>JAUIMM010000562.1:602500-1190000 GCA_031769625.1 Taudactylus pleione
CCTGCATCCTTAAAGCAGCAGCGACAAGCGTGCGTCTGTCTGTTAAAGGGTGGTGTAACTCTCAAAGTGTTCCAAAAAATAAAAAACTATTTTTTTAATGTGTTTGTGACTTGTGTGCGATGTAGCCACACTTGCATCCTCAAAGCAGCAGCGACAAGCGTGCGTCTGTCTGTTAAAGGGTGGTGACACCCTCAAAGTGTGCTACAGAAACAATTAAAATATTGTTCTTTTTTTTTCTGTCTATGTGAATTGTGTGGGCTGTAGCCGCACCTGCATCCTTAAAGCAGCAGCGACAAGCGTGCGTCTGTCTGTTAAAGGGTGGTGACACCTCAAAGTGTTCTACACAAACAATTAAAATATTCTTCTTCTTTTTTCTGTCTTTGTGAATTGTGTGGGCTGTAGCCGCACTTGCATCCTCAAAGCAGCAGCGACAAGCGTGCGTCTGTCTGTTAAAGGGTGGTGTAACCCTCAAAGTGTGCTCCACAAACAATAAAAATATTCTTTTTTTTTTTCTGTCTTTGTGAATTGTGTGGGCTGTAGCCGCACTTGAATCCTCAAAGCAGCAGCGACAAGCGTGCGTCTGTCTGTTAAAGGATTACATCGGTGACAGCATCCAAGTAGGCATGTCAGACAGTCCGTACCTGTACTGGCAGGAAAAAGAAGCAATTTGGAGGTCCCTGTACAAACTGGCTCTATTTTACCTGAGTTGCCCCCCCTCCAGTGTGTACTCCGAAAGAGTGTTTAGTGCAGCCGGGAACCTTGTCAGCGAAAGGCGTAGGAGGTTGCTTCCACAAAATGTGGAGAAGATGATGTTCATAAAATGAATTATCAACTCTTCCAGGGAGACCAGCCTCCAGAACGTACAGAGGGACCTGTGGTTCCAGCAGGGACGAATTAATACTCTGTGAGGATGAGGATGTACACACTGAAGAGGGTGAGGAATCGGTGGATGAGGAGGATGAGGATGACATCTTGCCTCCGTAGAGCCAGTTTGTGCAGGGACACATTAATTGCCAGCTTGTTTTGTGGGGGCCCAAACGAACCAATCATTTCAGCCACAGTTGTGTGGCAGACCCTGGCGCTGAAATGATTGATTTGTTAAAGTGTGCATGTCCTGTTTATACAACATAAGGGTGGGTGGGAGGGCCCATGGACAATTCCATCTTGCACTTCTTTTTTTTCTTTGCATTATGTACAGTTTGGGGCCTAGTTTTTCTAACTGCCATCCTGTCTGCCACTGCAGTGTCACTCCTAGATGGGTCACGTGTTTGTGCCGCCCACTCGTGTCGCTTAGCATAGTCATCCAGCTACCTCGGTGCAACCTTTTGGACATGAAAACACTATTGTGAGGTGTGAGGTGTTCAGAATAGACTGGAAATGAGTGGAAATTAAGGTTATTGAGGTTAATAATAGCATAGGAGCAGAGAAACCAACAAATTCTGTGATTTTAGCTTTTTTTATGCTTTTTTTAAAAAAAATACAGATCCAAAACACAAAACCCAGAACCCAAAACACGGAAGGGTGGTTTTGGCAAAACCAATCCAGATCCAAAACACGAAGAAAGATCCAGATCCAAAACACAAAACACGAAAAGTGGCCGGTGCACACCCCTAATATATATACACATATATATATACACATATACACATATATATATATATATATATATACACATATACACATACATACATATATACACATACATACATATATACACATACATACATATATACACATACATACATACACATACATACATACATACATACACATACATACATACATACACATACATACATACATATATATATATATATATATTAGGGATGTGTAGGCTCGGATAGGTTCGAGTTTGCACGCCGAGTTTGGATTTTTCCCTCCAAAAAAACTCACGTTTTTCCTCTTTCTGAGTTCCGTTTTTTTGGAGGGAAAAATCCGAACTCGGCGTGCAAACTCGAACCTATCCGAGCCTGCACATCCCTAAATATATATTTATGTATATAAATATACATATAAACACAATACATTTAAAAATATGTGTATATATACACACACTATATATATATATATATATATATATATATTTATGTATATATATATATATATATATATATATATAATGAAAACCAAATATCCGGCACTCCGTCGGCCGCTGCAGCCTGCTACACCTTGCTTTGGTGTCTTCCCGGGAGAGCACACCCCTAATATAGAAAACAAGAATAAGGTGGCACTCCAAGACTTGAATCTCTAATAAATAATTGTGAAAATGATCGTGCTTTATCGCAACGTTTCGGGGTCCAGCACTCCTAACGAAGGGTTGCTGGACCCCGAAACATTGCAAAAAAGCACCGTTTTCACAAAGATTCGAGTCCTGGAGTGCCACCTTATTCTTGTTTTATATATATATATATATATATATATATATATATATTTGTATATATATATTTATATATATATATATATATATACATACATACACACACACATTATATTATATACTGTATGTATACACACACTATATATATATTGTTGATATTAAAATTTAACCTCTGTATACCCCTGCCTGTACCTTCTGAAATCCTACCTATAAACCTCTAAGGATGATGCTTAATTTGCGTATGCAGTCATACAGTAAATAGAGACTCCAGACTTAGAACATGTGGTTCCAAAGCACAAAGTATTATTCAAATAAAATGTACAGTCAGTTACACGCTATTGATCCAGACACAATTAGACGCAAAGGAATTATACAGACCCCCAAGTACAGTATACATACGCCGCGCTTCCGGACCCGGTGATAGGCATCAGCAAGAGACCCTGTCGTCATTCAGCATTCAGCAAGAAGACTAAAGACACATGTTTATACCCCCCCAGAATAGACAGGACAATAGAGAAGTTTCTTGCTTATGCCATTGGTTCCCAGGGGAGAAGCATATGTTACAGTGCATTTAACAGGCTGGTTCAAATAGACTCGCCCAGCCTCTAACAACTGAGGGTCTTTTCCCGCCCGCCTCCCCATGCTGCATCCTAACAGTTGTTCCTAAAATATACATTTTGTTGCTTGTAGGCTCTGCGATCCATAAGTTGAGAATGCATGATGCGATCTCCACACCGATAGCACTGGAATTCTGTTGAAAGAGTATGCATCAGTACGAACCCAAACACTGCTGTCTTAACATGTATAGAACCTTAGGCCCTGATTCAGACCCGGACGCAAGTGGCCGTTTGCACGTTCGGTGTACGTGCAGAAAAATGTTAATTCAAGCGCTCGCTCGTAATTTCGTACGCAGCTAATCTTCCGCCCCATAGTCTCCCAACCCCTCCTCTAGCTAACAAGCGAGCCAAATTGCTACCGTACAACTCCAAATTTGCTTGCAGGGAACGCTCGCACAAGTACAAACCGGAAGTGGGCCTGTCAGATTTTGATTACCTGCTCATTCATTCTGCATACCTACTTCAATCGTATCATGCCAATCAATATATCAATTAGCTTAATTGCTCTTCACATGTTTGCAATTCGTTTTTTTTTTAATTTTCAATAAACTTTACTCTTGTCCGTGTGTCTTTTTTCCCGCAGAATACGTACGGTTTAAACAATGGTTTACTTTATCCCAAATACATGTTTTATTCAATTATCCTATTGTTTTCCGTGTTTTGTGTTACGCATATTTTACTTGTTTCATTTCTTTATTTAAATTAGCTAACGCATGTCAATGCATCAAGCCTATCATAACTCACATTAGCTTTTTAGCCTGTAGAACACATGACTCATACACTAACCAATAGATGGGTTCCTGTTAATTTACCAACTACATTAGCCAATCAAAATTATTATCTGGCCCTTATTAAAACTGATTTTTAAAAAATACACCATTGCCATCATGAGAGCCTCTGCGTTCACCAGGCGGGAGCTTCTTGTACTCACGGAGGTTATGGACCGGCGGATAACCAGCCAGCCTCCCCCCATCAGCAACAGAGAGAAGCGTTCCACCTAAGCGGAGGTTCGCCACTGCCTGCGCTCCTTCGGCTCACGCCGACAGATCGGCCACCTCGAGCGCAGGTGGTCCGATCTTCAACACCGCACGCCACGCTTGCTGGCTTGTTTTAGACAGCGGATAGCTGAAAGTAAGTCTATTTTTTGGGGGTTTCCTTAATTTTTTGCGGCCCTATCTGCATGTTTTCATTCTTGCCCTGTTTCTTTATTTAGTACATACCTGCGTGTGCATGTTTTCCGTTTAGTGCTTTTTTTTTTTTTTCTGAAGAAAAAAAAAAAAACTAAAGTTAAATTGTTGTCCATCATTTAGGAGCAAAGCGCAGACTACGCCATCTTCACCGGCGACGACGTCGGCCTCGTCCCCTATCCCCAACTCCCAGCCAAACCTCCTCTCCCCAACCTTCCCCAAATTCTCCCTCCACCCCAGCCTGGCCAGACCCTGACGCCCCTCCCTCTCCGATAATTCCCATCCCTCAAAATTCACCCTCCCCTCAACACCCCTCTCTCTTTTCATCACCCTCCCCTCCACCCACCCCTCTCTTTTCCACCCCCTCACCACCTTCCAAAATAACCCCTCCTACATCCGACCTGCTTTGGCCTACCTCCGAGGAGGACGATGGTGGGGCTACAGGGCCAGGCATCATTATGAGCGGTATGTTTCCCTTTTAAACTATGGTAGCTTTTTACTTTTTTGGTTTTTGGGGATGTTATACTTTGCCTGTGCATTTTCCATTTTTTAGGTATTTGTAATGTTTGTTATATATATCTTTGTTTAAAAATGTCTATGATGTTTTCCCCTTACACATATCACACATGTCCAAACACTCATACTTGTATCTCTTGTTTACGGTACCAACAAATGTAGTTTTGGGCGTACTTCTCCCTTTTTTTTCTTGTATTTTTATGAGTCATTTTTTAAATTTTACATTGGCCAAGTTTTTTGTTTTTTATTTGGAATTATTAATAAAATTGATACTTTTTGTAAATTAGAATTTGCTTTTGAAGTTGTTTGTAAACAAAAATGAAAGTTTCATTTTAGTAAGCAACACGATTTTTTAACCCACATAGGACCAGAGGCAGATGTACGAGCTAGCAGCTTGTTTGCAGCTGCTAGCTCGTACATCTGCCTCTGGTCCTATGTGGGGCTGGCTGAGGGGCCATGTTATAGGCATGCTGGTGGTCATCGATCAGATGTCGGGTCTCCTGCGCCACTAAGTTTATTTTTTTTACTAAAATTTTCATGTGTTCAAAAATAAAAATACAATTTTTTGATTAAAGTCTCATTCCTTGTCTGTAAATATTAGATTGTTTAACCTTACATAAGTCGACTATTGGAGCATGTTTTTTAAAGTAAGGTAACTTAGATTTTAGAAAGCTGAATTATGTAAGATGGCACATAAAACACCTAACAATACCAATAGGATTGTAGAATTACCAGCATTTGGTGTTAAAATTATTTGGTGGGTAAGGTAAATATTAAATGAAACCTGCTTAGGCCTAGATTAGAAAACATACTGATTCACCATAATACCTTTTGGTGTTTGTTTTTAGCCACAAAGCATGGTAAAAAACTGAACAATTTTACTCATTACAGGATTAGCCATTAAGCAAGTTTTCCTTTTTTGAACCAGGTTACACTTGCTTGTAATTTAGAAATGAAATGTTTGTTTAACCTTAACCAAAAATTTATTAGTCACAAATAAGAAACACAAAGTGATTTGTCATAATCAATACACACAGTGAAAACACTCTCAAAAATACAGCCTACACCAAAAAATTATAATTAAAACAACAATCAAGAACTGTTTTTCGAAGTAGCATGCCAACATGATTCCACAAATGAGGCGACGAAAAATTTGTTCCAGAAGTTATATCCAATGTGTCCACATGAAGTAATTTTTTAGGATCAGGTAGTAGTCATTGTTTTTTCGGAAATTATTATGGAATAAAACACAAAAAGATAACAAAAAATATTAAAATTTAAAATTAAATTATTACATGTCTACATTGTGTCAAATAACTTCATTTGGGACAATAATTACCTAAAAAATCTGGCCACCACATCATCGCGTATGGCCCCCCCCACATACTGACCTCCGACCAACCTCGGGGGGCCATCCTCAGGCAAGGCATCCTCTGGCTGCATTGGGACACCACTCCTTATAGCGATGTTGTGAAAGATCCCACACAGGACCACAATTTTCGAAACCATATCCGGCAAATACATGAGCTCTCCACCAGAGCGGTGGAGGCATCTGAATCGGCCTTTTAAAAGGCCAATACAGCGCTCCACCACTTGCCTGGTGGCTGTAAGTGCGGAATTAAACTCACTTTGTGGCCCGGGTGTGGGAGCCA
Organism: Taudactylus pleione; assembly: GCA_031769625.1. Lineage (NCBI taxonomy): Eukaryota > Metazoa > Chordata > Amphibia > Anura > Myobatrachidae > Taudactylus > Taudactylus pleione. The sequence goes on from JAUIMM010000562.1 coordinate 608,850, forward strand.
AATAAGGAGTGAGCAGCCAGGGCGTGCAAGGGTAGCCACTGTCTCCTGTGAAAAAGAAGTTAAAAAAATCAGGATCACTGTGTAGCAAGCTTTGCATTGGTATCTAATAAAGGTCCCCACTTACCCAGAAGCCACGCATCACCAGCTTGTAGGTTGTTTAATTTATGCCAAATCCCTGATTGCCGGATGACGAATGAGTCATGTGCACTCCCGGGTAATTTTGCATTCAGGGACAGGATCTGAAGGGAGGCATCACATACCACCATTACATTCAGTGAATGATAGTGTTTAAGGTTCCTAAAAATTGCCTCCAGCCGTGCTGGAGGCTGAAGTGGTATGTGAGTACCTTCCACAACCCCTATGATGTGTGGGAAGCCAGCTATTTGGTAAAAATTGGCCTTGGCCACACTAAGGGAAGACATATCCAAAGGCATTTTAATAAAATGATGGAGGTGCTTGAAAAGGGCCTCCATCACTGCCCTCAGGATCCTTGAAAAGGAGGATTGGGAGATTCCGGCCACTATTCCCACCATGGTTTGAAAGGATCCTGAGGCACAGAAATGTAACACCGACATTAATTGCGTAAGTGGTGGTATTGCTGTAGGACTGTAAATTTGCTGCTCAAGATCACTCTCTATTAATGAGAGAGTGTCTATGATGATTTGTGGAGGAAGACGGTATCATCTTAAAACCTCATCATTGGGCATTCCAAAAAGGGTGACACATGTTCGATATATCTGGGGCCTTGCACGCCTACGATGCCTACGCCTGGGACAAGATTGAGGTTGGTCGGATTCCGGAAGCATGGCCAAAATAATACGACCAACATCAACCTGAAATGGTAAATAATGTAGTTAATGTATGTTGAAATTAAAAAGAATAAAAAAATACTTATCTTTCCATTAAAATCCAAAGATGCTTACATGCCGGGGTATTGTCATGATTGCAGCAACCTACATTTCAACATAAAAAAATTGGTTTAGAAGTTTGGGTGGTCATTTTGTAATCTTCATAATTTAGATAATGCCAAAAAATATAGGGGGGAGCACATATTTCTAAAATTTTACAACCTACATTGAGAGGACTAACAAAATTTGCATACAAAAATAGACCCAAAAAATTTGAACGCTAAATAGTTCGCATTTTTACAATGGGGAAGAAGGAAACAGTGCGCTAAATAGTTTGCATTTTTACAAGGGGGAAGAAGGAAACATTAGTGCGCTAAATAGTTCGCATTTTTACAAGGGGGAAGAAGGAAACATTAGTGCGCTAAATCGTTCGCATTTTTGCAAGGGGGAAGAAGGAAACAGTGCGCTAAATAGTTCACATTTTTACAAGGGGGAAGAAGGAAACATTAATGCGCTAAATAGTTTGCATTTTTAAGATCACAAAAAAAACATTACTGAGTCCAAAAAATGTGAAGAACAATACATGAACATTTGAAAATCCAGTTAAAATCAAAACTTACCAATACACAATAAATAAGTCACAGTCCAAAAACTTCGTTGGGGCCCAGCCAAAAAAAAAATACAAAAAAAAATAAAACATATTTTAATTTTAAAATAAACAATTTTGTAGATCCATAATTTAAACAAGGATGCCCGAAAAATACTTACTCCAAAAATAAACTAACAATAAAATAACCGCAAAAAAAAATGCGAACGGAAAAATTGCAAAATAAAGCGCCTAGAAACAACTCCAAAAAACCGCCTCCAAACACTAATCCCTCCAACAATACACTCCGACACACAAAACCTCCAACAATCAACACCCGCCACCTCGACTCGAGTCGCAAAATGCCATAAATAGTGTTTTTTTTCCCGCTTAAATTAAGGATGGATCTTAGGAACGCACAATCAATGATGCGGTCGAATAATAAGGACGCATGTATAAATACGTCACGGAAAAACACAAACGGTCTGGTGTAGTTCAAGTCTTTCACGGCAAAATGGCTACAGACCAGCCAAACAATGGCCAAGAGGCGGCCGGTAAGTATTTCTCTCTTTTCTATTTAAGGATTATTTAGAACTAGAATATAGTTAAAGTTTGACATCTAAATTTAATTTAATTTAATGTAAATAGGTGTTGAGGATGACATGGAAGAGGCTGCTGGGCCCAGTATTCCGGCTAAAGCTGGCAAAAAGAAAAGGCAGCCACAATTCACAAGAAAGGAGATGGAGGTTTTGGTTCAGAAGTGTGTGGACATCCTGCCACAGGCAGACAGGAATATGGGTGCAAGCCAGAAGTGGAGAATGTGGGAGGAGATAGCCAGTGCTGTCAATAGGGTGGATGAGTTGGTCCGTCTAGCCCGGGATGTCAAACGCCGGTATGTTAAAAATAAATGTTAAAAAAAAGTGGATACAGGGCCAAATACTGCAGGAATAATGCCAACTTTTTCACCCACAGATGGCAAGACTTCACATATCGCCTGAAGCAAAAACTGGCTGACAGGGCTAGGCATGCAAGGGGGACAGGTGGGGGTCCCACCCCTGTGTCATGGGAGCTGACTGATTTGGAAGAGCTGGCACAGGGGTGTGTGCAGGATGTGGAGGTGTTTGGCGTGTCCAACATGGATACGGACATGCCAGACTTTGCAGCTCCTCATGTTGTCCCAGGTAAATGTTGTGATGTAACCAACTCTGAAAAGTTTTTGTGACAATATGTAGATTCTAATGTGACTCTTTTCTCTTTTTTCTCACAGAGACAGAGGCGGATGAGTCTGCTCCAGAGGGGAGCCTTGGCCGCAGAATTTCAGGTGGCTCTGCAGGGGCGGAACCAGTACATCCGGCTGTGGACCCTGCAGAAGCCAGTCCAGGGCAATCCCCCTCGCAGGCAGTGGCACTCCTCACAGAACTCAATTTTAAATCGGATTACCATACAGAGATTCTGCAGAGGATGGACGCCAGTCTGCTACGGGTGGCTGAGGCCCTGGAGCAAAATGCTGCAGCCAACGTGACCATTGGTCAGGCCCTGGCTGAAAATACCAGGGCCAACATCAGAATAGCCAATGCCCAGGAGCAGCTCGTTCGCCAGCAATGGTGGAGCCGACCTCCCTTCCTGCCGGAACATCAGGATCCTCCACCTCTGGCACAACAACAGCCATTCCTCCAAATGTACCTAGCCCTGTGCCTAGTCCAGAGGCCACAACATCTGCCTCTGGACAGGCCAGCCAGATGACATCCCGGACCCGGTCTGGCGCCTACCCTACCCCAGCCAAACTGGGAAAAAAGCGATGACAGCACTGGCTACTTTTCCCACACTCCTTCTGTGCTTGCCCCTTATTCCTTAAGGGCCAAAACTTCCCTCTCCTTTCTTGTGAATTGTTTTTAATGTGTGTTTTATTTTTGCCAAAACTGGCATTATTTTTTATAATTTTATTTCAGATTGGCAAAAAATGAGCAAAATATTTATTGCCAAATGCACATGAAAAAAAAAAATGTGTGGAACAAATAAAAAAATGTACAAATGTTCTCTATTGTATTGTAACATTATTTGAAAAATGGTTTAGAGTTAATCCTGGCCCACAAGCCAAAAACTAACTAAAAAAAAAAAAAGCAAAGGGTAAAAAAAAATGGGTTCTTTAAGGTGCACTTTGAAATAAAAAAAGGATGCTAATTCTCCATGCCAAAGCAAAATGTAAAAAAAAAAACACAAACATGATGACAATATTGTTGCAATATCACAAATCAATAAAAATATTGTAAAGAACATTCAAAAAAATTTACGCTAATTGATTGTCTAATCCTGAAATTAGCAGCTGAAATTTTCACCTGCGTACGGTTTTGTGCTAACCAAAAAAAATCTTGACAAAACACATTACAAGCTTGTTTTCAATTCTAAGTTGATTTTTTTTCTTACAAGCCATGATAAATCGAACAAACATCGAGGAGGTCCGGACCAGAGGACAAGACCATCGACATTGTGGTCGAGTAATCCACACCCCAAGCTGTGCGAGCAGTTTGAACGGAAAGAGGTTCAGCCAGTTACGTATGACGTGGTACGAACACATTTGACGTTCGCATGAGCTAATTTATGTACGCCCAAAAAACGCCTCGCCACGCCTGCGTTTTCCCATCTCCACCCCCGTGAACGCCCAAAAATGGCCTGTTCTGTCAATCACATTTCACATGTCACTTCCTGTTTGCAATTTGACGAACGAGTTAAAAAAAGCTCGCAATCTGCCGTATGCACATGCGCAGTGTTACACCGGCACATGTGCGGTTTCACAACATCGGAACGAACGGCTCTGAATGAGGGCCTTAGTTATCAAATATCTTTATTTCACAGCATTTAAACTAACTGAACCAACTTAAATCATATACTTTAAAGCTTATTAAAACTTATGTGTGAATATGTAATGTGTGAGTATTCGGGGTTTGGTATAAAGATGTATTAATGTGTGTATGAGGAAGGGGTGCAGTTAACTCTCATTGGGTGAACATTTTAGCAGTGTGACATGCTGAGCCAGTTAGTTCCACATGCCCACTCTGTGAGCAGTCCCCCCCCACCTGTCCCAGACTTCAAAAGAATAACTATTTTATTCTTCCAGACTCTTGTGTGAAATGCAAATAACCCAGCTACAAGAGACAGACATAAGATGACACTCTAATCTTTGAAATCATGTCATTGCAGGAAGCTTGCTAATGTAGGTGTGTATTCGAGCCAGACCACCTGTAGTGAGGGCAGACACTGTCCAGGAAGCTTATCTACACAATCTAGTTGTCACATAGTCATTTGCTTTATTCAGCTAATGCAATCAATTTGGCATACTGTAAAGTCATTTCTGAAATAGATCCTTTATAATATGTAAAGTCATGAAATAGGCTTCTGGTGAATCGCTAATAGTATTATCGCCACATGTACTAAAGTGTGAGTTTATCTAAAATGGCGCTTAGGCGGCCATCTCGCAAAATGGCGTCTTGCGGCCAGTCGCAAGATGGTGTCGCTGCGATTCAATTTTAAACTGATCTTGTCTCAGCCAATAATCTAGTTTCGACAGTATATATATATATATATATATATATATACACACACACACACACACATACATATATATATACCACATAAGCTTCTAGTTACAGAAAATTCCGCCTTCATTTGTATATTAACCCAGCCTACTTACCTCTGAGTGAAGGAAGAGCCTGTGTCCCACAGACTGCATGGAGGGGCCCCCCCAAGAGGCCATTAGGCTCGGGGATCAACACAGCCTCAGTATGGGAGGAGGGGCGCAAGTTTCATCATCCAGAGCGTATAGAGGAAATTTCACATAACTTATATTGAAGCAGCAGTCCATGAGCAGACTTGAGGCAGAGCAGAGTGGGCTGGCCGGTGAGTGGTGACATCACCGGTGCCGGACACAAATTGCAGCTTATCTTTGGGTCTTTTTTCATGCATTATCTGGGGGGTAACTGCAGTTGGGCGCCCGCCGCTGGGGTAAGCAAGATTCAGCATGTCTCTCAAGTGGCAATAATGCTTCCGGGGGAGTCAAGGCAGCATCAGCATGCCGCCCCTCAGGTCTCAGCATCCTTGGGCAGCTGCCTACAGCAGCCTAATGGAAACGCCATCCCTGATTCCAATGTTCATGCAATTGAGCGATTACCAGTGGTCTACTCATGCGCCATAGCCCCAATGCTTATCCATGGTGATTGAGTGGCGGTTATGGTTGCAGTGAGGATTTTCCTGCAAGTGATTGACAGGAAACTAACATTTTGTGGGAGGTAACAGAGAATGATGACTAAAACCGAGGCATGTTATGAACATTTTCGGGGCGTGTTTCTGGCAGTATGCAGATAACTCAGCTCCGGCATGTCAGTAGCAGCGACCAATCTGAGTAACATTAGACTCACTCAGCCTGATGATCTACGTCCAATGCTGTGTATGTGTCTGCAGTTGACAGCTGTGTTGGCTCTGGTGGGCGTCTCAGTACAAGTGTAACACCCTCCGCCTACAGATCTTATTTCTCAGTGTTGGTGGTGGTACTTGCTTGTAGTTCTACTTGCAACGTTCCTTGACAACGATGCATGGTCACAAACAAATATTGAATACTGAAAACTGAATCAGGCCATTGATGCGGTGTTATATAATTTTTCATGGTATCCAGTTGACTTGTCGACATTCAGAATGGGTTCTGAATGTTGACATGGACAATAGGTCAACAACCAATATGTCAACATACACTTAGGTCAACATGGTTAAAATGTCAACATGCTTCTGTGTTGTTTTTTAGGCTTTGGGTTACAATGAGAGTTAAAACAACCAAAAACGACTGTATATGTCGACATTTTGGTGTGGACATTCTGAACATGTCTGCCTTTAACAATGTAGACCTTAATACATGTCTACATATTGATTGTCAACCTAATGACCATGTCAACATTCTAATGACATTTAAAACCTGTTGATATTATGATGTCGACATTCTCAATGTCCACAATTTACACCACACCCCTTTGCATATACAGTATCTGCTTTGTAGACATGAATAAAGTAAGGAGGTTGTTCTCCAGTACCAATATTTCCACCTAATTCTATTCCACTCCAGTCAGTGTTAACCCTTTGACACAGTATTGGAGGTTCTAATTCCAGGTTTCAATTCTAAATAGGTTTGACATAAGGGGACTGATTCTGAGTCACACTCAAAGTGTATGTGTTGGTTGGCAACCATGGAAGCCAGATATAGTATCTGATGCTAATGTGATCTTCTGCGAATGCCGAGGGACATGTATCTGCAAGTGGGAAGCCGTGATGCCCAATGGTTTATACCAGCCATGATCATTAGTGTTGGCACTTGTATAAGCCCTGTGCTAGGTGATCCATCAGAACCAGGCTTCCCTTCCCTGCATGACTCAGAATAGTTCAGAGCTTTAGCTACATGCCCAGGACACTCCCACAAGTTGGGATGATTCGATGTGATTGTATTGAAGTTGCACAGTCCCAGGAAGGGTGCTAAAACATGCAAGCTGAAGCCAAAACCCACAGAAATTATTTCCCCTAGTACAAGTGGCATCTGATGTCATTGGAAGGTGGTGGCACGACAGCCATCATACGCGCTTTAAGGGGGTTTTCGAGTACCCAGAAACCCCACCTGCCCGCCGATCAGTGGCAGCTCAATTTATATCAGTCCTCACTCCTTTTGATTCGTTCTCATGATTTCTCATTAGTTACCACATGATCACACAGGTGTCTCTCTTTGTGCTGGTGCAGAGCTAAAATATGTTATGCTTTCAATCAATATAAATTAAACATCTAAAATAAGCATCTTGATATTAGTATACAATATTACAAATCATTATGCAAACTCACTAATAGTAATAATATATAAAAAAATTATGATTTCATCTCTGTATAAAAAAAAAATTCACTTAAAAAGCAACATTCCCTACTTGGAGTTCAATCCCAGCAGTCTATATTCATATACAGAACCTTTACCTCTACACTAAGTAGCCACTTGATGCTAACCTACAAATATTATCATAAATAATTTTCCAACCATATTTAGTACTAATATAAATATTAAATCTTATCCAAAACTACTCAATGTAGAATATGGAAATTAATTAAGTGGTATAATTAATCTTTTTATAATTCTTGCTGAAGATCAACTATAATACATCCAACTATTGATACCTATTATAAATAACATACAGTATGCACACAGAATTATCATCCTCTAATAAATAAACAATCAAGCCTAAACCATAACTATGTTAATCTCTAACCAAACAGGACTATGCATCCTCCCAAATATTATGAAACCCCCCCCACCGCTGAAAAAATAGAATAGAAGACTAAAATTCATGGACTTCCTGACCCTTTTTAATGCGCAACTCAAAATCAATATTGTCATTAAGCCCTGAGGGAAATAACGTTTGTAACTTAAAAAGCCAAGATGCTTTCTTTGCACATAAACTTTTGCACCAATCTCCCCCTCTCCTACCTTTAAATTGGGACATGTGAATTACACAGGGTCTTTGGCTGATTAAAACTAGAGATGTGTGCAGAGCCCTGTGTTTTGGTTCTACTGTAAATCATCCCACCCTCAAAACCACCCTCAAGGGTTTTGGTGCAGATTCAATTTTGGATTTTAATTTCTTTAAAATTTATATAAACAGCTAAAGTCATTTAATTTGGACCTGTTTTTCTTCCTATAGTATCATTAACATCAATAACATTAATTTCCTGAAATCATGAGGGCAGGCCATAAAAGCATTCAAACATGTCAGATCTGTTTTTTAAATCCAAGTTTCAATTGCAAGGAGATCTGAATCAGAACTCTCTTCTACTTGGAACCCCAAAGTGATTCCAAACTGGGTTCAACTTGGAACGCCTAAGTTCAGGTGTAGTTCGTATTTCAGTTAACTAAACCTGCACATCTCTAATTGAAGCCAGAGGAAATGGAGACTTGGGGGTATATATACTAAAGAGAGAGTTTTTAGAATTGGAGATGTTGCAACTAATCAGATTCTAGCTCTTATCTTCCAGAAGGTGCTAGTTAAATGTAAAGTATAATCTGTTTGGTTGCTATGGGCAACATCTCCACTTCTAAAAATTCTCACTTTAGTAAATATACACCTTGAAGTCAGCCAGCCACAGAGTCTGTGTAAGTCATACAAGGGGTGTGCAATAAGTTATGGATGTGCAGTACAGTGCATAGGTAGAGTAGACAAAATATGACTGTCTGGTTGTGCTATAGGTGCTTGCCTCGCTCAGGCAATTAATGCTCTCCCCATTATTTTCAATGGGAGATCCTCCCGGCTAGCATTCATATGGGTAGTAGTGATCGTACAGGTCACTACTATGTCTGGTGGATTCGCACAATTTATATATTTTTTTTAAGAAGACCCTGGGTGCCTACATGGACTGAAGAGGACATGAAAAAAATGGTAGATGAGTATGGATTTTTTTATTACAGTGATCGTGTGGATGCTACTGGATAAGAGGACATAATGGCTACATGGAGTGAAGGTAAGTTTTTACTGTGAGCATGTGTGAGTGAGTGTGTGAGTGTGTGTGTGTGTGTGTGTGTTTAATAAAATAATACAATATTCATTGTGTACTGTATGTCTTGTTTTTGTTAACAATTTCTTTTAGAGTTGGACTACAGGCCCAAGTGGGTCCTTAATACCCAGCATGCTGTTACTTGTGACTCTCCAAGTATCGGCAATTGGGACAGCCTTGCTGGGACCTGTAGTCCCCTTTAAAAGACAGCATTTATTTATTTCTTTTACACCATGAACTCAGCACCCACTGACACTAGGGGTGCCAAGCATAGCCCTGGGCTATCAGCCTGTGCCTGTTTGTCTTTGGGAGGGGGGACCCCTTTATTTGGTGCCCAATGAATCCCCAGTCTCAGATGACTAGTAGGGGGTGCTGAATGCTTTGGCAGGGGAACTAAGTGAAGAGGATCCCCCTGCTATGGAATTACACCCCCACTAGAAAGAGCCCGCTATTTTCACAACCAGGACAGACTCAGGAGCCTTGTGCTGGTAGTGTAAATTACAGGGGACTACTACTGTATTTTCACAACCAGGGCCAGCTTAAGAGCCTGGTGCTAGGTGTTTAAAATACAGAGAACCCCCTACATTTTTATTCCCATGTATTTTCACAACCAGGACTGGTTCAAAAAATCCCCGTGCTGGTTGTACTTTGGGGGGGACCCCACACATTTTTTTTCCAATTTGTAACACTTTATTTACTTTTACACACACAGAAGCAAAATATGTGCATAATAAACAAAAAACCTCTTAGACTTATCTAATATCTGCTTATGAGGTTCCACGGGACAGGTCAAGTTTAGGTTCTGTTGTAACCGGCAACCTTGAACATGCTCAGTTGAGCTAGCAGAGGAGATACAAAGCAATATACTGTAGTACTTTAGACAATGTGGATCTTCTGTAATTAATGTGCAATTATGGACTGCATACCAGATGGTAGAATTGTAGTAGCACATCAAGGTAACATTTCTGGAGTTCCCTCTCGTGTCAATAGCACAGATGTTATTGAACATATTAGAGGCTTCATATGTTAAAGAAATGAGTCCCCATCAGTGAAAATTTATCACAAATATTTTAATCCATAAAACACAAAATAAACCAGGTTAAACACAATACACTGCTTCTATACTACTATATAGCTATTGTACTTCCTGTACAACAGCTATATAGTATTGAATATAGAAGCAGTCCCTTTTAGAGACGTTCTGATTTCCCAGTAACTGGATTTCCTTGTACCACAGAGACCACTTTAAAGAGAGGCCAGGAGCAGGGTCCCAACATGTTTCATTTTATTAGATGTATTATATATATAATGTAGCAATACAGGCGGCACTCTCAGTAAAAAATTGGATCAAACGGAGGGTCCCATTCCTCCACTTCTTTTCTTTATTACAATCAGGAAAAATTTGTAATAAAGAAAAGAAGTGGAAGAATGGGACCCTCCGTTTGACCCAATTTTTTACTGAGAGTGCCGCCTGTATTGCTACATTATAACTACAGATCCTATTTGGGAAGGCACCCAGGATAGTTGTGATATTGTGCTGGAGTGCCGAGCATCGTTGTGGAGTGTATATATAGTGGATATATATATATATATATATATATATATATACTTTTTATGCTTTTCTTCAAAAAAATACAGATCCAGAACACAAAACCTAGAACCCAAAACACGGAAGGGTGGTTTTGGCAAAACCAATCCAGATCCAAAACACGAAGAAAGATCCAGATCCAAAACCAAATCTCAAAACACGAAAAGTGGCCGGTGCGCACCCCTAATATATATATATATATATATATATATATATATATATATATATATTAGAGATGAACGGGTCCAGTTCTCAGAGAACCAGATCCACCCATACTTCCAGATCCGAGACGAGAACCGAGCTAGGCTAAGGTTTTCCCGCAGGATTCAAATCTCAAAATGAGTCAAAATGTCTTCCTCCCACTGTCAGATTCTCACGGGTTTTGGATTATATAAAGGTCCCCGCGATCGGTGCCATTTCACTCCGGATGTGGAGAGTGTAGTGATCTGATGTGCTTTGTCCATCCCAGAGCTGCTATATCTGTCCAGGGCAGGGGCTTCTGTGTCCATCCAGGGATTGCTGTGTCCATCCAGGGCAGGGACTGCTATGTGCATCCAGGGGTTTGCTGTGCCCATCTAGGGGCAGTGGCTGCTGTGTCCATCCAGGGGCTGCTGGGTCCAACCAAGGGTGCTCTGCCCATCCATGGGTGCCCAGTGTGTAAAAATATAAAAGCTAATAATATAATTATAAAAAATATTTTTGTTGTGCTGTGCCCCAGTGTACTATATTATTATTATTATTATTATTATTATTATTATTATTATTATTATTATTATTATTATTATTATTATTTTACTGTGATGCTGCCAGTCAGCCTGCAGTGTAATATTAATATATATATTGTTTGTGACACTGTAAGTGGTAGCACAGTGTATAATAAATATTGTGACACTGTTAGTGGAAACACAGTGTATTCGTAAAAAATAGTGTAAAACTGTTAGTGGAAATGCAGTGTATTCGTTAAAAATATTGTGACACTGTAAGTGGAAAACATAGTGTATTTGTTAAAAATATTGTGACACTGTTAGTGGAAACACAGTGTATTCATAAAAAGTATTGTGACACTGTTAGTGGAAATGCAGTGTATTCGTTAAAAATATTATGATACTGTAAGTGGAAAACAGTGTATTTGTTAAAAATATTGTGACACTGTTAATGGAAATGCAGTGTATTTGTTAAAAAATATTGTCACACTGTAAGTGGAAAACGCAGTGTATTCGTAAAAAAATATTGACACTGTTAGTGGAAATACAGTGTATTCGTAAAAAGTATTGTACAACTGTAAGTGGAAAATGCAGTGTATTCTTAAAAAATATTGTGACACTGTTAATGGAAACACAGTGTATTTGTTAAAAATATTGTCACACTGTTAGTGGAAATGCAGTGTATTCATTACAAATATTGTGACAATGTCAGTGGCAGCGCAGTGTGTTATTATTTTCTTATTCATAAATAATCTTGTGACACTGTAAGTGTCAGTGCAGTATGTTATTCTTATTGATAAATTATCTTGTGATACTGTAAGTGGCAGTGCAAGGTGTTATTTTTTTCTTATTCATAAAAAAATCTTGTGAAACTGTAAGTGGTAGCACAGTTTGTTATTCAACTTCATAAATAATCTTGTGACACTGAAAGTGGTAGCACAGTGTGTTATTCTTTTCTAATTCATAAATAATCTTGGAACACTGTAAGTGGAACCGCAGTGTAATATTCAAAATTTTACAATTTAATATCACAAAATTAGCAATAAAAAAATGCAACTTTTCACTTCTTTTCCCAATCATGAATAAATGATTAGTCTACACCAGTGGTTCCCAAACTGTGTGACGCGGCACCCTTGGGTGCCTCGGGACACTTGCAGGGGGGCCTCAGGTTGGTGGTCCAGCACCAAATCAAATTCTTTATGGTCAATGTAATTTAAATATGTGCACAAAAAGAAGCAAACCTGTCCACCACTATATAACCAAACCTAAGGATGACAGGTAAGCACAATTTACTTCACTATACTACTTTACTAAAAAAATTTCCTGAATTTCTCAATAACAAACTTTTGGCTTAGGGGTGCCATGAAAACAACGCTGAAGCACTAGGGTGCCATGATTCAAAAAAGTTTGGGAACCACTGGTCTACACACCAACTACAAGACTACAACAAAGTGCTAAATAACGTGTGTAATATTTTAAAACATAATGACATCACAAACGTCTTAGCTGAGAAGATTCACATAAACCTTTTCAAAAAGTGAAATTAGAGAATATGGTTTAAAAAAGGAACAAAGCTGCTAATATTGCTTTCTCTGAAACAGTGTCCCTACCCATGGCCCCTCTACCTGAATTTCAGCGAGTCAGAGGGGCAACTCCATGCAACCATATTCCAGAGTGCAGCTGCTCCTCCTGTAGCCCAGGTCAGAAGATGTGTAGGGGTTGTGGTGATATGGATTAGAATGGAGCTCACATCCACTAAAGTGAATAATGAATACCCAATCTAACAGGGAGCATAGCTGTAATTTATACACAACACAGGATGGGATGATGATATAGGCTTGGGTGCTGGTATAATCTGGGGTGATGGTATAGGCTGGGGTAACCAGCATATAGACCAGCATAGATGTTATGGCATCAGTGATCCACTGTTCAACTGGGTGACTGTTGTCATACTTGCTCCCCCATGCAAAGGATTGTTTAACAGTTAATTATTTTTTAAAGTACTATTAGTAGTCTTCCTGGTCCCCTTCTGGGATGAAAATCCACACCTAGCATCAGCAGCAGGCATAGCTATCAAGGATTCTTCTGGGGCAAGGACTGATGTGAATGAGTAAACTATTTTTTGTAAATGCCTCCCCTCCTCCCCTCATAAATTTGCTTTGGAATCAAAAAATTCTAATAAATTTAGTACTAATCAAATCTTCCTTTCCCTGCCTTCAACTACATATATGCTCCATCTCCTTCAGGTCTCTTGAGTAATGAAAACATTTGTTTCCTGATGTCCCATGTTGGAAGTTGAACTGCCACTGCTGCAAACTTTAACACGTGGTTGTTGAATGCCAAAAAAATCCAGAAATGTTTATGGCCACAGACAGCATCTCCTGCATGCCCCTTTCATTTTTAAAAAAATATTCTGAACCACCAAGTTGATTTTGTGGGCAAAACATGGGACAACTTGTTCACCCATGCTCTCCCCTCCTCCCTCATAAATGTGCTTCGGAATAAAATAATGAAATTAAATTTACTACCAATCAACTCTTCCTGTCCCTGCCTTCACTACATACACACTAAAAACTCCCTCAGGCCTCTTGATTAATGAAAACATTTGTTTCCTTATGTGCCATGTTGGAAGTTTAACTGCCACATGTTTGTGCCACCCACTGCTGCTGCTTAGCTTAGGGCCTGATTCAGAGCCGGACGCTCTGACCAGAGCACTCGCTCTGAATCAGGGCCCTCCTCCATGAAAATGGAGCGTCCTCCTGGATGCTCGTATAGCTGTGGGTCACCACCCACAGCATATACGAGCGTCCAAAAAGATGGTCGCGATGGTCTTGACCATCGCGACCATCGGACTTGCGACGGAGACCCTGCGGTAGGTCTCCCTGCCACAAGCCCTGGAGTGATTTTGGCTCTATTAGAGCCAAAATCACTCCCACTGACATCACTAGTGATGTCAGTGGGGCCGGCTCCAGACGGTAGGCATTCCCATGGGAATGCCTCCGTCTGGCAGGCACGCCCCCGGCACGCCCACCAAAGGGGGCATGCTGTCAATCAACATCGACAGCACGCCCCCTTTGGTGCGAGACCCGGAGCGATGGAAAGCCCGTCGCTTGTCGGGTCTCGCGCATGCGCACGACGGAGCTCCCTCCGTCGTGCGCATGCGCAGTGGGGAACTTCGACCTGCTTGCGAGCATACTGCCGCTCGCGAGCGGGTCTGAATGACCCCCTTAGTCAGCCAGCTAGCTTGGTGCAAATTTTGGGCCTAAACCAGAAAAAAACAATATTGTGAGCTGTGAAGTGGTCAAAATTGACGGGAAACAATTGGAAATCAATGTTATTGAGGTTAATAATACTGGAGGAACAAAAAACAAAAACAAATTATGTGATTTTAGCTGTTTTTATAATATTTTGAAAAGAAAATACAGATCCAAAACCAATTGGGAGTCTATATAGCGGTGCATCCAACAACTTTAGGCTGATGCTGCATTTTAACTCATCATTTATGGTGCTTTACAGGGGCTAATGGACTCCAGGCTCAGATCTTTACACAGGAGCAGGAAGCTAGGCTAAAATTACCACTAAATTTTAAGTAATGTTTCTACAAAATCAGTTGAGATAAACTAGAACAGCAGTTATATCTAATGCACAGAATTTGGAGAACTGCCAGGAATTAAAGCCACACCTTCCTACAGGACTATATAATAACAGGACCTGACTGGTTACTGTGCAGTAGACTGATACTTTTCTATTGTTCATCACTCTCAGATCATGATGGGATCACTCCTCGGATTACTGTGTGTCCTCTCAGCTCTAACAGCGACTGGTGAGTCTGTGTTACACTTCATACTGGGGAAGAACCATCTGTTTTATCTCCTGGTTTCCTGCAGATAATGGGTCTGTATTGTAGAAATGTCCTGAATAGTTTTTTTGCTCCCTATTTTCTACAATCTGCATTTCAAATGTGGATTTTAGTTTGATCATTTCACCTAAATTCACATTGTGAATTTAGGCACTATCATGAGAATGTATCAACATTCTTAAGCAGGGAGAAAGCTTGTGAGAAACCTCTGTCCCTGTGAATCATCACCGCACACTTCTCATTGTATATTTCGCAAAAAAATACAGATAGAGTGCCTCTGCGCATTCGCCACCGCTGGCTAGAGCTGACTATGCTGTAAACTGAGACGCCATTTTACAGCACAGCTGACCAGAGGAGAGAGCTAACCAATCACCGATCAGCGGACCCCCAGATGCAGGTACTGTAAGTGTTCGATTTATTTTTATTATTTTTTTTTTTACAGTAAACAGCTTGAGGTCTATTTAGACCACAAAGCTGATAACAGGGGGCCAGATCCCAGCTCTGCTTGTCAGAGTGGAGCAGGAGATGGAGAACCGGGGAGAAGCCTGCTTAATACCCTCTCCAGATGTCATCGTTATAGCAGCAGGGGCAGACTGCCCATCTGGCACTGGGCCAATGGCCAGATGAGCCGGTTCGGTGTCAAACCCCGGTCGAGCAGCTCTGCATCAAAGATGGTGCTCTGCTCGGACCGGGATACTGAAAGATGGATGAATGCCTTGAGGCCATGCCCCTGTGACCCGCAGCACACACCCGTGAGGCATGGCCATGCCTCTTTTGAGGGTGCATGCAGAGGTAGTCAGGGCTGCTTAGCAGCCCCAGTCCGTCCCTGTATAGCAGGGCTCCCACCTGGTATTTTATCACAATTCCCCCATTTCAAGCAGAACACATTTACCATTACAGGTATTGGAAATGCAATCTGCTTACTAAAGAAATGTGAATTAAAGAGCTTGGAGTCGTTTTTCAAGAAAAATGCTCCAAAAGCCCTCATACATTTCAGTGAAACTAAAATACTTGTGAAAAAGGTGTGAAAACATCCATATTTACATTATTTTAGTAAAAAAAAAAAAAGATAAATAGACCCTATACTGAGAGACTGTCGGAATGGAACCAGGGGTGTGATAAATCCTTTCTATTACACTTTATAAGCTTACTACCTGCATTTCCTCTGTTATACTGAGTGTACTCTATAAAATAAATGTGTATATGTGAGACATGCATTCAGTGTTTCCCTTCAGGAATAAAAAGATAATATTTTACGTACACGAGCTATGGTAATTATGCAGATGATTAAAAAAGTTAATTTAGAGATATTGGATATTATACACTACTTTGTGGCTGTGAAGTAATGGTTATTGCATCATCTCTGTATCACTAAGGATGTGGGAATTGGACACTTGGACGCTGGTTTTCCAGTCTCTGGATGTCTCATATACTGTCCCATTTTATAGCATTCAATGAGCCCAACAATGCTCGGTGTCACAAGGGGGTATATTTACTAAAGTGCTGGGTGTTTAGAAGTGGAGATGTTGCCCATAGCAACCAATCAGATTCTACTTAACACGTATCTAGCAACCACCAGAAGATAATAGCTAGAATCTGATCGGTTGCTATGGGCAACATCCCCACTTCTAAAAACCTCTCACAACTTTCATCAGGAGCTGATGATTCTTGTTTATAATGCTGCTGTTAACACTTTAAATATTGTTGAGTGATTAATGCGACTTAGTCAAATTCTCATCATATGTATCTTAAAGGGGCGCAATGCTGAGATGCACGCTCTGTCCATGTCAGACGCAGTGGAGATATTTTATTTCTTCTGTGCATGCGTCTAAGTCACAATGTGCATGTGTTCTGATAGCGTGCGCAAGGATCTGGAATTGTGAATGAGACGCACGGGAGACACGCAGTCACATATATGTCTTGAAAGTGTAGTGGGCGTTTCTGGGCGGAGAGGGTCCGTCTTATGAGCGTGTTATGGGAGTGTGGCAGGCGTGTCTCTGGAAGCTGTTGTGTACAGAGGGCCTGATTCAGAGCCGGACACTCATGAAGAGCGCTTGCTCTGAATCAGGGTGTTTTTTTTTTGTTGCGGCCTCCTGGCTCGCTCGAGCGGCCAGGTGATGGTCGCGACCATCGTTACCATCGGGGCTTGCGACAAGACGCTTGTGGTAAGGTCTCGTTTCCGCAAGCCCCAGTGAGCTTCCTGCTCTAACAGAGCAGGAAGCTCTCCACTGACATCACTGGTGATGTCAGTGGTGCCTCCCACAAACGGCAGGCATTCTTTCGGGAACGCATCCGTTTGTGTAGCCACACCCCTTGCCCACCTCCAAAACGGGGTGAGCTGTCAATCACAATCGACAGCCGCCCCGTTTTGGTGTGAGACCCGTAGCGATGGAGCTCCCGTCGCTGGCCGGGTCTCGCGCATGCACACGCCGGAGGCATCGCATGTACAGGGGGCAAACATCGACCCGCTTGCGAGTGCATAGCGCTTGCAAGCGGGTCTGAATCAGCCCCAGAGACCATTGGTGCCTGCCATTGGGAAGGTGCAATTTCTGATAGTGCGCCTTTGTATCCACATCAGCAGATTCACACTGCAGCCAGTAGGTGTCTTAATAGATAGGGGTCAGTGCGAGCGCTCTGAGTTAGAATTATGGGTATGATTGACCAATATATGTTATCAATGACAAAAGTCTAGATCATGGGCATACGTGTGATTAATAGAATAGGAAGGGGGGGTGGGGGGTGGTGGGGGGGAGAGATGAAATGTGTAAGTCCTGGTGTGAACCACCGTATAAACTGTGGGTAGGATGTTCACTCAAACACCAGTTCAGTCACTTTGTAATCTGAAAAAACCTGGGTCAGCAGTAACTTGTGGCAGTTTGTTCTTATAAGACCATCCGCTGGTCCTTCTATTGACAGTTACTGGTGGTATGTAACAAGCAGAGAGTTTCCCTTTTGTCCACTGGTATAATGTTCGGTCTCCCGGCTCACCTCATCAGACGTTACCCATATGAGAAGAGAAAGAGAACCGGAGCATCAGGTGCAGGCAAGCAAGAGTGGTGTAAGATATAGGGTAATGGTAAGAACTTACCCGGATCCTGCCGCGGGTCCGCTGGTTCACCTGCAGTCCTTGCTCGATGGTCCAATGTGTGTGGGTATAGGGGTGGCTGTTGGTCCGGCGGGACCATATATACACTAGTACATGGACTCAATGGGAGTAAAAATTAAATTTTTATTGCCTGTCCACATACATAATGCTCCTTGTGGTACAGGTATATGAAAGGGCAATAGAAAATAACAGGAAAAACGTTCACTGGTGATGTGAAGGTTCAGGGTTTAAAAGGTGGGTCGCTGTAATGTCCCCAACGCGTTTCGTCCCTGTTTTTCAAGGGTAGGTGATCTGGAGGGCACAGTAACTGGCTTTAAATACCTGCATTTAGCCCCGAATGTGGTGAAGATTATGCCACTTCCGGGTTCGCGCTCTCCACTGCGCGTCAGTCACGTGACTAGAGTGTGCCTGACCTAGTACACAACGTGCTGACTGCGCATGCTCAGTGTATTAAGAGCAGACATTGCGCATCATGTTATACTGATCAGGGTAATCTGTTTGTCTCCCAGTTAGTAATAGAGCTGAGTTGGTCTCCCCTGTCTCTATGCTGTGGGCGGCCATTTTGGGTAGTACTTGTTGTAATGTAATCCAGCTATAGAGACATGTTTACAGTGAAAGAACACTGTGCACTTTCAGACTAATCACAGTGATGTTAATAATAATCCCATATGTATATACCTAATTGCTAATTCTCATTAACAATAATCAGTCTTTATAATGATGTTGGATACATGCTAATGTGTTAATCTGTTGAATGCCATACAGAACGGGATGGGGGGGGGTGGTGGAGGAGATAGAGGGGGGGGGGAGGGGAACTTTTCCAATAGTGACACTCAGTATAGTCCTCAATCTAAGTCCATCCTCCTAATTTATGATACGGGACCATAATGAATGTAAATGTATGGTCCTGCTATCCTTCCTGCTGGAATAAACTTAGAAAGTATGAAAAAGTTGCATTAAGTTAACTTGGTCCTTGGTATGATATATTGATCCTTGATGTATTGTGATACCATCAAGTTATTGGTTTTAATTCTTGTTGTTCAGAAAATATTAATAAGAGTGGTACTAAATACTCAAAGTGTTAGGTGTAACCTGCATGCTCTGCGGCCACATCTCATGATTAGCAATATGGGCTTTGTAATCATGAGATGTGGCCGCAGAGCATGCAGGTTACACCTAACACTTTGAGTATTTAGTACCACTCTTAATAATATTTTCTGAACAACAAGAATTAAAACCAATAACTTGATGTTGATTGCAAAAGTATTCACACCTTAGGTGGTATCACAATACATCAAGGATCAATATGTCATACCAAGGACCAAGTTAACTTAACGCAACTTTTTCATACTCTCTAAGTTTATTCCAGCAGGAAGGATAACAGGACCATACATTTACATTCATTATGGTCCCGTATCATAAATTAGGAGGATGGGATTAGATTGAGGACTATACTGAGTGTCACTATTGGAAAAGTTCTCCTCCCCCCCCTCTCTAACTCCTCCACCACCACCACCACCACCCCCCCCGTTCTGTATGGCATTCAACAGATTAACACATTAGTATGTATCCAACATCATTATAAAGACTGATTATTGTTAATGAGAATTAGCAATTAGGTATATACATATGGGATTATTATTAACATCACTGTGATTAGTCTGAAAGTGCACAGTGTTCTTTCACTGTAAACATGTCTCTATAGCAGGATTACATTACAACAAGTCCTACCCAAAATGGCCGCCCACAGCATAGAGACAGGGGAGACCAACTCAGCTCTATTACTAACTGGGAGACGAACAGATTACCCTGATCTGTATAACATGATGCGCAATGTCTGCACTGAGCATGCGCAGTCAGCACGTTGTGTACTAGGTCAGGCACACTCTAGTCACGTGACTGACGCGCAGTGGAGAGCGCAAACCCGGAAGTGGCATAATCTTCACCACATGCGGGGCTAAATGCAGGTATTTAAAGCCAGTTACTGTGCCCTCCAGATCACCTACCCTTGAAAAACAGGGACGAAACGCGTTGGGGACATTACAGCGACCCACCTTTTAAACCCTGAACCTTCACATCACCAGTGAACGTTTTTCCTGTTATTTTCTATTGCCCTTTCATATACCTGTACCACAAGGAGCATTATGTATGTGGACAGGCAATAAAAATTCAATTTTTACTCCCATTGAGTCCATGTACTAGTGTATATATGGTCCCGCCGGACCAACAGCCACCCCTATACCCACACACATTGGACCATCGAGCAAGGACTGCAGGAGAACCAGCGGACCCGCGGCAGGATCTGGGTAAGTTCTTACCATTACCCTATATCTTACACCACTCTTGCTTGCCTGCACCTGATGCTCCGGTTCTCTTTCTCTTCTCATATGGGTAACGTCTGATGAGGTGAGCCAGGAGACCGAACATTATACCAGTGGACAAAAGGGAAACTCTCTGCTTGTTACATACCACCAGTAACTGTCAATAGAAGGACCAGCGGATGGTCTTATAAGAACAAACTGCCACAAGTTATTGCTGACCCAGGTTTTTTCAGATTACAAAGTGACTGAACTGGTGTTTGAGTGAACATCCTACCCACAGTTTATACGGTGGTTCACACCAGGACTTACACATTTCATCTCTCCCCCCCACCACCCCCCACCCCCCCTTCCTATTCTATTAATCACACGTATGCCCATGAACTAGACTTTTGTCATTGATAACATATATTGGTCAATCATACCCATAATTCTAACTCAGAGCGCTCGCATTGACCCCTATCTATTCAGTTCTTTACGAGGTTGGGATACCTCACTTTGTGTGTGTAGCAGCTAGATATAGAATCATACTCCTATAGCACGGACCATTACCAAGTAAAGGTGTCTTAATAGGATGCCCATTGGCAGTAGGATTAGAATGATGATTCAGTAGCGACTGCGACAAATACTGCAGCCACTATTGCAACTGGAGAGTTTTGCAGCTCTCCCTATACTTGGCTGCTGTGCTTTTAGTGATCTTATACACCACTATCTCTGGCTTCTAATGCTATGTACACATAGAGCTACTGATCTGATGCCTGTATTGCTACCTCCCATGCTCTCTATTCCAGGCTTCTATCACTATTCCTTACTAGCACCCTGGGGAAAGTGGGCTTAACCGCACTGAAACGTTGGTTGATATTGTGCATGCTTTGAAAGACCCCGAGTGCTGTCACATGTGTTATTAAAGTATAATAAATGTGTGTGTGTGTGTGTGTAATTATCTTATTAACACTCATATCACAAAATCTGTAAGAATATAATATTTGTTGTCATCAAGTATCACCATTTCATACTTTGCCTAGTTCCATTTTTATTTTCCAATTGCAGGTTTATCTCTCACATGCAACCTGTGTAAGAGCCAATATTATTACTACTGTTCTGAATCAACAATGACATGCTCCGATGGTTATGTTTGTGGCACTACCCGTACAACATCTATAACAAGTACGTTATACAGAATCTGTAATTAAAAAAAACTTGCACTTCCCAACACTGTTTATAAAAAGTAAATGTATCTTGTGAATGTGACATGTTCTTTCACTTATTAAGCTGCAAACAAATGGTTAATTTTTACAAAATGTATTTCAGTACAACTTTGAGTCAATCCACTTAGTATTTCCAGAGCAGGAAAAGGATTGATGGCCTTTACCATACAGGATAAAAGAAACAATGGCCCTGATTCACTATGGATCGCTATGACGATCGCTGCTGCGATTACACTTGCAGGTCTGCTGCGAAAATATGGTAATGACTGCAATCGCAAAGCTAGTATAGAGGCACCCACTACCGCTTTCGCACATCCGTAATATCTTGCAATCCTGTGTATACTTCAGGAACATCAAGTAACATTGGCCCCTCATGCACATTTACAACAGGTCTGACCTTACTCTGAAATGGCTAACCTCGTCACACGCAGTGAGTACACAAGCTGCGTGTGCCATCGCAGTAGCTAATTTATGCACGCCCAAGTAACGGCATTCAAATGCACAGGCACGCTTGTGTTTCTCCAACCATCCCTCCGTCACTGACCTGACGTCACACCACTCTGCGATGGCTGTACATCTGCGAAGGTGATCACAGGGCGATCGCAGTGCTAACTCACATGCGTGCACTGTGGTGCATGCGCAGTATGCACCATCGACCGATCTGCGTATGCGGTTTCAATTGCGATCCATGATGTATCAGCATACTTGCCTACCTTTAAATATGTCTTCCTTGGAGAAGCCCGGGTAAGAGAAGCAGCAGGGGGCAATGGGGGTGGGGTCTGACGATTCACGTCATTAAGCACCGCCCCCTAGCGGTAAAATTGCCGCAATTGGCTAGAATTTACATGGGGGGTGGGGACAAATGGCATGATTCATGCAGAATCACGTCTTAAGCCCCGTCCCCTACAGGGAGACCTGCGATCGCCACGGGAATTCTCCTCATTCTACCCATTTCCAGGGGGTGCGGGGGGTTACCTGAAAAACCGGGAGCCTTCCGCAAAAACCGGGAGGGTAGGCATGTAGGTGTATCAGGCCTAATGTTAGGATAATTTGATGCATCAAAACATTGTGCATTCCATCCTTCTGGGACTTAGTACCTCATTCAGACCCACTCGCAAGCACCTATACATTCGCAATCTGGACGATGGTGAGGCCCTGCACACGTGCAGCGGCCCAGTGGACGTGCGCTAGCTCCGGAGCGAGTGACAAATGCACTCGCTCCGGGGCTAACTACAAAAGGGGCGGCTGTCGATTTTGATCGACAGCTCGCCCTGTTTTGTAGGCGGGGAGGGGGGGTGGTCGGACAAACGGAGGCGTTTCTTCCGACCACCCCCCGTCACCACCCCCAAATGCTGACAGCCTGTCACTCACTTTGCAATGAATTCCTCTGTGAATCCGTAATCGTAATGTGATCACACTGCACGAGCAGTGCGGCTAATACGCATGCGCGATGGCAAGCAATCGCTCAATCTGCATCAATTGCGTACACTACTGAATAAGGCCCTTTGTTTTATTGGACATAGAGCAACAGTGAATTGAACATGTCCCAGGTGTATGCAAGTGCTGAGGCTCCACTACATAGGGCTAGAAACCCTAATAGCAGTGGCATCACAAGTGGTGTGCGGGGGGGGTGCCGCACCCAGGTGTCACCCGCTCAGGGGCTGATACCAAGGTGCAGACTACCCCTCAGTGACAGGAGCCGGGTGCTGCACTGCATAATTAAGTTCAGCACTCGGCTTCTGACACTGTGAGGGAGTTGGCCGGCGCTGCACAGTTCGCTACTCCGGCACCCCCCCTGCCTCCTAGTGATAAGCCCCGAGGTCACACACCCTGTCAGTGAGGCCTCGCCAATGCCGGCAAGATCACGCATCTTTTTGGCAGCAAGCGTCTTGGCAGCACCGTGCGCAGAGCATCCATCCCCGCATCGGGTGACACTGCGGGGAGGGACGATACTGCCTATTAGAAAAAACCCACCAACGTGATATTATTGGGAAGCCAGGGTAATTTTTTAGGATGAAGGTGAAAAACACCTTTCAGAACATTTATTGACAACAAAGTATGGGATTTAATGTTAGCCCTTTTAATGTTAGCCCTATTTAATAAATATCTATTTTATTTATTTTTTATCATTCTTTTTGTACAGATGGGGTCACGGCCATTGACACTTTTTTGATGTCGTGTGTACCAACCAATCGGTGCAATATGGTTAGTAGTACCAGCCTTCCCAATATCAAATTCAAGATGGTCACTACCTGTTGTTATACCGATAACTGTACTCCACCATCACCTACATGTAAGTGTTTCAATTACAATACTTTGTTCTAACCCCGTTTTACACTACGGACCTGATTCAGCATGGATCCCTATACTGCTTATACGCCAGCAACGCATTGCTAATATCAGAGCTGAAAAGTAAATGTGTGCAATCGGCCATTCAAAGCCTGACATAAGGACGCCCACTTTCGGTAACATCGGACCCATACACACAGTTAAGGCAGGTCAGATCTCACTCAGGAATTGCTCACTTCAGCACAAGTTATGAGGCCTGAGGCTGCGTAGGGTATCGCAGTGGATAATTGATGCACGCCCCTGCAATGCTGTCCCTATGCATTGGCATGCCTGCATTCGCCTGACCACCCTCCCGTCACTACCCACAAATGGCACTTCCTGTCAAACACTTTGCCATGGGTCTGTGTAACCTCTATGATCACATTCCCAGCCGCAGTGTCTGGTTCCCACCGTGATACATACGCATGCGCAGTGCAAATTAATTGGCCAATTGCATGCGTTTAAGCAACTGCGATCCTTGCTGAATCAGGCCCTGAGTGAGAAGCACATACAATGCTGATATTCACTTAGTTGAGTCATTTTTTTTGCAAATGTGCATTTTTAAAAAAACCTTCTGCACAAACATTAAACAGAGTGTTCACACAAAAAGACTGTTGCAATCAGGAGAGATGGTACAAGAAATGGGAACGAAACAAAAAGTGGCTTTCCTGGGTGGTGACTGGGAAGTGGCTTGTGCACGCAAAAATGATCCATCTCATTTGCATGTAATGGGAGATTCACGAGTGTGTCAATGCAAGCAGCTGCTTCAAAGACAATCAGCCGCAGCCTTTGGAGGCCAGATTCAGATAGAGAAACTGCACCTACCAAGGGGCTGGATAAATGGTCAATAGTACGAGCGATGGTGCACCTACGGTGAGTGGCGTCACAATGGGTGTGCGGGCAGCACCAGGGTGTCAGCCTAGGAGGAGGTGACACCAAAATGCTGGCTCCTCCTCAGTGACAGGAGCCAGGTGGTGCAGTGTCACATTATCCTGCCACACTTGGCTCCTGCCGCAGAGTAGGAGCCAACAGTGCAGGCACAGGTCTCTGGCACCCCCCTAGAGTGATGCAATCGGAATTCCCCAATAGGCTACACCCCCTTTGTTAGACCAGGCCCCCTTTTTGGGCACCAGCGGCAGCTGCACTAGGGGGGCTGGAGGGTGCACATTGGGTGTCACCACACCCAGTGAAGCCCCTACCTATGGGGGCGTGTAAAGAAACAGCAGCATTACTGCTTGCAGATATTGAAAGTAGTATGGGGGAGAAGAAGAAAACTCTCTTGTTGGGGGCACTCGAATGTAAAGATTATAATAAGAATAATATATAAATAATAACTTTTATTAGATATATTTTAAAATACCAAAAACAAGTCTGAGCCTGTTACTTATTGGCATTACTGTTCGAATAACAGCTATAAATTATCACAAGCAGAACACGAACATACATAGAACATAAGACAACATATAATACAATACTTATCACAATTATGTGAAGCTAAGTGAAATATTACAAATAGGTCTATAATTCTCTGTCTCATACAATATTGAGACCTATATAAAACATATACTAGTTTAATGACCTCATAATGTCGTCATAGCACAATGGCTAATCAGAATTACGGCAGAAGCATACAAGGAAATCTTCTAGAAAAGAATGTGATAATAACCATACAATATTCAATATAGGTTACGTGAGATATCACAGCACAATAACACTGAACAGTAATCAGAGAAATACAATGATAAGGGGGTCAGATGAAATAATAGCTGACCCTGCAAATATCAAAATGAATATAAGTAAATCACAGGTTGTAATGAGAGGCAGATCACACGTAGGTCGCCTGTGATGCCACCCAGGTACTTGTAGACAGTAAGGTTATAGGAAAAAGTAAAGCTACTCCTTTATGTGGAGTTTACAAAATAGCAGCTGCTGCATGCCATTGTATAACCATTGAATGGCATGTGAGCGTACTATAAAGGTACTCTCAGGGTAGGGAATAAGTACAATGAGTATCTGCTGTTGGACTGCGTTAAAAAGAAGGTCCTGGTGTAAACATTGCAGGAACCTCTAATAGGCGCACCCAGATCGCATATGCAGTGATAGGAAGAAAGAGTATGAGTGTAGCTGCACTATGGCTAGTACGATCTGGGTTTCCCACCACTCACCACTACCTTTGGTATATGACTGTCAGCAGCACAGATCGCAAACCTATGCTGTGTTATTTCATTACGATAACTATTGTCTCTATGAGTACTCTCATTGGGGTGCGCCTATTAGAGGTTCCTGCAATGTTTACACCAGGACCTTCTTTTTAACGCAGTCCAACAGCAGATACTCATTGTACTTATTCCCTACCCTGGGAGTACCTTTATAGTACGCTCACATGCCATTCAATGGTTATACAATGGCATGCAGCAGCTGCTATTTTGTAAACTCCACATAAAGGAGTAGCTTTACTTTTTCCTATAACCTTACTGTCTACAAGTACCTGGGTGGCATCACAGGCGACCTACGTGTGATCTGCCTCTCATTACAACCTGTGATTTACTTATATTCATTTTGATATTTGCAGGGTCAGCTATTATTTCATCTGACCCCCTTATCATTGTATTTCTCTGATTACTGTTCAGTGTTATTGTGCTGTGATATCTCACGTAACCTATATTGAATATTGTATGGTTATTATCACATTCTTTTCTAGAATATTTCCTTGTATGCTTCTGCCGTAATTCTGATTAGCCATTGTGCTATGATGTCATTATGAGGTCATTGAACTACTATATGTTTTATATAGGTCTCAATATTGTATGAGACAGAGAATTATAGACCTATTTGTAATATTTCACTTAGCTTCACATAATTGTGATAAGTATTGTATTATATGTTGTCTTATGTTCTATGTATGTTCGAGTTCTGCTTGTGATAATTTATAGCTGTTATTCCAACAGTAATGCCAATAAGTAACAGGCTCAGACTTGTTTTTGGTATTTTAAAATATATCTAATAAAAGTTATTATTTATATATTATTCTTATTATAATCTTTACATTCGAGTGCCTCCAACAAGAGAGTTTTCTTCTTCTCCCCCATACTACGTTTATCTATACTCTCATGGGGAGCACCTCCACACTTTACAATATTTTTGCTTGACACCTATACTAGGGTTTGATATTTATAATTGTGGATTTTCATTATTCTTTTGACTAATTATATCCAATATATTATATCCTGTGCTCAAACTATATCCCCCTATTCCCCCCTTCCCTGGTCATTTATGTTTAGATATTGAAAGTAGGCATCTCCGTGGACAAAAGTTTTAGGCAGGTATGGAAAAAATGCTGGAAAGTAAGGATGCTTTCACACATTTTGACCATTCAGGCTGCACTCACAGAACTTTCAGTAAAAAGAACGACACAGACACCAGACTTTTTTAAAGAACATAGTGCATTACACCAACATACATACCTTATATATCATTAACCCCCCGATCAAAAACCGTGTCTGTTCCTGCGGCCTCCTGTCACCTTGTGTCAAACGCTGCTGTGGTGTTCACCTGCCACCAGCATCTTCTGTATCCACACACTGCATGCTGGGACATCACATCATCAGATGCCTGCACGTCACCACGCAGAGGCAGGGGGAATCAGAAGAGCAGCTTGACTAGGCTCCACCAGGGGCTGGCTGGCAACTTTTAGCCTGGGGGGCAAACACAAGTAAGTGGCCCTGGTTTTTCTACTTGCACATTGTGGAGCTTGGCCCTAATAGGGTTACGCCATCCCCAGATGGCGTTACCCAATAGTAGCCTATGGGCTACTATTTTGAAAATTCTTCTGGAGAGGGGTGCTCTGAATTCTTCTCTGTTGGCCCCTGAGACCCGCGCATACACAGTGTACACCAAAGACCCGAACCAGAAAGCAGTGTGATAGCTGTGATAGCGTAGCTCTTCCCCAGGGCAGGCTCTTATCAGAACCTGTCTCCTGGCAAGAGTATTTTAGTAAATTTGCATCAAATTATTAATTTACACATTGCAAATTTGGGCGTAAAATATTTATCACATCCACATTTAAATTGCAGATTGTGATAAATAAGCCCATTAGTAACAGGCAGTTGTGATTACCTGTCATCCTTAGGTTCAGTTTTATGGCACAAATGCAATTGGTCCTCTGTCCATCCACCTGATTGCAGCCACCAGCCATGCGGTAATAGGGCAGAGGCAAACATGCTGGGAGGGGACATAGGCACAGATGGGGAGGGGGCAGAGGTACAGATGGAAAGGGGGAAGAGGTGCAGATGGGTAGGGAGTACAGGCATACTGTATATGGAGAGGGGGATGAAGCTCAAACTTTTCAGACAGTAAAAAAGACTGCCGTGGAAAAGTGACAGTGGAGGAGACTGCAGGAGAAAAGGAAATAGTGGGAGAGACTGCAGGAGAAAAGGAAATAGTGGGAGAGATGGAAACAGTGAGGGAGACTACAGTGCAGGGGATAAGGGGACAGTGGGAGAGACTGCAGGGGAAAGGGGACAGTGGGAGCGACTGCAGGGGAAAGGGGACAGTGGGAGAGACTGCAGGGAACAATGGACAGTGAGAGATACTACAGGGGTTAAGGGGACAGTCGGAGGGATTTTTAGAGAAAGGGGTCCTTGGGAGAGACTCCAGGGGAGAAGGGGACAGTGGGAGAGACTGCAGGGGAGAAGGTGACAGTGGGAGAGACCTCTGTGGTGTGCACTGCAGTTACAGTAGGGTCAGCCTTCTTCTGTGTGGTGCCAGTAGAAGCAGGGAGGAAAGAGAAGTGAGGAAGTGAAGAGAACCGGGGGTGGGGCTATTGCAGAGCCAAGGAAGGGAAGCTGTTCTGGTGGGGGAGCTTGAGGGGGGATACTGTGTTAGTATGCCGGCCCCTTCTCATGCTAGCTGCACTGTGCCACAGCTTGACACTGACAGCCAGGAGGCAGGCCGAGGAACCTTCCCGTGTGTCACTGCTAACATCAGCCCCTCACGCACAATTATAGTAGGTCTGACCTTACTCAGATATTGCAAGTCTTGTCACACACAGTAAGTATTCAAGCAGTGTATACTGTCACAATGGCTCATTTATGCACGCCTATGTAAGTGTTCAAACGGGTAGGCACGCCTGCGTTTCTCCGACCACCTCCCCCGTCACCACCCCCAAATGCTGACCTGACATCACTCACTCAAGGATGGCTTTCTGTAGTCTGTGTGATCGCAATGCGAGCGCAATGCTGCTATAGTGTATGCGCAGTACGCAACAATCAGCCATCTGCATATGCTGTTGCAGTTGCGATCCATGCTGAATTAGGCCCTATATTCAGCATTCTGCCAGAGGTGGTTTGTGTATGGGTGCCAGACAACTATAAAACACATGCTACTCTTCAAATGATGGCACTACCGAGACATGTCATCGAAACCATTTCCTCACAGACCAAGGAAACAATTCACTTAATGCAACACCAACCACCCTCTGTGCAGCCATTTTATCATCAGATACACCGAACACACTTCAGGGCAGTCTGATAGAGTGCAGGAAGTCTATTTTCAAGAAGGATTAGAAATAAGACAAAGCTTCAGCTAACTACATTTCCCCTACTGCTGGAGAACTACAAGTCCCAGAAAGCCCTGCCAGTCACCAAATACATGCTTCTGGGGCTCTTTATGGTATCAAAATTTACATAACCACTAGATGCTTGCTCGCCTGTATGCATTACAGTCACTCTGCTGCATGTTCAAGGTGAATGATTGACAGCTTTATTGCAAGATGTTATGCAGCAGGTCTCTTTGGAGTATGAGAGCTGAGGAGCCAGGGGTCACTGCATGCAGCCAGTTATTAACTGTACCTTGCGGTCCAGGAGGAGATGCAGCGTGAGTCCAGGTCTACAGGATCTCCACCTGGGCTGTAGTTTGTAGAAAAACAGCCCGGCCTCCATCTTCTCTGCTAATTGGCCGGGGTTTGCGGCTCTCAGTGTCGGTGCAGTGCGGAGTTAGATCGCGTCTGGGTGAGACCTTCTCGGCTCACAGGGCATGTATTGGTTGCTGCTGGCTCCTGTCTCAGCTGCTTCCTCATCAGGTGGTGCGGTGACGGGGAGGTTGAGTGAGTGAAGCAGCTGACTCTGGGAAGGAGCTTACGGCCTGCGGCCCTAGTGCCACACAATTGTACCGGCCCGGGGGGCATCTGGCACCCTGCCCCCCGGCCTAGCCCGCCACTGGACTCCACCCCCGGCAACGCTCCAGACATCAAACTACAGATCTGGTGTCTGTGTCATTCTCTTCCTCGCAAGTCCTGTGAATGCTGCCTGAAGGATCAAATATATACAATATTGTGCAAAAGTTTTAGGCAGGTGTGGAAAAAATGCTGCAACGAAAGAATGCTTTCAAACATTGAAGTGTTAATAGCTTATTTTTATCAATTAACAAAATGCAAAGTGAATGAACAGAAGAGAAATCTAAAGCAAATCAATATTTGGTGTGACCACCCTTTGCGCTCTATTTAGGATGCAGATTGTAGTGTGATATTACCGACTGAATTCGCATTGCAAATTCAGCCAATATCACAGGGATTTACTAAAAAACAGACCACACGCAGGGATCAGCATGTGCTCTGTTTAGACCACACAGCTGATCACTCTCTGTTCTGCCTGTTAGAGCAGAACAGAAGTCTGGTAACCGGCGGAGACCCTGGCTAACACCAGTGAAAGTACACATATGGAATTATGTTGTAAACAAAAAAGTGCTAAACAAATCAAAATATGTTTTATATTTTAGATTCCTCAAAGTAGCCCCCTTTTGCTTGGATGACAGCTTTGCACACTCTTGGCATTCTCTCAATCAGATTCATGAGGTGTCTCCTGGAATGGTTTTCCAACAGTTTTGAAGGAGTTCCCAGAGGTGCTGAGCACTTGTTGGCTGCTTTTCCTTCACTCAACTCATCCCAAACCAGCTCAATTGGGTTTAGGTCGGGTGACTGCGGAGGCCAGGTCATCTAACACAGCACTCCATCACTTTCCTTCTTGGTCAAGTAGCCCTTTCATAGCCTGGAGGTGTGTTTGGGTCATTGTCTTGTTGAAAAACAAATGATGGACCCAGTAAGCGCAAACCAGATGGGATGGCATGGCGCTGCAGAATGCTGTGGTAGCTATGCTGGTTAAGTGTGCCTTGAATTTTGAATAAATAACCAACAGTGTCAACAGCAAAGCACCCACACACCATCACACCTCCGCCTCCATGCTTTACAGTGGGAACCACACATGCAGAAACCATCCGATCACCTTCTCTGCGTCTCACAAAGACACAGCGGTTGGAACCAAAAATCTCAAATTTGGACTCATCAGACCAAAGTACAGATTTCCACTGGTCTAATGTCCATTCCTTGTGTTTCTTGGGCCAAACAATTCTCTTCTTCTTGTTGTTCATCCTCAGTAGTGGCTTCTTCGCAGCAATATGACCATGAAGGCCTAATTTACGCAGTCTCCTCTGAACAGTTGATGTTGAGATTTGTCTGCTACTTGAACTCTGTGAAGACTTTATGTGGTCTCTAATCTGAGGTGCTGTTAAGTAGCGGTTTCTCAGGCTGGAAACTCTAATGAATTTATCCTCTGCAGCAGAGGTAACTCTTGGTCTTCCTTTCCTGGGGCAGTCCTCATGAGAACCAGTTTCATCATAGCGTTTGATGGTTTTTGCAACTGCACTTGAGGATACATTCAAAGTTCTTGAAATTTTCCATATCGACTGACCTTCATGTCTTAAAGTAATGATGGACTGTCGTTTCTCTTTATTGAGTTGAGTGATTGGTGCCATAATATGGATTACAACAGTAGTCAAATAGTGGTGTCCACTGAGTACTAACCCTACCACTGCACAACACAACTGATGGTCTCAAACACATTAAGAAGGCAAGTAATTCCACAGATTGACTCGTGACAAGGCACATCTGTTAATTCAAAATGATTCCAGGAGACGACCTCATGAAGCTGATTGAGAGAATGCCAAGAGTGTGCAAAGCTGTCAACAAAGCAAAAGGGGGCTACTTTGAGGAATCTAAAATATAAAACATATTTTGATTTGTTTAACACATTTTTGTTTACAACATAATTCCATATGTGTTCTTTCATAGTTTTGATGTCTTCAGTATTAATCTACTATGTTGAAAATAATTAAATTAAACAAAGACCATTGAATGAGAAGGTGTGTCCAAACTTTTGACTGGCACTGTATATATATATATCTAACCTCACAGTTCTCAATAAGAAACTTGCCAGAATAGAAGCCGAGGTCACCCACATTAAGGAGAAGAAATTCTGGAGAGATGAGGCAGATTATCAATCTAAAAAAGTCTTTGATTGGAGTAAAAACACATGACCCAATCCTAAAACAAATAATTTCAATAGAAAAACATATAAAACTAAAAACGAACATGAATGGAGCATAGTACCTCCTAAACCCAGATACTCTAAACCACTGATAAGGAAGCCATTAATGCTTCCACAGAACAACAGATATTCAGCTTTAAACAGATTAGAATCTGAAGGTGATAGTGATAATTACACATCTGATTTCAGTCCACACCCTCGATCGATACAATAAATACCTTTTCAAGGAAGAACCTACAAGAGCTTCCCCTCTAAAAAGAAGAGCCAGAGAAGACGAGGCACTAGAGGAGGAAGAAAGGTAGTCAAAGAGAAGAAACCTGTAATCACTAACCAGTCCCTTCAAAAACAAGGTATTTGTAACCTTTCAGAACATAAATTGACAGATATGGAGGTATCAGTTTTAAGAAAAGGATTTTCATTTGCCCCCACAGCAAGTAATAATAATTTTCAGTTGTTCATAGACTTGAACAAATTTACTAGAAACTTAACTCTGAAGAGACATTTCCTTAAAAAAGATACTGGAATCATTAAAAATTATGAGGATAAATCCATATCAGGTCTGAAACCACCGTCTAAGTTCTATCCTTTGGAATCAAAGAGCACACAAATAGAGACATTCTATGACTTAGTCAAGAGGGATCTTTGTGCATTAGACACTAAACCTCCCAAAAACTCTAACCTGACTAATTTTGAAAAGGAGGCACTCAAGAAATTAAAGAACAACGAACAACTTATATTCAAACAAGCAGACAAAGGAGGGGGTCTCGTCATACTTAACCGGAATGACTATATTAAAGAAGCCTCTCGACTGTTGGACGATCAGAAATCATACAAGAAAATAGAACGTGATCCTACCTCTAATTTTGTAGAAGAACTTTGGACGATACTAATTGGAGCCCTACATAGGTTAACTAAAAATGACTAAAAATGAATACCAGTTTTTAATTAAAAATAATCCAGTGATCCCCACATTCTATTACCTACCTAAAATCCACAAGGGTTTGGTAAATCCCCCAGGGCGTCCGATTGTGGCAGGTATAGATTCCCTCATGTCAGGATGCTCTGAATATGTGGAAAAATTCCTTAACAATTATGTTAGTACTTTAAGATCTTTTGTGAAGGATACCATGTCTATTCTCCAGATTTTGAATGATATCCAATGGAATGATACGTACAAATGGGCAAATATTGACGTCCAGTCATTATATACTTCCATTCCGCATGCAAAGGGAATCTCCAGCTGTTGTGAATTTCTGGACCAGAAATACGCAATACTGAATACGCAACATAAAGATTTTATATGTCACTTAATTCATTTTATATTGAGTCACAACTATTTTAAGTTTTTACATACTTTTTATATCCAGATAGAGGGCACGGCTATGGGGACTGTTTTTGCCCCTAGCTTCACTAATCTCCATATGGGAAGCTGGGAGCATAAGTATATATATGGAAATCATCCTTTTAAAGATCACCTAATTTTATATGCCAGATATATAGACGACATTTTAATAATTTGGAATGGTACGGAAGATGATTTTATGTCTTTTATGGATTATCTTAAAGTTAACGATTTTAATCTGTCTTTTACATATAAATTCTGCAACACAGAAATTGAATATCTGGATTTAATTTTAGGAAGTGATGACCATGGAATCATTAGTCGTAATTACATCAAAAAAAGTGGACACTAATAGTTACGTACACTTCAATAGTGGCCATGTAAAAAGCTGGAAAACCAACATTCCATTTTCACAGTTCTATCGTGTACAAAGAAACTGTAGTTCAGATGTGGTATTCAATGAACAACTGGAAGTATATTCAGGAAGATTCCGAGATAGAGAATACCCAGAGGACACTATACAAGCAGCTGTTAATAAAGTGAAAACTCTGGAGAGAAAAAGATTTACTCACATATAAAACTCGTGAGACAAGAAAGGATGAAGTGATCTTTGTAACACAATATAACCACAGAGAAAAATAAATAAGAAGCATTTTTAATAAACATTGGGATATATTGAAAACAGACGGAGTTTTGAGCCAAGTGCTCCAAGATAGACCAAGAATGGCTTTTAGAAAAGCAAACAATGAAAAAAATCATCTGGCTCCTAGTAGTCTAATAGCATTGGAAGAAAAACCTCAACAATGGATAAAAAGAAGTAACGTTTTTTTCAAGTGCAACAGCTGTAACTTATGCAAATTTGTCGATAATAATAATAGTACTTTTTGGAATTTCAATAATACGGTATCTTATAAAGCTAAAAGTCTTATGAACTGTATGATGACATGGGTAATATACATGATCGAATGTCCATGTCACCTTAAATATGTCGGTAGAACTAAAAGGAACATAAAACTTAGAATACAAGAGCATGTGAGGGGCATTAAAAATAAAACTGATAATCATTCCATACGGAAACATTTTAGCAAGTATCATAATGCTGATCCAACAGGATTGAAATTTAAAGCAATAGAATATGTACACCTTAGTGAAAGAGGAGGTGATAGGGAAAAGAAGATATCTCAGAGGGAGATGTTCTGGATTTTTTCCCTTAATACCATGGTTCCCCATGGATTAAATGAAATGTACGAAATCACCCCCTTTCTGTGAATCCCATATATATTTTTATCTCCATCTCTCTAATATTCACTATTGTTTATTGGGTCATTTCTGACTGGTTGTTTTATTATTCATATTAATATCTCAGGTCATTGTATTTCATTTTTTATTTATTTCATCATCAGGTATCTTGGTCATGCCTATATAATTTTTATACATGCATTTTATAAGATCATTGATTGTATATAATTAGCATATTTGTATATTTATTTATGCATGATACTATTTGCTATTTATGATTTTATTTATTGTAAAAGTTTGGTTTTTATGGTTAGATAATCTGCTACAGTATCCTTTTTAAACATACCCTGCAATTATTTATATATTATGCAAAATCTGCACAGAGACTATAAAAAAATGGCCACCGCTTGTGTGAATCCACAACAAAATGGCCGACTTTCCGGAGACGTTTTTCCTATACAGAGGTATATGGGAACAGGGAGACCTTTAAGCTAATGGTCTCTAGGGCTGATATCCCGCGGGTGTCTAAAGACACTATCCCGCGGATGCGCGATGTATACTGACTTCACAGAAGTGACACTAAGCAGAGATCTATGCTCTGCATATACAGCGGGTAGTCCCGCGATATTCACGAGTGCCGCGCATGCGCAGTAAGATCCAAAATGGTGACCGGACGTCCGAAAACCGGATGTGCCATCTATGGACAATAGGGGTTAATTAGACAGGGTATATATGTTTGAATACTCTCCACTTGTATTGCAAATATCCTCCTGACGAAGTCCAGCCACAGAGGCAGAAGGGACGAAACGCATTGAGGCTGTGGTGACCCCCGCTATCTGGGACTGCTATATCAATCAGATAAGCTCTAAAACCATCTTTCAATTGTAATTTTTTTTTGTGTTATATGTGTGTAATTAAAAAGTTTTAAAATATACTACACTATGCAAGCATCTTTTTCTCCCCATTTATGATCCCACCTGGAGTGAACTAGCTGTGCCACAGGGATGCAAGGGTGTTGATCAAGGATACATCAATATATGCTTATTTATTAGGCACACACGGTATGCTTTGTAAATTATTATAAGTGTGCAGCTGATGGTATAATTTACTGCACTATAAAACGCTTGATCTCACCTCTTCTACTTTCATAAATTTTGTGGCCGTATTTACCATCCTAACCTGGAGGGAAGTTCTACACTATAAAGGAATGTATGATTGTGGACCAGGAAAACATCATTATATGCCTGCTTATTAGGCACATACAGTACGCTTTGTAATTTAATATAAGTGCGCACTCAATTACAAAACTTACTATACTATAAGGCGCTCGTTATCACCTCTTGTATTTTCATATATATATTTATATATTAAAATCACCCTCAAATGTTTTGGTTCGGTCTTCATTTTGGATTTCTTTATTTCTTTAGAATTGATAAAAAACAGCTAAAATTATGTAACTTGGACCTGTTTTTGTTCCTACAGTATTATTAACATCAATAACATTCATGTACAGTCATTTACAGTCAATTTAAGCAAGGGGCCATATTCACTTAGAGGCGAAAACCCGTTATCGGCGATAATTTATTGCTGATGACGTCATTTTTGCCTATTGTAATTATCTCCGTATTCAATTACAAAGACTTTTCGCCGGTGCGAAAAGTCTTTGTAAAAACAACGGGGATAAGGTTTCTCCAGCCTTTAGCTGGCGAAAAAAGTGCAGTATTGGGGTTTAGGGGTTCAGGCTTAAAAAAATAGCCTGCACCCCTGGGAATGGCCCCTAAAATTAATGTATATCAAAAAAAGTTTTTAAAAATAATTTGGAAAACACCCCTAAAAATTAACTTTCATTTTGGGGGGAAAAAAAAATAATTAAGGAACACACTTCTAATATAGAAAAATTAAATCCAGAGGGGTTCTAAAGTATGCAGCAGGTGTTTTCTTCATTGCGGGTAGTAGCAGCAGGTGCATTTTTGAAGAATTTTTAAAAATCACTTTAGGGACTTAAAAATATGCTTGTACCCATTTTCATGTACCCCAAATTTGATGGCCATAGTTATTTTTCCCCCAAAAAAATCCTAAATGCTATTCTTCAATACCTCTTCACAGGCGCATTTATGCACCTGCCACGGCTATTTAAAAACCCGACTTGCCTTCAGCAGGAAATATTGGGGGTACCCATAGTGATTCCTCATATCGGGACATCTTTAGGGGGGCCAAGGATGATTACCCGAAAATTTACAGGTTTTTTTTGCCGCTTCAAGTTTTGCCGGGTCCCGTTTTCAAATTCTTTGAAATTGAATACTGGGGTAATTGGGCACTGAGAAACTGAGCACTAAAGTCAATTATCTTATTATGGGCCATTACCATGGAAAATCCAAATGAGCAAAAGCCAAAGATTTAGGAGTCAAGGTTATTAATGAGGATACATTTTTTTGAATTGGGGGACATTTATTTCAGTAAACAATTACTTCTTGAACAAACCTCCTTAAGTAGTATTCCAGTACTTTCAGTCTCTAAGAAAGGATACGAGAGTCAGAGGAATATCTTTTTCTAGTGGAACCCAGTTCTTCTTGTCTTTTCAAGCCGGATTTTTGAGTTTCCTGTGTTTTCAAGTACTTTTTGTGTCTTTCTGAGGACTTCCAGCTGAGCCTTTATGGGTGTCCGGTATCCACCCTGAAAGGAGGGGGTATTGTCAGGGTTCAGCCTAGGATCGGCTATCTTTTACCTCCATGTTGGCTTCCCCTGACCTCATTGTGGTCAGATGTCTAGTGCAGTGATGGACGAGATGATGAGTATTCTGCCTTAGGTGCTTTCTGCGGACTTCAATAATTGGCTGTGTGTATTGGGGATCGGAGTTCCCATCATGGGTGCCGCCATGACAGTTCTTCTCATGTGACAGTCCTCCTAACCAATGGTAGCATGATTTCAGTCAGCTGATGCTGTGCTCTAATTATCTGCTACTCCTGGGTATAAATCCGCACACAGAACTCCAGGAAGTTGCCCGATCAACTATTGTCACTCCTAGTGTTCTAGTTGAGTTCTGTTCCAGGTTCCCTTGGATTCCAAGCCTTAGTTCCAGTGTTTTCCAGGGAGCAGCACTGCTATTACATCTCTGCCTGTGTTCCAGTGTTTCCTTTCAGCACCAGTGTGATTAACATCTCTGACTGTGCATGCTGTATCTGTGATTTCAAGCTACAAGCTTATCCTGAGTGTCTCACAGCTGCATCACTGTGCAATCTTCTCTGTGATTACAAGCTACAATTGTTCCCTGTAAGCAGCAGTGCTAATTACATCTCAGCCTGAGAGCTTTACTTCCAGTGACAGTGCTTTAACATCTCTGCCTGTGTACTACCAGTGTTTTCCAGTGAGCAGCAGTGCGACCAACATCCCTGCCTATGCATTAAGTTACCAGTGTCTCCTGTGAGCTACAGTGCAATTACATCTCAGCCTGTGTATATTACTAGTGCCACTCCGTGTGGCAAAAGTGCATCCGCACGCCATTCCCTGTGTATCCTCTGTGTGTCTACCCATGGTGCTTAAGTGCGTCAGCACTCCACTCCTAGTGTTTCCCTTGTGTGCCACCCCATAGTTCAAAAGTGTGTCCACACGTCACTCCCTGTGTTTTCTCAAGTGCCACTCCCAGTGTACCTCTTTAGGAGTAATTCCAGTGAATCTCACAGTATTACCACTAAAATCTCTCTAGTGTCTACCAGTTGTGCTAAAGTGCATCAGTACGTCATTCCAGGAATACTCTTAAGTATCACCTCTCTGTGTAACAGTGTCTTGGTTAGGCACTCTCCCTGGGCCACTGATATCTTGAGTCTCTATTCCCACTGATCTTGGATACATGGTCAAAGGACTGCGACCTGCCTGCAGGGTGCAGCTAAGCCCATATCCTGATTGGAGGGGTCACTGGCAAACACCTCCCTGCAGGTTAGATTCCACACCATAGACCAGGTCTCACCAACGTCCAAGGTCCGTGGATGAGGAGCTCTTGTATCCAGGCCTCTCACCCCGAGTTCTTCCCAAATCTAGACCACAACCCCACAGTATATATATATATATATATATATATATATATATATATATATATATAAAACAATAGTACTGTAAAAGTGCTTCAATCTTTAAA
Source organism: Taudactylus pleione (assembly GCA_031769625.1). NCBI lineage: Eukaryota > Metazoa > Chordata > Amphibia > Anura > Myobatrachidae > Taudactylus > Taudactylus pleione. Next base: position 648,049 of record JAUIMM010000562.1, read on the forward strand.
GTGTCAGTATATGTCTCTTAATAAATTCCAAAAGTAGAGATATTCTTCAACATCACTCCCTGTATTCAGGTGGCAGCTGTTAGTTCTCCTAGGAGACTGTCGTTGTGCAGTCTCAAAAGGTTTGAAGATTACTAAAAAGGGGTGAGAAACAAGCACTCTATAGTGTATTAAATTATTTTATATGATTCAAGCTCTATATATGTTATGCACAGGGCCGTCATCAGAAATTGTGGGGCCCAGGACTATCATAATAGGCAGGGCCCCCCTCAACCTTCACAAACCCCCACCACTTCCCACAACCCCCCTTCCCCCGCTACCGTACCTATACACAATAATATATATATATATATTATATATAAATACTATGCATGTATTAGTTAAGTCAGAGTCCACACACACTTTAACTTACCTCGCTCGCTCCATGCTTCTTCTGTCAGTCTTCATGCTCCGGGCGGCTCCTCAGCCCTCACACCACGGTTAGGACTAGACTATACAGCGCAGATGGACCTGTGACGTCACACCCACGTGACCCGACCTGATAGGGGGAGGGGCAGGGATGTTAACAGGGGACCAAAAGTGTCCCCTCGCGGGCTTGCTGCCCTCGCCACGCTTCGGGCACGGTGGCTCGCTGCCCTCGCCACAATTATTTATTCCCCCTCTATGCCCTAGTGGATGGTAACGCATGAGCGGTCCAGCCTCCTGCAGTGGTCACGTGGTGGATACATCACAGAGGTCCTTTCTCCAACTAGGAAGGAGCAGCAACCCTCACACCACTCGCCCTCTGCAGCTCCTGTCATTCAGCGTTGCGCGGCGTGACATCACGCGCACCTGATTCAGGGAAATTAGAACAACTTTATTGACAGCAGTGCCCAGCCAATCCAGTAAGGAGCGAGGCGGAGCGGGAGGACGGCTGCCGGGCCCGGCTGGGTGAAGTGACTGACAAGTCACTTAACTGTGACTAAGGTGCTGCGGCGGTGGCAGGTGTATAGTAGAGGATGCTGCCAGGCCTGTCACTGCGGCACTTGCGGCCAGGGAGTTAGTAGTGGTGGGCAGTATGTAGCAGGCGCTGGGCGGCCCCCCGAGTGTCCGGGCCCGGTACTGCAGTACCGGCAGTCCCCCCCTGATGCCAGCCCTGGTTATGCATATCGCAATAAGGTCATAAATAAGCTCATCAGAGTTATATTTTTCACAAATCTTTTTAAGAAAGTTCCTCACAGTTCACAATGGACTATATACCAAGATGTACCTGATATCTTTGCAATGGTGTAATGTTCTCCAATACAGATTTTGCTGGGAAAAGGGGTGAGATAGAAGCCAGCTCCTAGTGTACTAACTTCAATATATTCAGAGGAGAATTAAAATATTATGTGTTCCGTATTTACATGATATAAATGCTCATAACCAAAAAGTGATCTCTCACATGATAATCAAGGTAATTTCTCCCAATAATAAGGTTTGCCAGGATGTACCTCCCTTGATCCAGATTGACCCCACAATGTTTCCTCAATACCATTCAAAGTTCACGTTGGTATATAAGAACAATATGTACTCTTATGGTATATTATCTTGAAAATATATTTTATTATACCACACTACACAGTTTAAAAAATAAATAAAAACAGATAGAAAGACTTTACATACATTTTTCAGTAAGTAGGAAAGAGTGCTGGTCGGCAGTACAGCCTTACAGCCTCAACGTGTTTCATCACACATTAGCCTTTCCGCCTTTACCGATGGCACCGCCATCTTGGGCATTACTGCGCCTGTGCGGGTTCAATGAATATATATATATATATGGATGCAGCAGAGGTAGGTACTCCTGTAACAAAGGGCAAAATCGCCGTGGTGCGCACTTTGAATGGATAAGCAGAGGCAGAAGTCGGTGTCACTCTCCGGTCTTATTAGAAAAGATAGTAGCCATAAGCCAGTCACTGGGTCAATGTTTCGAGTTTATTAAAAACCCGTCATCAGGACTCCTGATGACGAGTTTTTAATAAACTCGAAACATTGACCCAGTGACTGGCTTATGGCTACTATCTTTTCTAATAAGACCGGAGAGTGACACCGACTTCTGCCTCTGCTTATATATATATATATATATATATTTTTATTTTTTTTATTTTTTTATATGACTTGGTTCCAATAGACTTAATCCTATACAAAGGATTCAACCCTCTTTTGAATCCTGGGAGCGTTTAAAGTGCCAGTTCACACTGGATGAGAATCGTCACTTAACAACCTGGTATGTATACTTCATTTTTGGAATAATCAACTATTGTTTTACACCAGACTGTTATACTCACCAATTTCGGTCACCATTACCACTTGTATATTATATTGTACCATCCTTCTGTTTCTGTACCATCCTTCTGTTACTGTTTTGTCACCATATGTTATTTATGTGTTTAAACATTAGTCAAATGTAATGTAATGATTTATATCCATTGATGTATCACCTTTTGGGATTCCCGTGTGGACAAAATGCATAGGGTTTTATATTCAACGTGATTACCACTATTCAAAATGTGTTGTGGAAAAGCCTGAAAAAAGATATACAGCATCTTCCTATTAGTGACATCACAACAATATTATATTTTATATAAGCTGTATTTTATTATCTGTGAATTTTATAAAATGAATTATTTGATTTCATTTTGGTATTGGCCATTTGTTGGGTGACCATCTTCACAAACTGTGGAGTTTTTTTATACATATTGATTGGTACTAAGGGCCTGATTCAGAGCCGTTCGCAATTTGCGGTCGTTCGTTCAGAAAAAGGGGGTGGCTATTCAAATGAACCGTTCGCTCTTTGTGGTCTGTTGACGCCTCCATGTCTGAACGAGCGAGCAAAACCACCGGCCACTATTTTGATAAAAACGCCCCCTGGCCGCTCGCATCATACGTCATGTCCGCTATTTATTTAATTAATCGAGTACATCGAACAGCGTATGAACTGCTCGCTATTCTTGTGGTTGGTTTTTCCTACCACTATATTGCGAGCAGTTTTGACTATAAAACAACCAGGTGACGTGGTCAATGATGCTGCTGTTTAAATTATGCACACCCATAAAACGCCCGTTTTGACCTTTTAAGCACGCCTGCGTTCTTAATTCCACTCCCCGTTTTCAAGCACCTTCCCCTGTTACCACCCACATATGCCTCCTCCTGACACTCAAAGTAGCAGGCATTCGCTATATAGCGAACAAACGATTTCTGGCGGCACTGACTGGTTCGCGCATGTGTATTAAAATCTGTACGCATGCGCAGATGTGAAAACATCGCTCCAAACGAGCGAACGGCCGCTTACGAGCCCTAAGATCAGTGTATTATATACGGTTGTTGCTCAAATGATGATGTTTTAGCGTCCTTGAAGGTAATTTTAATAATCTACCAGTAGTATTGTCAGGGTGTTTTTTTGTTATTGTTTATTTTATCATTTTTTATATTTTTCCTGGATCCATTGTATATTGCTGTGATTGTATTTTATTATTGCATATTTAGCAAAATTATTACCCTACACGTTTGTTTGTTTACCCTATTTTGGGGGTCAGCAAAACCATTCACCTGGAGTACTTATCGTTACCGTTCAGTTGTTCATTAAACTGCACAGTGCCCACACTGAACGATATAATGTTCATTGCAGGCACCCACCTCATCCCCGAACATGGTCAACCTGACGATATCGTCAAGTTGACCGTCATGTTCGGGCGATGAACGATGTCGAAAACATCCAACAGTAGTGTGCAACACTGGTCATTTACAACATTTCAATGGATGATCCATGAACGATTAATGAAGGACTGAACGATAATGATGTTATAGTTCAGTCATCCATTAATATTGTCATGTGGATACGTGCCTCTAGTTTAGCCAGTCAGTTTGCTGCAACCTTTGGCTTATATTGGTGAAAACAATATTGTGAGCTGTTCAAAATTGACTGGAAATAAATGTTATATAGAGTATGGTATGTTATTTATGTTGATAGTACTGTAGGAACAAAAACCTGAATTTGTTGTTTTTATCAAATTTTTAATAAATCCAGATCGAAAACATTTGAGGGTGGTTGTGCCAAAATCAAAACATGACAAAGGTTTAGTACCAGTATATATATTCATAAGACATACTTATTGCATGTTTCTATCTTCATATTTTACAGTACCTAGTGACAGCTCTCAGCTGAACGGACTGACTTGTCCAACGTGTTATTCGGATACATCTTCCACGTGTAACACTGGAGACACCATGCAATGTACTGGAAATGAGAATATGTGTCTTCTCCAAAGTATTGTTTCTGCTGGTAATTATACATAATTATACTTTAGTAACATATTTACTTTCTGCTCTGTACCAAACACAGTGTCACATAAATGAAGACTCACCCACTGTATAATCTGGTAATATACATGATTTATAATGAGGAGTGTACTTGTTACCTGAGATTATTATTCTCAGGTTTATTCCATGACATCAGTATAATCTCAGCAGGAGAGGACATCTTCCAGCTCAGGCCATAATGTAAATGTGAACCGCCAGCTATTCTGGTCTGTACCTTCAGGACATGGAAGTAGAAGGGAAATCTAGGGGTATATTTCCTAAAGTGCAGGTTTTTGGAAGTGGAGATGTTGCCCATCGCAGCCAATTAGATTCTAGCTATTATCTTCTAGAAAGTGCAAGACAAATGTAAAGTAGAATCTGATTGGTTGCTATGACATCTCCACTTCTAAAAAACCGCACTTTAGTAAATTTACCCCAGAGTGTCTGTAATTAGGAAGAGTTGAATAAAATTGTTGTTATGTGGTCAGTAACAAAATCTGCCAGGATCTCAGAAGTGGAATTTTGAACAATCCAAAACAAGACATTCATAAGAGAAATTCTGCTACTTTGTTTCCCTACATGGATTTGAATGGCCACTTCTGTCACAGTATAATGCATTCGGTATGATTTGCCGACTAGCGAGCGGAAATTGATCTAGCAGTATGCCAAACGTATACCAGTATAATTTACTGTCTCCACCAAATTCAAACCTACGCTTAGGGAGGAATCCAATTGGAGGCAGGATATTGAAAGACCCCTGAGGACTAAGTAAGCAATTGGAGGTTTGCAATTAGCTTAATTAGTCCTTAATTACTCACCTTCTGAAGTGGTGACTTCTTTCTCCAGCGTCGGGGGGCTGGGTCTTCTGCAGTAGGTTGAGTATATGAGTGTGTGTGTGTTTGTAAGTGTGCATGAGTGAGTGTGTGTGTGCACGAGTGTGTGTGTGTGTGTGAATGAAACCCGGTATGAGCGACCCCCATGTGAGTGTATAGCTGGTGTTGGGATAACTACATCTCTGCATCCCAGCAGCCCCCGGGACTCCCATTTTTTTACACGCTACTGGGTTTAAAGCCGTGAAAACCCTGCAACCATTTTTTAAAATTGGATACCGCAGGTATCAGGAGCGCGCATATCCACTGTAATCCAAAATTGGGCACCGGAGGCATGAAGTTTTTTACCTCGCTAGACCTCATCCCCAACTGAACATGCCCCATTCCCCTCTTCACTACTGCTAGTCACACAGACTCAGGGCCTAATTCAGTCCCACTATCGAGCGCTGGGCACTCGCAAGCGGGTCGAAGTTGGGCAAGTGCGCATGCGCACGACGGAGGCAGCTCCGTCGTGTGGATGCAACAGGCCCTAATAACGACGGCCAAGCTGTCGTTATGGGTCTTGCACCAAAGGGGGCGTGCTGTCGATGGTGAGTGACAGCACGCCCCCTTTGGTGGGCGTGCCAGGGGCATTGCAGCCCAGACGGAGGCGTTCCCATGGGAACACCTCCCGTCTGGGGCCGGCCCCACTCACATCACTAGTGATGTCAGTGGGAGTGCTTTTGGCTCTGATAGATTGGCAACGAGACCCTACCGCAAGGGTCTCGTCGCAAGCCCGATGGTCACGATGGTCTTGACCATCGCGACCATCATCATGGACGCTCGCATAAGCTGTGGGTGGTAACCCACAGCTATGCGAGTGTCCAAGAGGCCGCTACCAAAAAAAAAAAAACGCTCTGATTCAGAGCGGGCACTCGTTCAGAGAGTCCAGCTCAGAATCAGGCCCTCATTTCATATGCTAAATAATGTATGAAGTCCATTATAAAAGGGGTCAAAGGGAAGGTTTGCCAAGTGTCACACCTCCTTGAAGAAGGCACCTGTGCCGAAACGCGTTGGAGAGCCTCTCATCAAACCCGACACCGATCCAGGCTGACCTCCACTAAAGATCCCCATCCCCACCAGGGACCACCAGTGCAGAAAGCTCTCAGCCCACCCGCCTGCTGGTCCGCACCGCTCACACCTCCAGTGACCGGCTCCACCCCGGACCAGCCCCTCTCCCCCCCTGCTCCCAGGCGTGCTCAGCAACTCACTCCTGGCCAGGGGTGTCTCCACCATCGATCCCCATTTCCACGAGGGACCGTCAGTGATAAGAGCATCCCGCACATCCGGCCGCAAGTCTGCCCAGCCAACATCACCAGTGACCAGCTGCATCCCGGTCACACTTTCCACATCCCCCCTCCTCCCTGGGTTTTTTTGAATCAGTATCCCAGGCAGACCTCCCCCCAGGGGTGGTCCCAGCTCACACGCTGCAACCCAACCTCCCAGCAGCTCACCCATCCACACCTCTGGCTCCACACCACCAGCGGCACGACCAAGAGCCAATTTCAGCTGCATACTATGGTCGCTGACCTCCGCAGACCAATCAGAACAGCCGTGCACTTGCAGCACACCAGCAACACGCTGATCCAGCTCACCAACAAACCTGCAGCTTCCAACCTATCTGCAACGGCCGCAACGTCGACCTACATCACCATAACAAAAAAACCTACCGGTAGGTAAGTACTGCCAAGACTCACACCAACACGCGGGACGCCGCACAGGTGTTCCAACACACTCTGCAAATCCCCCCACCCCCCGAGACTTCCTAGACTGTCGACCATAGGTCCAGCAGGGGTGACGTGCAAGGTCACTGAACCGCACGGGAAGGAGCCCCCTAAAAGGGTCCACCTACCTCACCAGTCTCATCACCACTCATCACTGAACCCCACCCACCTGCCCGGGATCTTAACAGAGCAGCATTGTGACTACTCAATAAAAGATTTTGCCCAAAATTACTGTGTCTCGCTGGCCTCATTTTGATCCTATTCCATTCCCCTTTTCACATTACTCCAAACTACACTCCATACCCAATCACACCCTCCTCACTCCCAAAACATCACCACCACCAGAAGAAACATTCTAATTAACACCACTCACAAACACACACAAGTCATCACCATTACTAGCAGGAAGAGCGCACCTTACCATCCCCTACCCCCATACGTTTTCAGTGCAGGAAAGGTACTCCCACACAAAGATGCAGCACCCCGAAACCACAACACACCACCCCCTGGTCAACGAGAGCGCAGTTCTACCGCCCATCTTCAAGTGTCAAACTAGGATGGAGGACTCTTGCATTTACAAAGAGTTCCAGATGTTTGGTTTTAGTGCAAAGCAACAGGATCACTGTCTAATTTTCCAAACACATCCCTTTCACACCATGGGGCTGATGTAGACTGGTTGCAGCTCATCAGAGGGACTATTTAGAAGGGTATGTGGTAAAGATGATGGCAAACAGGATCCAAGGCATCAATATACTGATGCCGGTATCCCGGCACCCGTCACAATGCCGACGATGCCATACCAAAGACATCAGGTTACCGTAATTGGCATCCCAACCGCTGGCTGGTAAGTAAGTGTGTAAGTATGACAGTAATCCCAGGGATGAGGGGGTTAGGTTTGCAGACCTCCTTGGGGGGGTTAGGGTTAGGCATCGACTGGGGAGGGTTAGTGATAGGCTGTGAGGAGGGGGGTTAGAGTTAGGCACCACCATGGGGAGGTTATGTTTATGCACATCCTGCAGAGTGTTAGGTTTAGGGTGCAGGAAGGGGGGTTTAGGGTTAGGCACCACTTGGGGGGGAGGTTAAGGTTAGGCACCACCAGGATAGTTAAGGGTTAGGCGCCACCAAGGGAGGGCTAGTGTTGGTGGGGGGAAGGTTAAAGTACTTATCGGCCCCTGTTGGGATTCTTCACGATCGGGATTCCGGCATCTGAATTTGAACCGCTTGCATCTCATCTACCAGCATATCATACTGATTCCATTAATATATGTGACAAGCCTTTATAAGGCTTGTGAGGATAGGAGTTTTCCTTTAGATCACTAGGACTGACCACAGTAATGGTATAACTTGATTTTAATGCAATTTCAAAAGTAACGTCATGTAACAGGTATGGCAATAATGCACAGGTAGGTAACACTATCTGGCAATTGGCAAGGTAATGTTCCTGAAGCAAGTATCTAGGTGTCTGGTCCCAAGGTCCAGCAAACATTCGTAAAACATACCGTCTTTCACTAGAATACTAAGGAATAGGATAGTTTTTCTCAAACTAGAGTATTATCTCTAACATTGGTCTCTTTTAAAAGGCAAAACCAGGCTTATTTTGCAATTTTAAAATGACTCCTACAGATGTGTCCTGCAACATCTTTTCTGTGTACGCAGCAAACTTCGCCATTCATGGCAGAAGGTGTGCACCCGCTAGTGGATATGCACACTGCGTTTGCACCCGTGCCTCCATAGGAATGCCTGGTGCGATCGCAGTGTGCACCATAGCATGCCGTAGCGTATGCTGCAGCAGGTAACAGCGTGCTGCGATGCGTGCAAACGTTTGTAGTGCTGTCGGAAAAGATGTAGCAGGACACATCAGTACTGTAAAACATTGGGCACGGGTCCTGCAGTCCGCAGGCTATTACATACACCCCACAGCAGAGTCTGCAAAATGACCATGGCTATAAAAGGATTTGAAGGTGTTACTAATACTGTTAGGCACGAGGTGCGAGGTGCGAGGTATGGGGATGCAGTGTAATCTTTAATTTCTTCACAAGAATAATTTAAGTATTTTGCTATTCTAATAACAAAAGTATCGAGAAAGTGAGCATACAGCTATTCAATAAAGAACAGTGATCTACGTTTACAAAGGCCTGAAGCAATACAGTGCAGAAATTAGGATGGGCCTTGCTATCCAAAATTATGCTAATAAATATAAAAAAAACAATATCCCAAACCAATATAGAATGATAGTTTAGTTTATCGACTCACTCAATATATCATGTGGATTGATTCTCCAACAATGATATATTATTCCCACCACGGCCCTCATCTCAGAGCAGCAGCCCCATGCCCTAAACCTGATGTAGAAGCAAATATCTGTACTTAGAAATATCAATATTATTTGAAAGATACATTTTGCTTTCTATTCTTTATTTTTTCTGTGATTTTATGTATCACTTTGGATATGGCGATATACAGTATCGATTCAGAATATCGATGTGATGCTGCCGATTGGCCATCCCTAGCAGAAATCCCGCTGACAGGAAGAGAAAAGCAGTGAAAAATTACTACTTCCTGCTTTCATCCATCAAAGCGTATAGCTCATCCCTAAATCATTAATCATAAAGAAAGCGGTCAAGTAGTGAAAAGCCCTTAACGCGTTTCGTCACTTACACGTGACTTTCTCAAAAGGTCCTGGCTGGGTCCCGTCGCCTGTGTAATCGATCTGTCAGGCACTGGGAATGCCACATATGCACTAGCGATGGGGAGCTGCACATGCACATGTCACCACCGGCTTCCAAAGGGCTGTATTGTCTGCAGCCCCAAGGAACCGGTTAGGGCTGGCAGAAAGGCAGAGTAGCGGCTTCCTCCTGGAAGCCGCTCTCTGCTAATAGCAGCCCAAACTAGCAGTCCCAGGGGGAGGAGACGCCTCCCCCTGGGGCTGCCTGTTGTAAATGTGACTGGCAGGTGGCACTTCCAATAGGAAGCCACTTCCAGTTACAGTGTAGCCAGTGTAGTCATGGACTGCACTGACTACACTGAGGTGGTGCATTTTGCTGGGGTGGTCTGCAGCCTCGCAACCCCTAGGCAAAATCCGCCACTGCTAGGGACCCTCAATAACAGGATGTGTACCATTAGGGTTAGTGGTTATGGTTAGGCACTAGGGGAGGGTTATGCACTAAGGGAGAGGGTTAGGGATAGGCACTATGGGGGAGGGCAAGGTTAGGTTTAGGCACTAGGGGGACGGTTAGGCTTAGGCACCGGGGAGAGAGGGTTAGGGGTAGGGATTGGAAAAGGGTTAGAATACCGACCTACAGGTGTCAGTATTCTAAACCTGTAGGGATGCAGGCATTGGGATTCTGACCGCTAGGATCATGAGCACCGGCATCCGTTACCCAACCCCATTTGAGGAGGTAACGGGGAGTTGCGGCAGAAAAAACATCGGCATGTCTCGGTCATTTTCGGGGTTGTAGCCTGAGTCTGCAATCTCGTATGCAAATGAAGTGGTTGTGTTGTCTTAGTTTATTCAGCCATTTTGTATAACCATAGGGCTACTCAGACGGCCAATTATCGAATAATTTGTGATGACGGCTACATATTTGAACACAATTGCCTGCAGCAATAGCATATTTTCATACAGCAGCACCGGAAGCTAGTACAAAATAAATTATATTCTTCTTACATAGTCCATGAGAGGTTTATTCTGGTGATTCAGGCTGATTGCAAATTTACCTTGCTCAACTGAAAGGCAAAGATCACCTCTTAGAAAATCTAATTTTGTATAAGAATTTCCTCTTTATTAGAGATGTGCGCTTCGGGTGGATTCGGATTTCTGGAGAACAGAACCGCACATCTCTACTCTTTAAACTTTTTGTATCTGTGCTAAATAAGTTACAATATTTATTCACTGATATTTTTCTTGTTTGATTTTCACAGTACAATATACAGCTATTCGGGGTTGTGGCACAAAAATTTATGCACCCTAGGCTACTACTATACATCATATGGTGAACTGGAGGTGACAGGCTCAGTTACATGTACTAGCGGAAGTTTTGGCCTGCGCAGCAGTGCGTCTTTTTCCTTTGTTATTGCTATAGCAGTGGCTAAAATTGTGTATTTTTGAACAGTCATTTCTCAGACATCTTCATGTTCTGAAACATAAACATTGCTAAACATTTCAAAAATAAAATGATTTAAAATATTTTTGACAGTTGTATTTTTTAAATGGAAGTGATTATTTTATTGAAATTATACTAATACAATAGAATAAAGTAATTATGTAAGTGCTTCCCTATTTATTATTTTTACCCTGGTACCCACAGACCATGAGTACTATAAAAGGTCAAATGCTATTCAACATAGGGTCAGTCACTTCTAGGTGGATGGTGAATAAGTTTTTAAAAGGGGGGATTATTATTAATTGTATTTAGTATGAAAAGCCCGATAGCAGATGGTAACAATATTTGAACTCAACTCTTATTACACACTAGCTGTTGCCCGTGGCTTTGCCCACAATGAAATCGCTGCTTCCAACATTTTTTTTATTTGAGGTGTTCTAGTTGTATTGCTTTGCATGGGGGCTGTGTTGCAGGAGTGGCCCACTTGTCCAGTAGCGCTATGCATACAGACTGGTGGCAGCAGCGCCTGCACCAACCACCCACACCAATGTCACTGTGTGCCCTGTGCACAGACTGCTATGTAGCCTATCCTATTCACCCACCTCTCACACCAATGTCACTGTGTGCCCTGTTCACAGACTGCTATGTAACCTCTCCTATTCACCCACCACTCACACCAATGTCACTGTGTGCCCTGTGCACAGACTGCTATGTAACCTCTCCTATTCAAATGAACCACTAACATGGTGCCACACCTATCTCTTGCATTGTGTATGTCAATGCATTTTGTTTTTGTTAATGTTTAACTTTAACTTGACGGATCGAGGTGAAACAAAATGAAGGATATTTTTAGGGGTTTCCACTTCAAAATTATGTAGTATGAGGTTAAGTAGTTTTTTTTGCCATCTTGGAATGAACAAACAGACACAACATTCTTATTATATCAGTAGAGATAATGAATTCTATTAATTGCATTAAATAATTGAGACAGCAATTTACAAAAGACTTTTTAAAACCCTATTTTGGCTGCTTTTGTTCCCTAGTGACTTTGTACTTATTACAGCCAGTGGTTTGTAACTTGACATAAAAATCTTTAAAAAATTTTTTTATTTTTTCTTTGCAATTTGCAGGTAATTGCTTTTCCCCCTAGAGATACTAAAGATCCTTAGCAAACCATAAGTTGCACTTGCAGAAATATAACAAATGTGTTTGTGTGCTGTACTGCCAGCTAATAAAAATGTTACGTACTAACTCTTGTTTTTAGTTATAGAAACGATTTCTTATATGTTGGAAATAGTTGCAGAAGACCAACAGATTACATTTTGCCATGCACCCTGCCTGTCAACCCAACTCATTGGGGTAAATTTAGTGGATTTGGGTATTTTTTGCGATTTCTCCCGATTTGGCAAATCAGAGATTTACTACAAGTAAACTTGTACTGTAATTGCGTGTCAAACAAGTTTTTAGATGCCAATAGACTTCATTAGACCATAGGGCCAAACGTCATACACAGTAGTTTACAAATACAAGAATAGAAATCATGGATCCACTAAAAATTGTGTTGTCAAACATGATCAAAATCACAGAGAAATTGCAGCACAATGCAAGAAATCAATAGTCAACCAAATCAGTGGCGTGTTTGGATGTGCAAAGCTTTTCTATTCACCGAGGATTAATCATAATGCTTATAAAATTATCCCATACCACCTGCTACAATGTGGCTGATTTAAATATGGCTAAGAGTGGGTTTGGAGCTATGTTGGGCCATTATTTGTACTAGTTTAGATTCCACCACCTGATTCAAAGGACCCAGGATGAAGAAACAGGACAAAATCACCAGAATATAAAGGTACCTCTGAGGCTATGCAGGTCTAGGTTCTTCCATGGGTGGATAAACCGCAATGGAGTCTCTGATAGTGAAGTCACGCAGATGTTCTGCCTCAACCGTAACAACTTAATAAATATGTATGGCCTCATTAAAACTCACCCTGAGCCAGACACTTCATGGTCACAAGCCATATCAGGCCTGCACAAACTGCTGGCTGTTCTTTATTTTGTGCCACTGTGAACTTTCAGTCAGTGACAGGACATGTGGTTTAGATATCCCAATCTACATTTTTAAAATACCTGACCCAAATTATGGCAGCCCTCAAGACCCTCTCCAACACTTGTTTCTGCTTCTATAGCCAGAAGTCACAGTGGCATATATAAAAGACAGCTTTTTATAGCATCTCAGGCATGCCTAATGTCCTGGGTTCTATACATTGCACACACATTGGGCTGAGTCAACTTAGGAATAGGGCCAAATTTTATTTGACAAGGCACCATGCCTATTCTACCAATGTGCAGGTGGTGTGTGATGCAAAACTAAAAATAATGAGTGTTATATTTGGCTTTTCTGGCTCATGCCTCATCCCTCTATGATGACTTTGGTGGGCCAAATGCTAAATGAATGGCAGTAGGGTATGTACACATTCCTGTGGTTCCTTCTTCACTATCTAAGTTTCTATGTGTAAATAGAGTTAAAACCTTCACCTGCTATTGCTTTTGCCCTTATAGGTGATTCTAGTTATGGCTATTGCTCCTGGCTTTTGATTCCATTGTCACTACTGGATACTAATACTGAGCATAAGTTTAGGGGGTACATTTACTAAAATGAGAGTTTATAGAAGTGAGTTTTAGAAGAGATGTTTCCCATAGCAACCAATCAGATTCTAGCTATTATCTTCTAGAAGGTGCTAGTTAAATGTTAAGTAGAATCTGACTCTTCTAAAACTCACTTATAAAAACTCTCATTTTAGTCAATTTACCCCTAAGTATAATATAGGTTCAGATGCCTTGACAAATCTGGTGGAATTGTCTTTAATCTCCATCTGAAGTGTGTGAAATTGCTCTCTGCTACTGTCTATTGCATAATCTGGCCTTGTAATGGTAGCTTCACCTGCTCAGTAAATTAAAGTTTGTGCTTTCATTAGAAGTAACTAAACTTTTTGTAAACCGTGTTCCAAATCATGTTCCTTAAATAAGGTCAGCATTGGTGCATTTTTAAAGTATTAAAGGTTACAAAAATGTAATTCAAAAAGAGTGGATGTGTATGTTCCCAAACAAAAGACACATTATACTATTATGTTTGTCAAGCACACATTGAAAACTACATGAATTTTCTATTGTCCCTATAAACGGTTTTGTTAATTAAACCACTCGTTAAACCTGTGTGCGCAACTTTTACTATAGTATCAGACAATATTTACTCACAAAATGTTTGTCCCATAATTAAGCCTGTTTGTATCATGATGTGTTATCTAAAATGAAAACCTTTTTAAAATCTTGATTTTATATTCAGTGGGTTACCAGGATGCAAACAGTAATACAGTATAACAAACTGTACCATACCACACAAAAAGATGCAAAAATGTTGTCACTTTTTTACTACAGTAAGTTGCACCTCTTTCTAATCAGGATTGTTGAACAACCTTAATAGTGCTCATTACAATTCAAAACAATGACATAATTTGCAAAACAAGAAACACATTAAATATATATATTTGTTTTGTTGTAAACAAACTCCTTAGATATTTGTAACCACAGATGTGTCCTCATACATCAATGCTGCAGTCGCACCATACAGCCCCTCCTGGCGCGCCAGGTCCTTTGCTACTCTACTAGCACTGTGCATCTTTTTTTGCATATTCTTTGGAGAAAATGTGTCTAGGATGCACCAGGAGACTTTGCTGATTAATTTAAAATGCGCCACTTGTATATCTGTGTGCAACCGACTCTCTGAATCTATAACTGAAGTGCTACAATGCATCCACTGGGGCTTTTTTCCATGCCAAGTTCCTTTGTGGTTGAATATATGGACTCACTCACACATATATACAAATGTTGCATATCAAATGAATCAGTAAATTCTCCTGGCGCATCCTGTATATAGCATGTGACTAATACGCATTTTCTTCAAAGCAAAAGATGCAAAAAAGACTCCCTGCGCTAACAGAGTTGCACAGGATCTGGCAATTCTCTCACAACAGTCATGTCACGCCATGTGGCGTATTGATTCTATAGTAGATGTATGAGAACACATCTGTATACATTTTTTTATTCATCTTTGCCTTTTAGGAGGCTGGTTAGGATGGGGACAAGCTTAGGAGGCATGGTTAGGATGGGGACAAGCAGGACTTGGGTGCCTACTGCCATGTCTCATGTAAGTCCCATGCCTGGGTGAAGTAGTAATTGGTAAGGACTTGTGATTCATACTGCTGGTGGTGGCTCAGCTAAGCAACCAACTAACTGTGCCCCCATTGACAACATAGTACTATATAAGTCCTGAATGGCATTTGTTTAGGACTCACACATACGTACAAAACTTTTCTGGAAGCAGGTATTGGCATTTGCATGGGGCTCTCCAGAAAGAATAACGGAGGGCTCGAATGAGCCAGGAGTGACTTAAACCAGGAGGCTGGGGTTTTGGCAGGGGTGGTGATCATGGGGTTGGTGCCAACCTATTAAATCCTTAGTGGGAGGAGTAGGGACAAAGCTTTATTTAAGGCCAGGCTTACAAGCCTTTGGACTCTTTCCTGGGGACATTTGGTCAGGTACAGTGTGCACAGTGAAACAGACACCTATACCCTCACTCTGCAAACCTGCTCAATTCTTTCTTCCTTATTTCTCCTCTATGCTCTCTCTGTCCCTCTCTTTCCTATCTTCTTCTGGTTGATTTTCTAGATCTGTGTCCCTGCGCTGAGTCAGTCCCTGTGTCAGTGATTACTGTCCCTGAGCCTGCAGCATGCAACGCCCGTGCCACTCTGCACCTCCCCCCACCCATTTTCTAACTGATCCGGCTGCTGCTGGGGAGGAACACGGTGGGGTGCCTCAGGGCCTGTCGGCACTGCTGGCCCTTGCTGGTGCTCCCACCAGAAGTTGCGGGCCTCGTGGCCCACGGCACCACGCTCCAAGTGTGCGCAGTGCAATACCCGGCGCTCTTCTGCCCTGGCCTCCTCATCAGGTGCCTCAGGGCATGCTGCTGGTCCTCCCACAGTGGCCTGCGGCAGCGGCGCTGATGACGCCACCTCCCCTGTAGGAGGCCGTCATTTTAGCTCCCGGCAGGGGGTGGGGCATAGTGTTGCTGCTAATTTAACCGCTCCTATGCTGCCTGGAGCAGCATCTATGCCTGCTGGGTCCCCTGTGATTGCCACTGTCCCTGGGACACTGCCTCCTGTAGCTGGTATGGTGGCTCCCTCCTCGCTGCTGTCAGCCGGCCAAAATGTGTCCCCTGCCTTTGACCCCGCTGCTATAATGGGGCTTTTCATTAACATAGCCAATACATTGGCCCTCATGTTGGTAGCCATTCTGCCTCCTACTGCGCAAGCAGCGTTCAGCACCCTAGCCGCTCCTCAGGCTACGGTCTCCATGTCACAAGTTGCACTGATGCTGATGAATGACGCTACAGCTGACCACACATCTGACAAAGTTTTGGTGGTGGATCCGCCTGGCGGGCCTCTTGCCGTTGGGGCCTCGCAACCTGCCCTGGCCCCAGAGGGACCTTCTTCATCTTTTACAGGTTCCGATGATCCCTCATGGGATGCTGGCAATGAGGCAGCTTCTGGTGTTCATCAATCCGGTAGTCACGGCGATTCCCCAGCGGAGCTGGTTGGTGAGTGTTCATCTTCTACTTATTTTAGTGATGCCAGTTATTTCACCTCTGAGGACTCCAGTGACGCTGCCCCTCCCAGACAGCTCGCAAGGCTGCTAAGTTTGCTAGGATTCAGGCCGACAGGCACTTGCGTGGGCCTCGGCGGGATCGCCACGCCAAACGTGATGAGAAGGCGCCCGCTGACAGTGCTGACACAGGGGTGGTTCGTTGCGCAAACACTGCGGTCCTGAGGGACCTCCGCCCCAGCATTAAAGACAAAATACGGAAGGGACATTTATGTTGATGTATTCTCCCTTACAGATAACATGTGCAAGGAATTGCGAGCCGCTAAGCGCAAAGGCGGTATTGGGTTGGAAGCTTTTCAGACTTATTCTAATTGGCAGGCTGGGATATTTCTCTTCTCGGCCTGCTATTTGGAAACTCGCCCTGCAGAACACACCAATATCATTCAGTATTTTCACCATATTCATAGTATGCAAACATCCGGCCGAGGGGTTGCATGGCTTGTTTACGATGAAGAATTTTGTCGGAAACAGGATAGGCTCCCCATTATTGATTTTGGGTGCAAGGATGTTGAGGTTTGGCTCGACATCTCTCAGGGTTCCAAATTTTCCCCGCCAGCAATCAGCCAGCGGAAAAAAATTAGGTGCTAGCCAGCCGGGTCTGTCCAACAGTAGTAAGGGTAAGTGCTTCGCATTTAACTCAACACAGTGTTTGTTCGGCCAGCTGTGTCATTTTCGCCACCTCTGTAGCAAATGCGGCGATGCCCACCAAGCTTCCGGCTGCTCAAAACCTGTTGCTTCCCTGGCCCCCAGAAAGCTTGCCGGGCTCCGGGCCTGCTAGTTAAAGCTTTCTCCCCTGTTAACCTTGATGCCATGGCAAAATGGCTCACATGGTACCCTGACACAGTTGCGGTGCAGTTTTTGAGTGGAGGTTTTAAGTTTGGTTTTCATTTGCCGATAACTTCAGTTGTCCCGTGGGTTCGCCACGGAGCCTGTGATCTGCAATAGAGCTGCCGCACATCGTGAAGGACAAAGTACTTAAGGAGGTGCGGCTCGGTCGCATCATGGGTCCTTTTCTAGACCCACCAATAGCAGACTTGGTACTGTCACCCATCGGAGTGGTCCCTAAGAAGACGCCGGGCGCTTTTTGGCTCATTCAGCATCTGTCTTGCCCATCTGGCCGTTCAGTTAATGATGCTATTCCACAGGAGCTTTGCTCGGTGTCTTATCAGTCTTTTGATGAGGCACTTAAGCTCGTCAGGGCTCACGGACCCGGCACATTGATGGGTAAGGTAGATGTTGAGTTGGCTTTTCGCTTGTTGCCCCTAAACCCGGAATCATTCAGGTACATGGGTTTTCATTTGGACGACGGATACTACATAGACAAGTGCTTGCCTATGGGGTGTTCCGTGCCCTGTGCTTATTTCGAAAGGTTCAGCACCTTTCTGCATTGGTGCATCGAGTCTGGTACCGGGGGGCATGGCGTAGCCCATTTCCTGGATGACTTTCTGTGCGTCGGCCCTGCTGATTCCCCATGTTGCCGGGTTTTTGTTAGAGTCCATTCAGGCCCTGTTTTCCTTTTTGGGAGTTCCGATTGTCAGTGAGAAAACCTTGGGCCCCATCTCCCGGCTGTCCTATTTAGGTATCGAGATCGATATCTCGGATGGCTGCTGCAGCTGAGAAAATTCTTAAATTACAACATGCCATTCAGGATTGCCTGGCTGAGGGTAAGGTGACATTGCGGCAAGCGCAGTCTCTCCTGGGTTTGCTCAATTTCTCATGTCGAGTGATCCCCATGGGTTGGGTATTTTCCAGGAAGCTACAGCAAGCCACCGCGGGTGTTCGCAGGGCACACCAATTTATTCGGCTCTCTGCTGAAATAAAGAGGGATCTAGCTATTTGGATCTCCTTTTTAGCTGACTTTAATGGTGTTCTCTTGTGGTTGCCACCTCTAGTCCTTAGCTATCAGCTGCAGTTGTTCACTGATGCAGCCGGCTCATCGGACTTTGGGTGTTACCTCCGCGGGTAATGGTGCGCTGCCCCATGGCTGGCCGAGTGGTTTTCCCGGGGTTTAACTAAAGATCTGCTACTCCTGGAATTGTTTCCCATTACGGTGGTGCTGGAACTGTGGGCTATTGAGTTGCGCGATAGGAGTATTGTATTTAGCTGCGACAACCTAGGCGTTGTGCACGCTGTTAAAGGACAGCGCGCCTCTTCCTTGCCGGCCTTACACTTGCTCGTGCAGCTAATGCTGCGTTGTTTACAATTTAACATCTTGTTCCAGGCAATTCACATTCCGGGCTCGGACAATAACATTGCTGACGCGCTCTCCCGTTTTCAGTGGCAGAGGTTTAGGTCGCTTGCTCCTGAGGCTCGCTTAGTTGGTAAGCCTTGCCCCCCCTATGTTTGGCAGGTCATCAAGACGGCATGGAGGGCCTAGCCGAGCAATCCCTTGCTCCAACTACATTGCGGACCTATCAGAAAGCTTGGTCTGAATGGGAAAGCTATCTCCATCACCGCGGAGGCAGAGGTGAGAGCACGCAGTGCTCAATGCTGTCTTTTGTTTGGAGCCTTTATGTCTCTGGTCGGTCCCGTGTTATAGTTTCGCGCATGCTGGCGGGCATTTCTTTCTTTTCCAGAGTGAAAGGGTATCCAGACCTTACAAGGAGCTTTGCCATTATTAAAGCCCTTAAGGGTTGGGCTTAAGGGTTGGGCTCGCACCTCACTTCGACCAGTTGATAAACGAAGGCCGTTCGATCGATCTTCCCCTTTTGCTTAAGTTGCTAGCTGCGGTGCCTGAGGTTGTGTTTTCTCATTTTGAGGCTAATCTTTTTTGTTTAGAAATTTTCGATGGCGTTTCATGGCGCCTTCCGAATTTCAGAACTAGTTGCCCTTTCCAAATTAGCGGTTTCGCCCATGTCCCATTCCGATGTCAGTTTTGGGGAGGGGGCTGTTTTGTTCAAAATACGGCGTTCTAAAACCGATCAAATGGATCGCGGCTGTTGGGTCTCCCTAACGGCTTGCAAGGATGACCATGTTTCCCAGTGCATCTGACAAAACTTTATATGGCATTACGGCCTGTAGTTGGCAACGCATGGTTGATCCATGCTGACAGTTCGCCTCTTACTAAATATCAGTTCCAATACATTTTTAGACGCTGTTTGCATCACATTGGCCTCTCCCCTGGGGACTTCGGTACCCATTCTTTTAAAATTGGCACAGCTACTTCTGCCGCTGCCGCTGGCTTGTCGGTTCCGCAGATCATGGCTCTGGGGCATTGGAGATCGGCTTGCTATAAGCATTATGTTAGGCCGGTGGCCACTGGCTGAAACTACTGTTGCATTTTTCTTAATGTTTTTGGCTGCCTGCGTGTCATGTGTTTGTTCACCTTGTTTTTCTTGTTCTATCTGTGTGTAGTTTGTCTTATGTGTCCCCTGTCCATCCTACTCTGGTAATACTTGCCACTTGTCGCTTGTAACAAGTGGGGGTCTTGAGGGATGTTATTTTACCTGACTAGATGGACTAATTCGGCCAAAAATACAGTCCCTCAGCAGGTTTTTGGTTTATCTTTCGCTGAGTTGATTGTGTTTTACCTGTCTCCACTCAACACCCCCCCCTACCTCCCCGCTGGTTTTTCCTTATTGTTCTCTACTGTTGTCCAAGCTAATTTAGAGTCAAAACTTAAAATTAAAATTTGTTTGTTCAATACTTCAAAAAGTAGCCAAACTTAAACCGGATATAAAATATAGCTTACAACTTTAATTTTATGGTTAAAGCTTGTTATTTTTGATTAGCCTATTCAAACTAAACATTAAATACTGCTTAGTTTCGAATTTAATTATAATCAGTTTCCCATGGCTGTTAAAAATGTTGTGTTACACTCCAGTCTGTTCCTTTCCTGATAATTACTCTTAATTCACTAATTTTAGTTTGTATTCCTTTCCCGGCCATTATAGGTTTGACATTTGATGCTAGGGATGTCTGGATCGTGGGTCACTCATTTGTATTTTGGGCAGCTCAGTCCACCCATGCCAAGGATCAGCTTTTATGGCCTGTGTCTGCGAGGATTCACTGACTAGGTTTTAGGGGTCTCCGTTGGGAGTTGCTCAAGGTTAGATTGGCAGCTGCAGCACGTCGATTTGGTATCCCCAAAGTGCTTGTAATACATCTTGGTGTGAATGATATTGGTTCCAGGATTGCCCTTGATTTACGGCTTAATATAGTGTCAGACCTCCTCCTCATTATCGGCGCTTGGCCTTTCTGTAAGGTTATGTGGTCCTGCATTATCCCTAGGCAAGTGGCTTGGCGCTCGTTCTCCTAGGGCTTTGGACGATGCTCGTAAGAAGATCAATGCTGCAGTGGCAAAATTTCTGATATCTCATGGAGGTTTTGTGATTACACATCCTTTAATAAGGTCCCGTGATAAGCATCTCTATAGGCCGGATGGGGTGCATTTGACGGAGGCTGGTTTGGTCTTGTTTGTGGGAAGTTTGTTGGCTAGTATAGGTCAGGTGGTTTAGTGTGTATGGTGGCGGGCTGCGATTCTCTGAGGTAGAATCTTGCATTGGCGGGAAGTACGGCTTATCATCAGCCTGGGTGTAGTGTGTGTGCATTGGGTGTGCTCACCTTCTATTAAGTGTGGAGAAGTACTGTACCACCTCTACGGGGGCAGTACAGCCATCTAAGGATGATATTGGTGTATGGTAGAAGGTCTATGCTTAATACCCAAGTGCAGGATTTGATATCAACATGGCGGATTCCGCCTGCAATGCTGTTTTTGTTGTTGAGTTTGCATTGTTGGGCTGCTCTGTGTAAGTGCCGTCCTTCCAGCCACCATACAATATTTAAAATATTTGAAAGAATTAAATTAATTTTCTTAAATAAATAGCTGACCTGTTTTAAAATCCATTACTGGCTCCGTGTGTTTATTCTTAGATAAGTTTGAAGTGTTTATATTGTTATGGTATAATGTTCACTCACACTGGGCACACATCAGCTGTTACTAGGTTTTACAATTTTCATTCTCCACACTTGCAGAAAGCTACATGATGGATGCATTGATGGCAGAAAGTGTTGTGACTACAGTATGTGACTGTTTTAATTGTGTCTACAGCACTTGCCTGATTTGAGTGTCCATTAGGACCACGAGCCTGTTTTGAAATGGAGCCATGGATTGTATGAAGGCTGTCTCTGAATAGGCTGCAGGAGTGTTTGTGGTGTTGGTGGGGTTGCTGGGAATAAATTCAAAGGGGTATATTTACTAAAGTATGGGTTTTTAGAAGTGGAGATGTTGCCCACAGCAATCAATCAGGTTCTACATAACATTTATCTAGCCCCTTCTGGTAGTTAATAGCTAGAATCTAATTGGTTGTTATGGGCAACAACTCCACTTCTGAAAACCTACACTTTAGTAAATATACTCCAAAGTGATGAACTCTCTGTCCACCAACTGCCTTTGCTGTAGGCAAATGTGGAGAGTCACTCTGGGGATCTAAATCAGAGCATTGGGTAAGCATTCATGAAATGGGCAGAGTGAAGATTCCACACACCATTCTGCAAATTATTAGCTTACGAAAAATAGTAACAGCCCCCCCCCCCAAAAAAAAAAAATATAAAAAATGTTACACTCTCTTAACCTTGAGTGTTTTGGACAATATGCAGAGGGTTTTCATTGAAATAAAACAGTTGAAAAAGTGATTTTTACACAAAAAACAAACCATGGACTTTACAAAATCAGTTTTATAAAAAAAAATCACTAGTATAAAAACTATTGCCAAAAATAAACTGTCTATTTTCTTTCTATACACAATGCTTAAGTTGGTAATTATACAATACGGATACTCACCCACTGGCTACAAGGTAGTGACGATGGGTCTGTGGAGATGTCAGGCTATGTGGATGTTTGAGGCAGGACAGACAGTTGCAGAGTAAGGCGGGAGGAAGTTCCAGTAGATGATGGTTCTTCAGAAAAGTAAATACATTTTGTGAACAAGGCCAAGCTGTGTTTTGTGCATCACCATCCACCTCATCATCCTTCTCTTGGTTGTGGCTGAGATGTTGCTGTCTTTGCGCATTTGTTTGTGTTCAGGGGCGTATTTATAATGGGTGCAGGGTGTGCAGTGCACACGGCCCCCTGCGCACACCTTGCACCCATATCATACTTACCTTTCCGGAGTTCCTTGAAAATGCCAGTATCAGTGATGCAAAACATCTGGAAAATGGCCGAGGCCATTTTCCCGTCATTTTGCGCATGCGCTATAGACTCTGGACACACTCTAGTCTATCAATGCAGCACTGGCAGCACTGCTCTCATTGCGCTGCCGGTCGCCGGACTGGGAGGAGGGGGCCCATGATGGAGAATGCACACGGGCCCCCTCCTCTCTAGAAATGCCGCTGGCTGTGATTGAGAAAAAAACACTATTACTACAACAATGTTTGTGTTATATGAAGTGTTGCACATTTGCAGTAAACTAGCTACACACTGTCAGATTTTTTTGATCGAGACAAGAAACGGGGCGATTTTTCGGCAAATTGAAAGCCCAAAATCTGTACTACACATTATGCAAATTTTTTTAGAAGCTTCCGCTTTTCCACCACACCGCACTCATTTTACATATGTCTGCCCACAAGGAAGATGACATAGTGTTAGGAGAACATAGGAGATATCAGCATATTATCGAAAATGCACACACACTGCTCGATATTGGGAAAACTGATGCCGAGATTTTCTTTCTTTGCCGATCGAACAGATAATCGAAAGAATGTTTGTGGACGTTTTTTAACTGTTTTATCAGCAAACTGCTAAAACAATCGTTCATACACACTATACAATAAATCAGGCCGATCACCTGATTATTTGCAAATAGGCCCAATAAATGTATAGTGTATAGCTAGCTAAAGGCTCACAGTATGTGCATGGACATGTTTCCATAAAAGTTACATAGGTGTCTTAGCGGGAGTGGCAAAAAGTTGTATAGATCATACAAGCCACTATAGTTACACTTGTTTTTATATCCCTTTAATTCTGGACACATGATTTACACAGCATCTGTGGCTGATAAAAACCAGGTGAAGTGACTTATGTTATTTAGGTAGCCACTGAACCTGCATAAGACATAGGTGTCCTATAGGAATATCATAGTAAGCCTTGTTTAATGGTACTGGACCAACATAATTTATCTTGCTGCAAAAAATTCATTATCATGCACAAAACAGACAAAATTGCTACTAAACTATAATGCAGAATGTTTCTGAAGTACATACAACACAAGTTCTGCAAATACACACACATTAAAGTGACTATTTGTAAAAATAAAAGGACACTCTCCATACCTGGGTGGGGCATCAGTGTCGTGCACATGTTAGGCCTGCACAGCTTCTGGTGGTATGATGCTCTGCAGAGGCTCTTCATAGTCCAGGTATTCAATGTGCAAAGTAAGCAGCCACCTGTCCACCTGTAAGCCTTTGCCTCATTGGCCATCTTGACTTTGACCCTGCACTTGATATCACTGAAGCACTTCTTGCAGGGTTCCAAGTTGCCTCTTGGAACTAATAAGCATGTAGGATTGTCTATTTTGACTCGATGGTGATATTTATCGGTTTTGGGTGTGTGCAATATCAGTTGATTTAATTCAGATTTCTCTGTGACCCCCTTGGTGTTGTGTGTGATGGATGGAATTTCAGAAGAAGAATAGTCAAAATAGATGAGCACTGCCAGCACACATGAGGGCAGACTTCACTTGCCTGGGGAGGGGGGCATGACGGTTGTGGCTGAATGAAACCAGAGTCCATAGTTCCCCTCCGGATCGAGACTTACCTCCTTGCGACTCAACGGAGTCCCGCTCTTGCCCCTTGCCGGCTGCTGTTGTTTGGAGTTCTCTTTCCTCTGGTGGATACTTCTGGGTCCAGTGGTACGTTCATGGCTGTGAGATAGCCGTGTCAGGGTAGATGGTATAAGGTCCTGATATGATACTTATGTTTTGGAGTGTTTGGAGATGTGTTATTCATGTTGCAATGTGTTTTGATCAACTTGGGGTCTTGTTTGAGGCAGAAAAGCATAAGGTTTGTTCTGTATGGGGAGTCTATAAGTAGCAGGACAAGTCCTCGCCTCCCAGATGATTGGTTCTTCCATGTGTGTTTTGATTGGTGGGTGCTTCTGGTGTCTTCTGACTGGATGGGAGTCTTGTCAGTCATGCACATAGGTTGCTTTACTGAGTTGGTGTATTCATTCAGAAGGCATATTTGTTATGAGTATTAAAGACATATAGGATGTCTTGTGTCTATATAAGATAAAGTATATAATCTAAAGTGTGGAATGTTGCTTCTAAAATAGAGGGGTAGATTGATTCTAATGAATCCTTATATTTTGAAACAGGGGATATGGTGAATGTAAAGGGGGATATGGGTGAATGCAGAATATATGCAAGGAATGAGGTGTAGATGTATCTGTCCATGTGGTTTGGTGTGAATATGACTGTCACATAATTACTGTATGTGATTTTTTATTAACAGGAGTCCAATTAGTAAAGTTGGATTGGACTCGGCTGGTGTACCCCTTTTTTTTAGTTGATTAATATTGTTGCTAATCACAGACAATTGATCTTATTTTGTTGTCTCAATTGAGACCCCAAGGATGGGGGCTCCCCATGGTAATCATAATGTGTAATTCTTCTCTGTTAATCTGTTTTGTGCTACTCCTTAATTTAAGTGGGCGGATGGTTCTCCCAATAATACTGTTTTCGACAAGGGCATTGTAACAGATATATCATGTCTTTGCTGTTACATGTTAGATTGTTTCGTATCTTGAACATGGTTTTGTTCACTGTAGATTGTACTGATTTTGTCAGGATGGTGCTTCTTTTTCTCATGGTGGTGCAGGTACAGACAAATACCACAATAGAAGAACCCTCCCTCAACCTCACCTTTTGTTTTGTGTTTCCAGATGTTAGTGAGTGTATTTTGTTTCAAAACTGTGGGTGCTAGATGGTTTTTTACTATTTTGGTTCTTAGGTCTGTGCTTTATGAAATACTACCTGAGGTTTGGGGGGTAGGGATGCACCTAAGATCTCATCTCTCAGGAGTATTGGCCAATGTTTATTCACTATTTTTTTAATTTGTTGCACTTGGCTGTTGTACTGGGTCATGAAAAATATGTTTTTGTTAGTATCTGTGTTAGAGGCTCTATTTTTGTATACTAGAAGGGGACCTCTGTCTGTGTCCTTTACCATTTGGAATGCTGATTGTACTTGTCTGACATTGTATTTCTTGTCTATCAGTTGTGATTTGATTAGGTCACCTTGTGTTTCATAGTAGCTTACTTTGGAGCAATTACACCTCGCTCTCTTGAACTGTCCTTTGGGTATCCCATTCAGCTGATTGGGGTGGTGACTGCTAGTTGCTAAAGAAAAACTATTTACTTCCACTTGTTTATGGTATGTGTTGGTATGAATGGGATTGTTGTCGATAAAGGTGTTTAAATCAAGAAACTCTACACTTGTCTTATTGTATTTGGTTGTAAAGGATATGTTGTAATTGTTGTTATTAATGTAATTGATGAAAACTTTAAGGGATTCCTCATTCCCTCTCCAGATGAATAAGATATCATCTATGTATCGTACCCAGAGGACGAGGTTTGCGCCAAAGTTATGGTTGGACCAGATGGATTGGTCTTCCCAGCAGCTCATAAAGAGGTTTGCATAACTTGGTGCAAACCTTGTCCCCATCACTGTGCCGGTCGTTTGTAGGTAGAACTGGTCTTCAAACCATAGATAGTTGTGTGACAGGATGAAAGCAATACTTTTTAGAATGAAATTGAATTGTATAGTGGTCATTTTTGGGTCATGGTCTAAAAAGTGCTTGGTGCTATCTAGTTCTTGATTGTTTCTGATTACTTGCTAGAGGGACATGATGTCACTTCTGGCAAGCCAGAGGTCCTGGTACCAAATTATATGTGTTAATTTGTTGAGTATACTTGTGGTATCTTGGAGGTAAGATTTCTGTTCTTTTTAGTATGGCTGCAGGTAGTTGTCTAGATATTGGGAAAGGTTTGAGGTGAGTGAATTAATTCCAGATACAATAGGTCGGCCTGGTTGGTTTATGTGGTCCTTGTGGACTTTTGGGGGATGGTAAAATCTGGGATGATGGGGTGTGTGGTGTTCAGAAAATCTCATTCTTTTGTGGTAAGTATGCCTTTTTTTAGGCCCTCTTGTAATAATATGTGTAGTTCTTGTTAATACTCTCTTATTGGGTCCTTTTTCAGAAGTTGGTACAGTATGTGGTATTGTCTTATAGAATTCTACATGACTCTTTGATGTAGTTGCTTTTGTCTAGGATGACTATACCCCCCCTTATTTGCTGGTTTGGTTACTATGTCCGTGTTTGTTTTGAGTCCTTCTAGTGCTTTATGTTCAGCTTTTGTTATGTTGTTATGTCTTTGTTTTAATGTGTTGTCACTGAGTTTCTCTAGGTCTTGTACTAGCATGTTGGTAAATGTGGAAATGTGATTGCCTATTGTCTGTACTGGGTAAAATTCAGATGGGGGTTTATACTTAGTGTGTAGGTAGCCGTCTTGGGTTGGATGGTGATGGGGTAATGGTTTCTGTTGAAAAAATCTTTGAGAGTTAATTTTCTGGCGAATTTGTGGATGTCTGAGTGTTTTGTTGGGGCAAATTTAAGTCCCTTATCAAAAATATAGATGTGATCGTTTGTCATTGTGAAATTACTTAAATTGAAAATGTCCTTGCCTATTTCGACTCTGTTCCTTGATCTGGCCTTTTTGACACCCTCTCCTCCCTGCATCCTCTTCTAGTTTTCTTTTTGTTTGTTTGGATGGGGGGTTCACTGGCCAAGAATAAAAACATTGGTGGGCTTTACAGACCCTAAAGCTGGCCACACACTAGACCAACTTTCATCCAACCAGCCAACTAGTTGATTGGTTGGAATGAAAATCTGGTAACGTATGGGAGTAACTGATGATCAGCAATTTGCTCCTAAATGCCAGAAAACAGATGAAAATGGTCATCAGACAAGTTTGTTAAATGTTTGATCAAAACAATTTGTTCAAACAACAGTTTTTAGTCCATTTTTCAGCATTTGGTTGCAAATTACTGATTGTCATTTGCTTTCATCCATTACCAGATTTTCATTCCAACCAATCAACTAGTTGGATGGTTGGATGTAAGTTGGTCTAGTGTGTGGCCAGCTTTAGGGTCTGTAAAGCCCACCAATGTTTTTTTTCTTGTGCTACAGTTTTTTCTAGTTTTGTAAATGTTGTAAAGAAATTATCTACGCTACTAGTCTGTGTGTCATTGCTATCTAGTTGAGAAAAAAGGGTGGCTGCTATGTGTTCCCTGGTTCCTCTATTAGCCAATGGTCCCATCTAAAACTGTGTGTGGTAGTCCTTGCAACAAAGAATTGGTAGACACTTAATTGACAATGTCATTGGTAGTTTTGCTAATGTGTATAACAGGAGCTGTAGATGGGAAACTATATGTGTTGCCTCAGCAGGAAGAGAACGAAGATTAAAAACATGGAAGTGCACTTTGTGCAGGTGATTTGTGGCTATACAATAATAAAACACAAAAGTATATCTATATTATAATTGAGAAAGTGTGTGTGTGTTTGTGTGTGTGTGTGTCTGTCTGTCCTTTATGCACTAGTTTTACCAGGATTAGGTTTTTGGTTTTATTAGAAGTTTGTCAGAGCCATGGAGGTCTACATGGTTTCCACCAAGTAGGAAATGGAGTCTCTGACTTGAAATTTCTATTCAAACAATTTCACTCAGGATGCTTTCCAGTTCCTAAAACTGCACTGATCTGAAAGCACAGGCTGATATGTACCAGCAAATGGCAGACAGAGCTCCAATGGAAGAGCAGTGAGTCAAAGGATCAACTGTCACACTGCACCTGCACTGACAGTTAATAATTCACTCAGTAAAAGAGAATTAGCTTAGGCTAATAAAGAGAATTATACCTTTTTTGGGGCACTCTTATTTATGTATTTGTAGAATTTGCTAATTAAAAATAGAGATGTGCACCGCAACACGTGTTTTGGTTTTGGATCCGGATGCACCTTTGTGTTTTGGTTTTTATTTTGCAAAACCACCTTCACATGTTTTGGTTTTGGATCTGTATTTGAAATATAAAAAATAAAAAAACAGCTAAAATGACATAATTCTGACCTGTTAGCATACAATCCAAAATCCAAGTTTGGTTGTTAAGTCCGAGTTCTGAACTGTGGGAAGATCCGAACCGGTACTCGTTTCGACTAGGTACCCTAAAGTGATTCCGAATTAGGACATGGTTAGACTCAGAACTCCGAAATTCGGTTGTTGTCGGTTCTCTGAAAACACATTTTAAGAGGTTCTAATGATTCCAGTGCATTATTTTCTGCTATTTCCTGAGTTACTAATTTCCTCCAAGCACGGTTTCATATGCCATGGTGTCCAATGTTTGTCTGCAGAGATTACTGCTCAGCAATGATTTCTGTCCTGCACTGATTTTTGCTCTGCAGTGATTCTGAAACCACAGTTATTTGGGAAGCTATACTGATTTCTGTCCTGTAAGTCACTTTGCTCCTGATATACCCCATTACAAACAGTCAGAGAATACACCTGCCTGCACTCTCTTTTACTCCTAAATTACACTGTTATATAGGTGTGAATGACTTCTGTGTTCCTTCTCAAAGCTTTTCCCCTTTAGTATACCAGTGTCTAAATAATGTATATAAATTAATAGATAGGTCCTTCTCAGGGCAAATACAATAGTGCCTCCTGCTATGCCTCCCACTCACACATCAGAATCCAGCTACGTGTGAGCCGGAATAATGGACTTTACTATACACCTAGTGGCATTGGAATATGGGACAGGAGCATTAGGTGTGCCCTGGGGTACTCCCCAAGAACTTACCTACAATTTGCACTGCTGGTGCAGAATAAACGGCACAGAGAAAAATCCCCCCTACTGCAGCTTTCCTATTTCCAGGATTCATTAATAATACTCACTGTAAGTCGCTCCCCACTGGTCGGGTTGAGCGCAGTACCAGTTAATTACTAGGGTGCTATAACCCCCTTCATTTCCATGCTGCACAGGATTGGAGTCTGCAGGTAACAAAACAAGGACTCATTGTCTGTTCAGCCTATTAAACATCCAGTGGCTTGTAATACAAGACTATTACAGATTGAGTCTCCCGTATACAAATATTCCGAAATACGGAATATTCCGAAATACGGAATTATTTTGGTATGACTGAGATAATGAAACCTTTAATTTTTGATGGTTCAATGTACACAAACTTTGTCTAAGGCACAAATTATTAAAAATATTGTATAATATTACCTTCAGGCTGTGTGTATAAGGTGTATATGAAACATAAATTAATTTAATTTCTGTACACAAACTTTGCTTGAGCCACAAAATTATTGAAAATATTGTAGAAAATGTACTGCAGGCTGTGTGTATAAGGTGTATATAACACATAAATGCATTATGTGTGTATATTTGGGTCCCATTGCCAAGATATTTCATTATGGTATGCAAATTTTCCAAAATACGGAATATTCCATTATCCAAAATACCCCTGGTCCCAAGCATTTGGATATGTTAGACTCAACCTGTACTATACACATTTCTATTTCTCTGAGGAAAGACTTAAAAATTCTGAGCCATATCTTGAGATCAAAACTGTAGTTACATATGAACTAATGCCTAGATGCGTGTATAGTTTTATACAAGTTTATTAATATTAGTGTATGACATACATTTTTTTTGTGAACTGTGTAAAATCATGTGTGATCTTCTTTTTTAAAGATGTGTGTCATAAGCAGACATTCAATGCAAAGAATGTCCACTGGTAACTTGACAATTGATGGGAAAAACTCTCACACTGATAAAGAGATACAATGTGCATATACATTACAGACAAACTGATTAGAGAATTGTCTGATAACAGAGAACAGACAATGACAAACACTGGGGGCGATTCAATTATTTTGCAGGCGGCTTTTTTTTTTAAGACGCCCGACGGAGCAATTCAATTGTTGCTCTGTCAGGACGGAATAGCCCCCGGCACCGTAATTTCTGCTTGTGGTGTGAGCAGAAATGTGTGCGATACCCCCTGGATAGGGCGTGCTAACCACAATTAGCACGCCCTAACCTGAACTTTAGACGGGTTAAACCTAGTTTCATAGGGGGCGAAGAGGGTGATAACTAATGTGCACCCAGAAAATTGTATTGCAACACTGGGCGCTCATTAATTATCACATCGTAAAAAGCAATTGAATCTTCCCCAGTGACTAGGTACTTATTTAGTGACAACGTTGCATATTTTATGATTGGTAAGCAAACTCAAACCCCAGAGTATTTCCTGACAAAGTCTTAT
The DNA here is from genome assembly GCA_031769625.1 of Taudactylus pleione. Lineage (NCBI taxonomy): Eukaryota > Metazoa > Chordata > Amphibia > Anura > Myobatrachidae > Taudactylus > Taudactylus pleione. The sequence goes on from JAUIMM010000562.1 coordinate 679,090, forward strand.
AAATCAATGGTTTTGAAACAGCTGAAAGATGCACAGTTACCAACGGCAAGTCAGAAACTCTCATGTTGATTGCTGGAGAAATCAATGCAAAGAAATTGATTATGCATAACAGAGGCACAGAAACAGGCTTTAATACATGGAAGATAGTACTTGCAGGAAAGGGGACGCTTGAGCCGTGTACATCAGACACTTGCTGGACTTGTTCAATTTAAAACAATGTTGTCAGAGATAACAGAACCATCTACATTGGATTTCTCTACAAGCAAAGCTCCAAGGTGATAGGATCCATTTGAAGATGGGAGAAGGATGATTATGCCACATTGACAGAGGAAGATCAAGTGGGGATGTCTGCTGCAGTGCTGCAACTACTGTATCTTTTCAGACTGTCCTACATCAGACAGTAGGAAGACAAGTCATTAAGACAATAGACCCAGTAAATATCTGCACTGAAAATGGACAATTGTCAAGCCTACAGGTACTATTGCTGACATGGGACATGCTGATACACTTAATATCATATGCAAGACCCACAGAGACAGCACTAATGATGCTGTGATGCTGGATACAAGTACTGTAATGAACTGCCAAGCCATGAAATAGTTGAAGATTTTTTACAGCAAGATCAAATCAAAGGGATTGCCTGAATTCAGATCATGGTTGACATTACAGAGAACTGTCAAGTTTAAAAAAGGCATATGAACTTTGAAAGAGCAACTGCAAAAGAATGGCAATTTAAATTAATTTTTTGCAACCAAGAAGATGGAGATATAATGCAGGATTGGACAGTTACAGTACATTGTCTTCCGGGAGAGACATCTCAAGCAGAGCTTTACAAGATAATATCCTAAAAATGTGACATAGACTTAAAGACTTGTTGATATTATGGGATGTCTAAGAAGATTTAAGCAGACATACATACCCATTTTACAGAAACCAAATTGAGTATATTGAGTTTTCTATGGTTCTTACCATTCTTAAATCTGACACCAGTATGATTGATTAATTGATTGATTGAATGAATGGAGGTGTTGTTTAGGAAACATAATTTCAATCCAATATGAAATAAGTTTTCAAAAGTGAGCCACCAAGGACAGGTATGTACTCAGAGATAAGTAAAGTGGGGAATGATCAGAAATACCTCTGGGCAAATAGTCTTCTGCAAGAACCTTGGGGAATAAAACAGGAGAAACAAAAAACAAATCTATGTGGGAAAAGGTGTGAAAAATTACAAGAAAATTGAACAAGCGAGGGGAGTCGAACTCTCCAAACATCTATAAGTCCTATGTCAGAGAAATGGTTAGAAAAGGGAGTAGTAGAGCTAAGGGTGGGAATAGGTAATTCTCTCATATGGTCAAGGGACTGTGTGAAAATGGGGGGTAGAACTGCACTCTTGTTGATCAGAGGGTGGTGTGTTGTGGTACAGAGTGCTGCACCCTTATGCGAGAGTACCGTTCCTGAGTTAGAATGGGAATAAAGGGGGTAAGGTGCGCTCTACCTGGGTGTGGTGGTGAAAACTGTTATGTTAAAGTGGGTGAGTATGGTGTGAGGCGACTGGGTAGGTGCGAGTGTTGCACTGCTGAGCAGTGTGGATGGGGATGGTGCTGCGGTGAAAATGGTGCGATGGGAATGGGAATGAGAATGGAATGATGGGAATGAGAGTGAAAGTGAAAGTGAAAATGAACAATGAGAATGAAAGTGAAAATGAAAATGAAACCAGCCAGACACAGATGTTGGGGCCAAATCTTTTATTGGAGTAGTCACAGTGCTGCTCCGATGCTCAGCAGTGCAACACTTGCATCTACCCTATCACCCCACACCATGCTCACCCACATTAACACAACAGTTTTCACCACCACACCCAGGTAGAGCGCACCTTACCCCCTTTATTCCTGGTCAAGGGACTGATCCATCACATTATTGAAGTCCCCATACAGATTATGGGAGTATCAAGGGACAATACAAAAAAGGAATCGGATTTAAATGGCTAATAGAGGTCCTGATTCAGAGTTGTATGGTAGTGCACAGCTGCAGGGAAGTAGCTATGCAATTCCATACAACTAATATGCTAATGCGGCAGGAGGCATCTGAGGTTCAAAATATTCAGTATTTCAGATCCCAGTGCTGAATACTAAGATGTAACACTGAATCTTCTGTGAGACCATTGGCATTCTGAGTAACTCTGAAGTTACTCAGATTGGCCCTTGCAGCTCCGTAGCTTTGGCCAGGAAGTATACATCAGAAGATGCAGACAACACTTCCCATTTTCCAGATAGGAGACAGGCCTTGCCCATATTGTACCTCACCCCCAAATGGGAACTGTGAGAGATCTCACAGGAGAAGACAGTGGAAGCCCATCAGCAGCCTGACCACAGCTAAAGTTAAACTCAGACACTTGGAAATTGTGATAAACAGCCACAGAGAATCTCCAACCCAAGATGGTGGCCTCAAATTCTCAGCATTCTGCTGGCCACAAAAGCCACCCAAGTATTTAAAACTGGAGGGAGTCAGTGAGGTGGCCACCTACACAGGGGAGAAGGTCAGGGACCAACTTGGAGCCAGCAAATAGCCACAGCACTATGAGGCAGCTGGAGAGGCTTAGGGTGGAACAAGATGCACCAGGCCACAGGATGCAACAGAACCCAAAAAAATGGAGACCTCAGCCCAGCAGGTGAGGATCACACACAGCTCACCACACACACCAGGAAGGCAGTAGGGGGTTATTCACCAGCACTCTGAGAGGAGATTGCAGCAAGATTTAAATGAGAGAACTGGCAATGCACCACTGTGATACCCTTCTTTATGAAAATTCCAATTGCCAATATGCATTCCATATAAGTTGATTTCAGTATGGTAATATAATTCAATGTGCCTCAAAGTAAACCCTGGGTAACACTCTTTACAAAACAAATGGCCCACACCTCACTGATTCCACAGATATTTGCAAATAATATGTTCAGTTACTACCAATAGCTATATAGAGCTAGAGGGGATGATGAAAATTAAGATATATGGGATTTGCTGGAAGGTAATTTGCGTTAAGTCTCGCCTGACGAGAGGTCACTTTCGCTGATTACTACTGAAGAGGTTGATAACACTATTATATTTTTACCCTATGTTAAGTCCCAAGACCCAGATGGATTTGTCACAGATTATAATAAAACCAAGAGACAAGAATTTGCTCAGATACCTTCTAATTTGTACAATTCCTTTCAAACATCACAATCAAATTAGCTCATATAGAATATATTTCTCCTTAATTAAAATATTGAAATGCTTGACCAATAGTTTACAAGTTATCCTGTCACACCTGATCTCACAGGTCCAATTGGGTTTTGTTAAACATAGACAGTTAGCAATAGGGGCTCACAGGGTGATTGACTCTAACAAATGAACTAATTTAAGCAAGACTAGTGATTATATTATTATAAATTTGGATGCTAAAAGGGTATTTAACCACTTAACTCACAAATTTGTTTTTCAGAAAATTCCCCCCAAATTGTTTTTTTTTATTAGCAAACTATATAAATAATAGCTATTTAAGCATGAATCTATATATATTAATTTATAATTATCAAGTTTCCAATCAAAGTCATAGTGGTTGTTGGTTGGAACAAAGGTCAGCCCTTTATTAAGTACTCTTGCTTCAATATCTGTGATTGTTCTTGATGAAAGATTAAAGATCAAGCTTTCTTCTTGGTGGTTTTTCCGGAGCCTTTTGGTCTGACCACCACGTCTTGTGGGTTTAATGGTGGTAAATCTCCTTGCATTCTGGTGATTACCCCTAAAGGGATAGACCATGGAGTTGTAGGCTCATCTGAATCCTGCACTTGGAAATTGCTATCACTTTGTGAGGACATTGGATCTTTTCTCGATCTTTGTCTTCTATTTCTCCAATTAGGGCGGCCTTTCGGTGGACCTGTTGGAGCTTGTCCAAAACCACTGAGCCAACGATAAACTCGCTTTTCTTCATAATCTAAACTCACTGTGGCCCACTTTCCTTTTTTATACTTTAATAAATCTTTTTTATATTGATCACATTGGGTTGTTAGTTTGTTCCAAAGTTGTTGATAAGTACCATCATCCAATATTTTTTTATTTTTTTGTGTGTAGGCCTCAATTTTTGTTTTAACATTTTTAAGTTCTTTTCCTGACTCCTTAATAACTAAAAACATCAAGTCCAGACTACATTTGTTTAAAATGGCTACCCATCTACGGCAAAATTCTGCACTATTGTGTCCTATTATTGGACAATTTTTTACTCTAAAACCTCGTGGTATAAGTTTGGCTCTAAAGTAGTCAGATAAAATGCTGCCTTGCAATAAATAGTCAATTTCTTTTCTTTTTAATTTAATAAGGTGTTTGTATATATCTTCAGCAGAGTTGGCATCCTGTAATAATGTCTCACTGGATTGAAATAGTATAGCGGAAATTTCTGCTTCAGAGAAACTTAATGTCTCTCCCATGGGTAGATCCAAATTAATAAAGGATAAAGGATCACAGTCAGCGTTAGTTGATTCCATATTACTTAAGGTGCAAATCCAAACAAGAGGCAAAAAAAGTCCAACTGTATTCCACTGCTTTAAAAACCTTCCAATAGTCAGCAAGGAAAACTGCTAAAGTGCTTGTGCAAAAACATATGTGCAAACTGCAAGTGCATTGTGCAAAGTGCAAGTGAACAAATACAAAGGAAATCATCAATGTATCACTGGAAGAATCTAATTTCTTCAATGCTTCCACTCTTTAGGGCTGAAACTCAGTCCAAATTACATCCATACATGTAGAGGGGCACGCGCAAAAAGGAGTAATATGCCGGGGTGCCATCCATTAGTAGTAAATACAAGCAGAGAGATCCCTGTAACCCAGAGATCAGGCGGCACTCAGTGGACTTCCAAAATCAATAAATAGATTATTCCATAGATCAAATCGACGTTTCAAGACCTACACAGTTTTTTCATCAGGAGATACATTAAACAAATAGCACAAACGTGAGCTTACCTAAATACCCATGTGTATCAAAGAGAAGTCTATCACCAACTGCATTCAGTAGCCAGCGTCGTCTCGTGGAGCGCAGGGTCCGTGACCTCATCACTAAGCATCTAGGCCAGCAAGGAACTCCCGTAGCATTGGATAAAACTGACTGGGACCGTTCAGATACAAAGTACCTGGGAGCTCAATACTGAGCTGTAACTTCAGCAAGAAGTGACGTTGTACTGGCAACAGAGGCCAGTCAGGAAATGGAATTTAGAGGGGAGGATCTCTAGGGATTGGATGCTATGATCAGCTGGTCTGGGAGCAGCACTATAAGTGGTGGAGGAGAGTCAGGTGACAGAGTCCAACATGGCTGCACCCATACTGTTGTTCTGTAGGGAACTCTGGTGGGCAATTTGTATACCATCATGCTGGCGAGACACACTGTGAGCAAATGACTGTGGAGAGACATCTCCATGCTCAGTGACAGTACACTGAGCAGATGGGGCAGTAGTAGATCCCAGCACCAGCCAGGAATGATGTGCAGCATAAAGAGACCTCTGTGGTATCCGGGAGTGGTGCACAGTGCGAGCAGACCTCAGCGCTAGCCTGGACAGGCACTGGAGAGGTAAAAAGGTGGGTTTAAAAATCCAGAGTCTTTCAATCAATCAAGTTATTTTTATGAAATATCAATTGGCAGTAGTGCAGTAAAGGTCACCATCTTTGTAAGTGACTTCTCTTTTGCTAAGGAAATTGGACCTACACTGGCTTAACAAGAGCATCAACATTTGTACAGTATAGAAGGGAAAAATCCATAATCAGGGTACTTTGTGAGACCCAGGCGCTGATATCAACCTGCCATATATTGCATTCTATAATATACATTGTCAGTTGTGCTATGCAAAAAAGTAGCTAAGAGACCATTACACTTGACAAATATGCTCCTTGACTAACAACTGGGTACCCCAATGCCCCTACCATACATTTCCACACATCTCAGAGAACATTACTGTAAGTCACAACCTGAAGTTCTATGAAGACAGATAGAAAATTTCTTCTCTTACAATCCATTTTTTATAACTGTTGTGGAATGTAGACTTTCAGGTGGGGTAAGTAAAACACCGATTTCTGGCATGAACTTGGCAGGGAAGCAACACATCATGGCCCGTATATCCCTCACATTTATGGGAACAGTAGATCAATATACTTTGTCACTGACTCATAATTTTATTTATTTTAAGGTTCCGCATTGTTTAAGAACTGTTTATTACTCTCTATCACCACATGACTGTGCAAACCCTTTGGTCTCTGTAATACTGCATGGCCTCTACTACACCTCTACCTTATACTCAAAAATCAAAGCTAAAATGAATGCAGAGGAGGACACAGCTGCTGTGAAAAAGTGGGAGCTTCATCTTACAGGATTGTCTACTACAGAGTCAGACATCACTCGCACCTTTCTGATGTCCTTGGAATTACGGCCCACTAGCAGCTTTGAGGACATGACCTAGAACATCTTACACCAATCTCTCCTATCTACCAAGTCTTGAAGCCTGATATCCCTGTTCTCAGACAGCTCCTGATTGAAATGTAACCTTAGTGAGTCAGATCTACAGTATTTCATTGTCTCTGGCATTGCTGGTCCATTCAATAATTTTTAAGTACCCAACTCATTATGATACAGTAGCTACATTGCAGGTCTGCTTCAGTTTCCAATACCACCTGTATGCTGATGACACTCAAATCTGCCTTTTCTCCCCTGACTGCTCTCTCTTGTCCTTGCTCAGGTCTATATCTGTCCTTCTGACATTTCATCTTGAATGTTCCAGTCATTGTCCATCTATCCCCCATCCCCCTTCCAGGGCACCATCCTCTCCATCCTTTTCTCTTTCTGTTGGTAACATCTCCCTCCCATCTGTTTCCCAAATCAGCTGCTTGGGTGTCATGCGTGACACTCGGCACATTTAAAATATATTTCATTCTTGCCGTCTCTAGCTCTGAAACATCTCTGAGTTCAGGCCCTTTCTCACCTTGATGCCAAAAAAACCTTTACCAAGAAACTTAAAAAAAAACCTTAAAGACGAGATAAAAGTGTCAGTTACTGTAGTCTGACTTGATAATGTTTAATTCTTTTGGTAATGCCATAAATGGGATTAAAATGATTGGTTATTCATAAACCTAATGGATCACACTGCTGTAGATCTGCAGATTTTTTAGTTGAATAGTATAGCAGTAACATTCTTTCATCAGGTGACCAACTTGCATTCAGTGATTGCCCATATTATACATGATCAGAATGGAGTACATGCTCTCTGTCAGATTGGACTGTCCTGCTGATACTTCAATGGCTGTAACCCATGGGTGGGGGGAGTGAGGTAGACCTAAACACTGGTGTGTATGCTGTATATGATAAAGTTAGATAGGGAAATCCATCTGTGGGCAAAATATCATGCCACTAAGGGACAATTGCTAATAGATGGCTGGAGGCACACCCTAGAGATATAAAAGTAAATGTTTAGTATAAGCAAGGATAAATAAAATTAATTAATGGAACGTCTATGTCAGCTGTACTGGGTACAGAAATCTCGCACAACTCCGTATCACCTTCAGGGCAATGGGGCCTGTGAAAGGTTCAACCATAGTCTGTTACAGATGCACCAAACCTTGGAATAGGAAAAAAGAAGGATATGGTCGGAACATGTGCAAGAGTTGGTTTGTACCTGTAATAATAGGGTGCATAGTACCACCATTTTTTCTCCTGTCTTTTGCTGTTTGGTCGGCCAGACCAAGAGGCTCAGGATTTACAACTGACTGAATTTGACTAAGGAGGTGAGTCGCTCCCTACAGGTTGGGTGGAGGAGCATCGGCAGCGTCTGAAGATTGCTCACGATTTGACGGAAAGGATGATAGCCGATCACAGACATGCCCCGGCTGGGGTGCGGGAGGTTGAACCATTCTCAGTTTGACAAGACCTGGTCTGCATGACTCACCCGGGAGGAAAATTATCTGAGAGTTGGGAAGTTTTTGTCAGCAAAAAGGTCCGGTTTACCAGGTAGAATCCACTGATGGTACGAGACGTGTGTAGACTCTTCATCGTGACATGCTGCATCCCTGCCTTTTTCCGGCATCATCAGAAGGGGGCACTGTACCTGATACTATTCAAAATGACTTAACTGATGGGGAAACAATGTTGTCATCTCCCAGCAGAGAAGGCAATCTCAAAGAAGAATGGCGGACTCCAGCAGAGGATTCTAATATGGATGGTGCCTCTGCTTCTCCAGAATCAACTGTTGTGGGTTTACCACCATTACCTAGACATAGACATTCTCAATGGTCTAACTGTGGCATGCCCAGACCTCGTTATGCTGATCCCAATTCTGTCTGGTCTCAATCAATCAAAAGGGGTGGAAATGTGAGCGGAGTTACCGGTGCAGGGCCAGGCTCTTGCCGGAATCTGGTGTCTGCTGGACCAGCAGAGGATGGTGTTCCGGGTGGCGTGGTGTGGCGGCGAGAAACAGGTCTGGACGAGCTTGCATTTGAAAAGATTCAAGCTTGTCCAATCAAAGACGCAGGTTTTGAAATTAGCGCCATTCACAAGACAGTAATGACTCGTGGGCAAACAGCCAATCAGGTTCTGTCACGGCGAGCCACTTATGGCCCGCTGCATCATGGCTCCGCTCTCTCGCGGCTGCTTATATTAGGCACTGCTGAGCGGGGCCAGTCAGTCATTCAGTGTGGATCGAGTGAAGAGGATCTCCTGCCAGATAAAAAAAGAGCTCCAGGGGCACTAAAAGACCACAAATAATGCTGCAATCAACATCAGAGGACAGAAGTACTGGCTGAGTGTTGAGAACGGCAGCTGTTGGCGGTGGGGGGAGCTGAAGCTGAGGACCCAGAGAGATCTGCAGTGGTGGAAAGCAAAAGAACTCAGTGAAGCTCCCCACTGTAGGCTCTCCCAGTGTTATGGCTAGGTGACTTTGGGCCACCTCCACCTACAGTTAACTCCTTCCTAGATAACCAGGGTTCTGGCACTAGGCCCGTGGGTACAGTCAGGCACTAGGCCTGTGGGCAGATAGGCGGGCACTAGGCCTGGACTCCATAGGGAGGCATTAGGCCCTATAGGTTCTGATCGGCCCTGATAGGAGTGGATGACCTGGGTGATAGACCCAGGACACATAGGCCCTCCAGTAGGTGGGCCTAAGCGATAATTAAAGTGCTCTAGGCATTAGGCCTATATCACTAGATGTAACCCCTCCAGTAGGCAGGCCTGAGCTATCATAAAAGTGCTCTGGGCATTAGGCCCAGATCATTAGGTGTATCCTTTCTACGTACAGTGCGAGAGGCTTTCCAGCACTGATTGTTTCATTGTACTCAGGCTTGGGTACTCTTCTAAGAAAGTGGATTATACAGAGGTATATTCTGTTCTTCATAAGATTGCAGTCAGGGCCGGCCGGCCGGAAGTAGGGAAGGGAAGGAACAGCTAGATGTACAAAGTAGTAATGCCCCTGTAGCAATGCCCACTGTAGTAGTGTCTCTTATGCAATGTCCCCAGTAGCAGTGCCGCAGTATTGCCCCTTATACAGTGCCCTCAATAGTGCACCCTTATACAGTGCAAGCACTAGTTCCCCTTATACAGTGCCCGCCAGTAGTGGTCCTGCCTATGCAGTGCCCTCAGTAGTGCCCCTTATACAGTGCCCCCAGTAGTGTCCCTTATACAGTGCACCTTATACAGTCCCCCCAGTAGTGGTGCACCTATGCAGTGCCCCCAGTAGTGCCCTTTGTACAGTCCTCCTTATACAGTGCCCCCAGTAGTGCCCCCTTATGCAGTGCCCCCTGTAGTGCCCCTTATATAGTCCCTCCCAACCATCCCGATTTCAGTGGAACAGTCCCATTTTTCAGGCACTGCCCGCTGTTCCACCCATTGGCCGAAGTATCCTGCCAGTGGTCGGGAGGTTGAGCACCTCCACCGCCGCATCTGTGTGGTGGTGTCAGCCCCGGAGAAGAATGGATGATGCGCACATGCATGCGGCATCCATTCAGTGCATGCAGAGGGCTAGGGGCAGCCCAGATACTGACAGAGTGCTGGACTCACCCCCAGCCTGACGGAAAATGGGACGCGTGCCATACTGGCATCATTTAGGGGGCGTGGCTATGATGCGCGCAGGGTTATGGGGCGATGGAGTCCCTGTCTGCAAAGGGCGTGGCTCATACTAGAGCCGGCCCTGCCTTTATAGATTTCATTAACCCATGAGAATCTGACAGTGGGAGGATGACGTTTTACCTCATTTTGGGATCCGAGTCAGGCGGGAAAATCCAAACTGGACTCGAATCTCGGCCCGGATCGTGAAGTTCAGGTGAGTCCGGTTCTCTGAGAACTGGACCCAGTCATCTCTAGTGATTAGAAATGTGTGCTGACCCCCGTGTTTGGTTTTGGATATGGATTTTTTTAAAAAAGCTTAAAAGTTTTTATAAAAACAGCTAAAATCATGTAATTTTTACAATCCAAAACCTGAAATTCGGAATTAAAATCCCAACTATGAATCACTAAAAGGTCAGAAATATGACTCAGATTAGAACTGAAACTTGATCTGTCTGGATTCATGAAATTTGGGTGGATTCGGATTTCTTGAGCACCAAACCGCACATCTCTAACAGTGATTACTACTTTTGGAAATGCTGTTTTGTCTCTGCAGACTCTTAGAGAGCCCTTACCATACTCAGCAACCTGTTCGCGCACGTACAATGTGATGCATATGCATGAACAGATCGCAAACATTGGCTCGCAGCATGCGTTCTCTCAGTTGCTTTCCTTGCTGAATCAGGCACTGAATTACAGGAGGAATGGATATGAAATATCGCCGGCCGCAAGGCCAGCGGTTCGATTCCCGTCAGCTGCAGCCCGACATCAGCAGAGTTCCGAGCAGTGGAAGGCCGACAGCACTGGAAATCCCGATCGTGGATAGGTGAGTATATACTAACCTAAACTAATCCCCCTAACCCTCCTTAGGGGTGCCTAAAACTAACTTCCCCCCCAAGTGCCTAACCCTAATCCCCCTCTAAGTGTCTAACCCTAACCACTCCCTTCCCCGCTGCCTAACCCTAAGTCCCCCCTGCATTTCACCCTTGCCGGGATATGACAGTGGGGAAGCCGGCTGCCGGTATTTAGGCAGTCGGCTTCCCGATTGCATACCTTACAGGACTTGATAAGCTAAATCCTCAGACTATTCAAAACCTTGTGTTATTGTTGTGTCAGAGAAGTGAGGTCATATTCTCTTATCCTAAATGTGTTGATCATTTAGTTTTTCACCGACAAAGGACTCATCACTTGTGATAAGGGCCACTTTCATCATCTGTGATGTCGGACGGTCATTTTTTAATGCCCGCTGGAGAGGGCTTAATACCATCAGTAGCCTATTTCTGTCCATCAGCTTTTTAAAATACTGTCACAAAGTTGAGCAATTATTTGCAACTGCGCATGCACAAAATCTCTAAAAAAACCCTTTACGACAGATGTATTACACAGAGTCTACAGTACATACAAAAGTGCTGTTAGGAATGGGAAAGATGGTATCAGAAATATTACGGAAAAGTGACGGGCACTGCTGGGTGTTGGCTAGTAGTGCACGCCATAATGGTCCATTCAGTGGGTGTATTATGGGAATGTTGGGGGCATGTTAATGCATGCGACGGCATTCACAGATGAACAGACGCTGGCATAGAAGGCTGTGGTTGCTTGGAGAAAACATAAGGATGGTGCAAGTTTTGATGGTTAGACTCTGGGCCTGGGTGAAGGGGGCATGGCCTAATCAACCTGAGTCATGGCCACACCCCCTAATGAAAAGCACTGGGGGAGGGGGGTGCTGTGAGCCCCCTGAGCCTGATTCATAGCCAGTTGGGGAAGCGAATCAGTGCGATCGCTCCCCCTACAGACATAGGAGACTGCTGCGGCTGCTACTTAGCAGCCACGAGCAGTATGTGCTGGGCTGCTGCAATAAAAGAGCTAGGGAGGGGCGGTGCCGGACCTGGGCCCATGACAGGCCCCTCCAGGAAGCCCTGGCCCAGGTAATTATTAGCCGTTTCCCCCCCTCTCGGCGCCCCTGGTTAGACTAATGTTGAAATTAGGGGTGAGCGAGTTTGGATTTCTGAAATCCGAACCCCCCCGAGCCCCCCGATCTGAGGCCGATCCGAGTCAGGCTCGACTTTTCCCGCCTGACTCGGATCTGAAATCGAGGCAAAACGTCATCATCCCACCTTCCGGGTCTCGCGGGTTTTGGATCCTATATAAGGTACCCGCGTCGGCGCCATTTTCTCACTCGGCTGTGGACAGTGAAGAGGGAGGGTGGGAGTTAGGGCTGGCTGGGCTGTGTAGTGTAGTGTAGTGCAGAGTAGTGTTGTGCTGTGCTGCGCTGTGCTGCTGTTGTCCATAGGGGCTGTGTCCACTACTTCAAAGTCCATAGGGGCTGGCTGTGTTGTGCTGTGCTGCTGTTGTCCATAGGGGCTGTGTCCACTACTTCAAAGTCCATAGGGGCTGGCTGAACTGTGTTGTGCAGTCAGTTGTCCATAGGGGCTGTGTCCACTTCAAAGTCCTATGCAGTGTCCCAGTCCTAAAGGGGTGCTGTAGTGTTGTCCAGGGGGTGCTCTGTCCGTCAGGGGTGCTCCCCCCAAGTGCTAAAAAAATATATATTTTTTCTGTGTTTGTGAATTGTGTGCACTGTGGCTGCACGTGCATCAACAAAGGAGCAGCGCCAAGTGTGCGACTGTGTCCCATTAGTAAAGGGCCGGCTGGCTTGTCCGTTAAAGGGTGCTGTAACCCACAAAGTACACTCTAAACCAAAAAAATATATATTTTCTGTGTTTGTGAATTGTGTGCGCAGTAGCCGCACGTGCATCAACAAAGTAGTGCCAAGCGTGCGCCTGTGTCATAAGTAAAGGGCCGGCTGGCTTGACCGTTAAAGGGTGCTGTAACCCCCAAAGTACACTCCAAACCAAATAAAAAAATATTTTCTGTGTTTGTGAATTGTGTGCGCAGTAGCCGCATGTGCATCAACAAAGTAGTGCCAAACGTGCGCCTGTGTCATACGTAAAGGGCCGGCTGGCTTGACCGTTAAAGGGTGCTGTAACCCCCAAAATACACTCCAAACAAAATAAAAAAATATTTTCTGTGTTTGTGAATTGTGTGCGCAGTAGCCGCACGTGCATCAACAAAGGAGCAGCGCCAAGCGTGCGCCTGTGTCATAAGTAAAGGGCCATCTGGCTTGACCGTTAAAGGGTGCTGTATCCCCCAAAGTACACTCCAAACAAAATAAAAAAATATTTTCTGTGTTTGTGAATTGTGTGCACTGTGGCTGCACGTGCATCAACAAAGGAGCAGCGCCAAGCGTGCGCCTGTGTCCCATTAGTAAAGAGCCGGCTGGCTCATTTCTTAAAGGGTGGTGTAACCCACAAAGTGCACTATCCAGCAAAAATAAAAAAATATTTTCTGTGTTTGTGTGCGCCTTAGCCGCACGTATATATCAATATAACATAAATGGAGGACCAAACTTTCTCCGATAAAAATAAAATAGGGAAAGATCAAGAACCACTTCCTCCTAGTGCTGTTGCTGCTGCTGGGAGTTGTTCATCATCCCAGAGAGGAAGTAGGAACACCACTACTTTTACTAAACAATTGACCCTCCAACAGTCCCTAGCGATGAGGATGAAGTACGACAGCAGTCATCCTGAAGCAAAACGTATAACTGAGGCCTTGACTGCTATGTTGGTGTTAGACGTGCGTCCGGTATCCGCCATTAGTGCAGTGGGATTTAGACAATTGATGGAGGTAGTGTGTCCCCGGTTCCAAATCCCGTCTAGATTACACCTGCATCCTCAAAGCAGCAGCGGCAAGCGTGCGTCTGTCTGTTAAAGGGTGATGTAACCCTCAAAGTGCGCTCCAGAAACAATAAAAAAATTCTTCTTTTTTTTCTGTCTTTGTGAATTGTGTGGGCAGTAGCCGCACTTGCATCCTCAAAGCAGCAGCGACAAGCGTGCGTCTGTCTGTTAAAGGGTGGTGTAACCCTCAAAGTGCTCCAAAAAATAAAAAACTATTTTTTTAATGTGTTTGTGACTTGTGTGCGATGTAGCCGCACATGCACCAAGCGTGCGCCTGTGTCATAAGTCAAGGGCCGGTTTAAACATCTGGTCCGGACTGAAGGACGTGCCAACAATTTCTGACAAGTCTACTGCCACTGCATATGATACTGTCCTCAAAGCAGCAGCGACAAAAGTGCGCCTGTCTGTTAAATGGTGGTGTAACCCTCAAAGTGCGCTCCACAAACAATAAAAAAATGCTTTTTTTTTCTGTCTTTGTGAAATGTGTGGGCTGTAGCTGCACCTGCATCCTTAAAGCAGCAGTGACAAGCGTGTGTCTGTCTGTTAAAGGGTGGTGTAACCCTCAAAGTGCGCTCCACAAACCAAAAAAAAATTCTTCTTTTTTTTTCTGTCTTTGTGAAATGTGTGGGCTGTAGCCGCACCTGCATCCTTAAAGCAGCAGCGACAAGCATGCGTCTGTCTGTTAAAGGGTGGTATAACCCTCAAAGTGCGCTCCACAAACAATAAAAAAATTCTTCTTTTTTTTCCTGTCTTTGTGAATTGTGTGGGCTGTAGCCGCACCTGCATCCTCAAAGCAGCAGCAACAAGCGTGCGTCTGTCTGTTAAAGGATTACATCGGTGACAGCATCCAATAAGGCATGTCAGACAGTCCGTACATGTACTGGCAGGAAAAAGAGGCAATTTGGAGGCCCCTGTACAAACTGGCTCTATTTTACCTGAGTTGCCCCCCCTCCAGTGTGCACTCCGAAAGAGTGTTTAGTGCAGCCGGGAACCTTGTCAGCAAAAGGCGTAGGAGGTTGCTTCCACAAAATGTGGAGAAGATGATGTTCATAAAAATGAATTATCAACTCTTCCAGGGAGACCAGCCTCCTGAACTTACAGAGGGACCTGTGGTGGTGGATTCCAGCGGGGACGAATTAATACTCTGTGAGGATGAGGATGTACACAACACTGAAGAGGGTGAGGAATCTGTGAATGAGAAGGATGAGGATGACATCTTGCCTCCGTAGAGCCAGTTTGTGCAGGGCCAGATTAATTGCCAGCTTGTTTTGTGGGGGCCCAAATGAACCAATCATTTCAGCCACAGTCGTGTGGCAGACCCTGGCGCTGAAATGATTGGTTTGTTAAAGTGTGCATGTCCTGTTTATACAACATAAGGGTGGGAGGGCCCAAGGACAATTCCATCTTGCACCTCTTTTTTTTCTTTGCATTATGTATAGTTTGGGGCCTAGTTTTTCAAACTGCCATCCTGTCTGCCACTGCAGTGTCACTCCTAGATGGGCCACGTGTTTGTGCCGCCCACTCGTGTCGCTTAGCATAGTCATCCATCTACCTCGGTGCAACCTTTTGGACATAACGACACTATTGTGAGGTGTGAGGTGTTCAGAATAAACTGGAAATGAGTGGAAATTAAGGTTTTTGAGGTTAATAATAGCATAGGAGCAGAAAAATCAACACATTCTGTGATTTTAGCTGTTTTTATGCCTTTTTTAAAAAAAAAATACAGATCCAAAACACAAAACCCAGAACCCAAAACACGGAAGGGTGGTTTTGGCAAAACCAATCCAGATCCAAAACACGAAGAAAGATCCAGATCCAAAACCAAAACACGAAAAGTGGCCGGTGCACACCCCTAGTTGAAATATAAGGACGCACCAAGTGGTATTAGTGTGTACAGATGCTGATAGTGGGTATTTCAGTCCTTGCACATTCAGGGACAGGGATATACACAAGGGAAGGACTTTGCATTGGCATTTGCATAAACTCACAGACAGACAATCACCAATAGACTGCTGCATGCGCTTCTGCATGTGACTCAGTATCAGGCCCTTAGATTTATTCCCCCAGGCCCGGCACTCTGTTATGTAAACAGTATTCAGATTATGGACTCAGCGTGCTTCAGTTTTAATAGAGCTTCTCACGTTTTCTACAACAAAATCAATCATTATATAAAGTGTGGCTCCCAAATTGGGTCTAAAGTCTTTCAAATACCTGGTTACAGGCTAGTTATTATTTTTACGCTCAAGCACTTGTCTGATTGACAACCTGGGCAATGCCATGTTTTTTAATTAATTAAAATGAATCAATTGATTTATTACTAATCACACGTTGATGTATCAGGCAGTGCAGGGATTTGGGTTATTGGAGAAGCCGCCCATAGCAACCAATCAGACTCTAGACATCAATTTGCTAAATAAACATGCATTTGGTAGATAGAGGCCATTCGAGGGGCGACTTCGCCAGTGGTCCACCTCCCTGCACTGCTTGATCCACCACCTTCTTTTGCAGCTGCTTGTTAAACAGAACATAGAAGTCATCCTGTGAGCTATATTGTATATCACTATAATTTGTCCTACGGTATGTATGTGACTAGCGGACCATTGTGTACTGTTGGACTCTCTACCTTTTTTTTGGACACATAAATCTCTGTAAACATTATAGCTCTATAAAAAAGTACACTGCCTGTGCACATCAATGGCAAAGCCAAAATTTTACAAAAACAACATTTGAACCAACATTGTATAAACATACAAGTATTAATACAAAAACAGCTATAGCATGGGGCTATAGAGATTACTGAATTTTACATGTGCTGAAAATTGGACTGAACATTGGCCCTCATTCAGAGCCGTACGCTCTGAGCAGAGCGCACGCTCTGAATGAGGGCCGCCCTCCATAAAAATGGAGCGTCCTCCTGGACGCTCGTATAGCTGTGGGTCACCACCCACAGCCTATACGAGCGTGCAGTTTGATGGCTGCGATGGTCGTGACCATCGAAACTGCGAGCCGGAGCCTGCGGTTGAGGTTTTCAACCGCAAGCCCCGGAGTGATTTTGGCTCTATCAGAGCCAAAATCACTCCCACTGACATCACTAGTGATGTCAGTGGGCCGGCTTCTGACGGGAGGCGTTCCCGTGGGAACGCCCCCGTCAGGGAGGCACGCCCCCGGCACGCCCACCAAAGGGGGCGTGCTGTCAATCAACATCGACAGCACGCCCCCTTTGATCAGACACAACGAGCGAAGGACTTTCCTTCGCTCGTCGCGTCTGGCGCAGGCGCACGACGGAGCTCCCTCCGTCGTGCGCATGCTCAGTGCAGAACATCGACCCACTTGCGAGCGGACAGCCGCTCGCGAGTGGGTCTGAATCAGGCCCATTATTAGAGTAGACGCCCGTTGTGTACTGCTGGCCTCTCCTCCATAGTTGTGGTGTGGCTGGAACATGTGTTTGTGGGGATGTGGTTGGGGCTGAGGTAGACAGTGTCATAAATGTATGCTCAGGCCTTGTTTGGAGATTGGAGTATTGTGTTAATTGGCCAGATAACCCTATCCTAAATACATCATAAATAATTTGCTCTGTGTGGCTACGTTGATCATCTGACATGCGGCACATTTTAAAGGCCATTGTTGTTCCAAATGCAGCATACTCATCAGGGGGCTTTTGTAGAACATTTTGCGCTGCTTTCAGCACTTGGCATGTTAGCTGCACGTTGTCGTGTTGCTGGTAATTTTCTGGCTAAGCTACCCTCTTTAGCGGCGTGGTGGTTTTTGCTCCACCATTCTGACTGTCACTTTCAACATTGGCGCTTGACATGCCACTTTCTTGCGACCATGCCAAGGCATCCTCAGGTGGTATCAACAAAACAGATGGCTGGAAAATAAAAATAAATATTACATGAATATTTGTTTTTAAATATATATGCTATGAAATTGTCATGTAAAATGAAAACACTGACATCTATATTTATTTTTACAGTTACCCACATCTATGGAGGAGTGGAAAGCTATTGCTGAAGAATTTAGGATTTGCTGGAATTTCCCAAATTGTGGAGGAGCCTTTGATGGTAAGCACATCAGAATAACACCACCTCCCAACAGCGGATCTTTTTTTATAACTATAAAGGATTCTTTAAGCATTGTACTGATGCTCAATGCTAATTATGAGTTTATGTCGACATTGGTAATAATGGGAGATCTTCTGATGGTGCTGTAAGATCACTGATTTTAATAAAAAAATGTTTTTAAATATATCTTTGTAAATATTACATACAATAATAACAACATAAAACATAAGTAAAAAATCACATATCACTTATAACCAATAATCTATCATGATTGATATATCAACCAGCAGATGTTCACCACATATGGTATAAATACAAAGTGGCAGCTGGAACTATTCATGTTTTTATTACCTACAAGCCCTGTAGTTTGAGTGCATTGTTGTGGGAGAAACGGGACTTTGCCATAAATTGGCAGATTGCAATTATGATTGGCCACCTTTTGCAATACTAGTTATTCAAATCGGGAACGAACATTCAATATCTCCCACATGCTGTTTTTCCAGACAAAACAACAAAAAGCGTAAATATTATTAACTGGAGATTCTCAGTACTTTTTCATCTGGTTGGATATATTTTTTCTCTATGAAGCATTTTTAGGAACATAACAAAATAAAGAGAAACATTGTGGATACAATCTGTTTACATAAGTGAACACAGAAAATTAACTGTTGCTACCAACAAGATACAATTATTGAATAACAGAATATCCAATGGTTTGAATATATATGGATTTCAATCATGATAGCTTATTGGTTATAAATGATATGTGATTTTTTACTTATGTTTTATGTTGTTATTATTGTATGTAATATTTACAAAGATATATTTTAAAATTGTATTTATTAAAATCAGTGATCTGAAAGAGATGTAATTTGGAAGCCGATGGTCTAAATGCAGACTTTCTAATCCCGGCATGGTACTAATGACAGGCATCGAAAACTCAATGCCTGTCATTACCAAGACACCCGGCATGCCGAATGAAGGTAAGCCAGGTGCTGGGTGCAGGCAGCCATGGGGGGGTTAGGTTTAGGGCTCCCGGGGGGATTCAGGGTTAGGCACCCCCCCGGGAGGGTTAGGTTTAGGCTAGAGGAAGGGGGGTTTAGGGTTAGGCAACCCCGGGGGGAGCTTAGGGATAGGCACCGCCCCCCTGGGGGACTTAGGTTTAGGCAGCGGGGAAGGGGGGGTTAGGTTTAGGCACTTAGAGGGGGGGATAGGGTTAGGCACTTGGGGGGAGGTTAGGGTTAGGCACCCCTAAGGGAGGGTTAGGGTGTAGAATTGGGTTAGCGATACTTACCTTAGGGATGATCGGGATTTTCACCCTTGCCGGGCTGCCGCTGATGGAATTTGAACTGCTGGCCATACGTAAAACCTACCCATCTGACAGCACCTTTTGAACTGCTTTCTTCTCCTTTACGAATCCTGGTTGGTGGGTGTATATTTCCCACCTTTGTCAATCAGGCAGCAGTCAGATTATTTATTTTTATCCAATTCATCTGGTAGGTGTAGAGCCAGATTTCTTTTTGAGTTTATAGAGATCTTCTGATGGTGGCTCCTTTCAGCAGACATCGTTTTATGACAAACTCATGTCAAACACTTTAAACATACCATCGGGGGAACAAAATAAGCATGGACTACCGTTTGTGTTTGTGGCTGATGAGGCATTCGCTCTGCACAAGAATGTCCCCAATGGACACTTACCAGAAATAGGTGAATGTTTAATTATAGACTGTCAAGAGCACGCCACATTGTGGAGAGTGCTTTTAGGATTCTAAGCAATAAATTCTGCATTTTCCATGGACCAATCAAACTGAGGGTGGACAAGATTGACTGGTTTGTCATGGCATGCTGTGTGTTGCATAACCTACTACGCTCTAAAAGCCAACAGGAAAGGCCCACTAGAACATTTATGACTTTTTCAAGTGGATCATCCAGAAGTGAAGGACAGGTGGACATCAGTGGGTGTTTCAAGTTTGCAAACATTTAGTGCTCATGCAAAGCAGATATAAATGTACACCTTTTATTGCCAAATAAAATGTTGTTTATCCGTTGCTCTGTTTGTTTACCATCTCCATGCAACTATTTTCTAAATCCTCTTCCTCATCCCTTTCTAGCAGGTCAATTGAGTTGAGCGATGTTCTTCACATTAAAATACCATAATGTAGGTATATAGATGTCATCAGTGCCAGCCTCAGATCTTTTGGACGCTAAATTTTTTGTGTTCCTTTAAGAAAACAGTTTTGAAATTCAGAATTTTCTGCTTTACCCATTTGGGATCTGCTTCACTATGGTACGGCTTGGAAATGGATGCCAATCTCTGGATAGCTGCGACTCGCTTCTCTTTATTACAGCAATATTTGGACAATATTTTCCAAAGACATTCATTGTCACTATACCCTTGTATAAAATAATTGACAAAATCAGAATGGGAGTGGCAACATGAAAACGTCAACATTGGCCAAATCAGAAAGACAAATCGTCTGGTCGTCCAGTTGGCCATACACACTGTGCGATTGGCGCCTTATCTCAAACGATATCTCCCGATTGTCCATGCAGCACAGACAACCGGAAGAAGTCACATTCGACCAGCGGGAGCACGAAATTGTGCATATACACTATGCGATATACACAATTTGTCGTTCCGATATGCCAAATCATGCCAATATCATCCTGGTGTGTATGCACCCTTAGACTGGAACTAAGTCTGTGGCATCTAACAGTACCTTAATGCTAATTCCTGCAGCTACACAGGGACAATCTCTTCTCTGATCCCAGCTTAGTGGTGGCCACTGTTATGGTTAGCATCGATGGTTACCATCGATGGCAAAAAAAAGCAAGTGGCCAACAATAGTAACTAACAATGCAATGGATGACCATCAATGGTTTCACCAACCAATGGTCATCTCTGTTCTTTAACTGATTGGCCCGTGGGCCATTCATAACTGGGGTGGAGCTTCATGGGTGTCAGGGGGCGGAGCTATGCTCAGTGTCCAGGCACCTTGTAAAAAAAAACTATTCAGTTATGATGTTCCATCGATGGAGGGAAACCATCTGGTTCTCCCCCATCAATGGTAAAAACATTTGACATCGGCCATAAACCATCGATCATCATGAATCATCGATGGGCAATGGCCATCCCTATCCCAACTACTACACATGTCTGGCAGCAATCTCTCTCTCCTTGTTCCTTCGGTAAGCGCAGCGCTTCTCTCTCTGTCCTCTTACCTCAGGCCACAGCTCACAGTGGTACCTGCGTGTCCTTATTTTATATCCAGCGGTCGCGAGCAAATCCCTTTGCCACCAACTGCACGCGATGCCTCCATTACCTGTTTACTATTGTTTTACTATGGGAACAGTTTCCCCCTGTGCTGGAGCTACATACTGTATCCTGGGTTGTGTGCCCATTTTCTCCTTCTGTCCATAGTAAGCAGCCTGTTCCAATTCCCCTCTGTGAGGAGGCTACACATATATAGAAACTGGCAGCTTACTTGTTACAATAACTGTGTATATAGATGAACTTGTATGTTTTAACTATAATTAATTAAACATACATGTGTTTCCCCCAATAACCATGCAGCACTAGTGGGGTTATCACATATACACCTTAATAAACCCCTTGGTGTCTATATAGGGATACATACAGTATAACAACTTTGGGCTGATGCTGCATTTTAAATTCATCATTAATGATGCTTTGCAGAGGCTACGTAATTCAAGGCTCAGATCTCTGCACAGGAGCAGGAAACTAAGCTACAGAAACAATTCAGAAAAACTATTGTCTACAATATCATATAATGCACATAATTTGACGTATTGCCAGTTATTGCAGCTGCACCTTCCTTCAGCTCTATATAATAACAGGACCTGGCTGGTTACCCTGCTGTAGACTGATGCCTCTATTGTTCATCACTCTCAGATCATGATGGGATCACTCCTCGGATTACTGTGTGTCCTCTCAGCTCTCACAGCGACTGGTGAGTCTGTGTTACACTTCATACTGGGGAAGAATCACCTGTTCTATCTCTTGGTTTACTGTAGATAATGGGTCTGTATTGTAGAAATGTCCTGAATAGTTTTTTTGCTCCTTATTTACTACAATCTGCATTTCAAATGTGGATTTAAGTTTGATCATTTCACCTAAATTTGCATTGTGAATTTAGGCACTATCATGAGAATGTATCAACATTCTTAAGCAGGGACAGAGGGCCCGTTTCAGACCCGCTCGCGAGCGCTGAGCGCTCGCAAGCGGGTCAATGTTGGGCCAGTGCACATGCGCATGACGAACCCGGATCCGTCGTGCGCATGCGCGAGACCCGGCTAGCGATGGGCAAGCCGTTGCTATGGGTCTCGCTACAAAGGGGGCGTGCTGTCGATGGTGAGTGACAGCACGCCCCCTTTGGTGGGCATGCCAGGGGCGTGGCTGGCCAGATGGAGGCGTTCCCATGGGAATGCCTACCATCTGGGGCCGGTGCC
Source organism: Taudactylus pleione (assembly GCA_031769625.1). Lineage (NCBI taxonomy): Eukaryota > Metazoa > Chordata > Amphibia > Anura > Myobatrachidae > Taudactylus > Taudactylus pleione. Next base: position 701,457 of record JAUIMM010000562.1, read on the forward strand.
ACTGACATCACAAGTGATGTCAGTGGGAGTGCTTTTGGCTCTGATAGAGCCAAAAGCACTCCCGGGCTTGCGGCAGGTGAGACCCTACCACAAGGGTCTCGACGCAAGCCCGATGGTATTGATGGTCTTGACCATCGCGACCATCTTTTTGGCCGCTCGCTACAGCTGTGGGTGGTCACCCACAGCTATGTGAGCGGCCTGGAGGCCACTCTAAAATCAGGAAGGGCGGCCCTTATTCAGAGCGAGCGCTCTGTCAGAGCGTCCGGCTCTGAATCAGGGCCAGAGCTTGTGAGAAAGCTCTTTCCCTCCGTATAATCACCGCACAGTTTTCACTGTATTTTTCCCGAAAAAATACGAGTGCCTCCTCGCATGCACTGCCACCGGCTAGAGCAGACTGTGCTGTAAACTGCGATGCCATTTTACAGCACAACTTACCCGGGTCATAGTGCAGGAGCCACAGCGACCAGCTGACCAGAGAAGAGAGATCAGCGAGCTGCAGGTACTGTAAGTGTTCCATTTTTTTTTATTAAAGAAAAAACTTTTTTTTTTGCAGTAAACATTTTATAGTATTCAATGAGCCCCTAGAAATTACTAAAGTGCTGGTTTTTAGTAGTGGAGATGTTGCCCATAGCAACCAATCAGATTCTACTTAACTTTTATCTAGCAACTTCTAGAAGATAATAGCTAGAAAGCTAGAATCTGATTGGTTGCTGTTGCAACATCTCCACTTCTAAAAACTCTCACTTTAGTAAATATACCCCAAGGTCTCCTCAAATACCATGGACTCCAACTGGAGGGAACTTTTATTAAGAGCTTATGATTCTTGTTTCTAATGCTGATAGTAACAATTTAAGGGGTCTATTTACAAAGCAGTGTTAGGAGACAGAGTGAAAAGTAATAAGAAAGTGATAATGTGCCAGCCAATCAGCTCCCAACTGTCATTTTTCAAACAAAGCCTGTGAGATGACAGTTGGGAACTGATTGGCTGGCACCTTATCACTTTCTTATCACTTTTCTTTCTCTCTCCTAACACTGCTTAGTAAATAGACTCCTAAATATTGTAAAGGGTGCGATGCTGATATGCATGCACTGTCCCTGTCAGACGCAGTGGAGATATTTTATTCTTCTGTGCATTTGTCTAAATACACACATCCACCAGACTATTATTTTGATCAATTGAATGATAACGATATCGTTATTGTCCAATCGTTCAATAATGGTATGAAAATTGTTTGCAGATCGTTTTAAAAAATGTCTAAAACGACCAGCGATGCGCATTCCCGCTGGTCGTTTAGACATCTATTATCATATAAATATGTTGTACAACCTGACGATATCGTCAGGTTCAACATGTTTGCAGATGATTTATGTGCCCACACTGACCGACTGCTCATTCAGTGTAGGCACATCGCAGACTGACAAACGACTGCCAGTTACAATGTCATAATTGTGCAGTCGTTTTGAGGTCTTTTAGTGGATGTGTGCCTTTAGTCACGGGGGTATATTTACTAAAGTGATAGTTTTTGGAAGTGGATATGTTGCCCATAGCATCCAATCAAATCCTACTTAACATTTAAATTGCACATTCTAGAAGATAATAGCTAGAATCTGATTGGTTGCTATGGGCAACATCTCAACTTCTAAAAACTCTCACTTTAGTAAATAAACCCCAAAATGTGCATGTGTTCTGATAGTGTGCGCACAGATCTGGAATCGCGAATGAGGTGCATAGGAGACACGCAGTCACACAAACATCTTGAAAGTGTAGTGGGTGTTTCTGGGTGGAGAGGGTCCGTCTTATGAGCGAATTATGGGAGTGTGGCAGACGTGTCTCTGGAAGCTGTTGTGTACAGAGACCATTGATGCCTGCCATTGGGCAGGTGCAACGTCTGTAGATTCACGCTGCAAATCCACATTGGCAGATTCACAGTGCAGCCAGTTGGTGTCTTAATAGGATGCCCATTGGCAGTGGCCTTAGAATGATGATGCAGTATCGGCTGTAACAAATACTGCAGCTACTATTGCAAATAGAGAGTTTTGCAGCTCTCCCTTTGCTTGGCTGTTGTGCACTTAGGGCCTGATTCAGACCTGTTCGCTAGATGCAGATGCTCGCTCCCAGCGTATGCAAATCCTGTGCATGCCCAGCAAGGCAGGCGATCACACGGCTAGGCATTAGTATGCCCACTATGTCTTGGCAAGCGATCACTTTGTGTATGCAGACACCCACCAGCCATTCATAAGATGCCCACTTGCACACGTCATCTCCAGGAAGTGCGTGAAAACATTGGTACATCGAGCACCATCGGATGTTATTGCAGCACTAGAGGTTGACTATACCTGGCCGCAAGCACTGCGATTCCTTCAGTGTGAAATACAACCAGGTGACATGTACAATGATGCTGCCTGTTAATTATGCATGCCTATGAAATGGCATTGAAACACACAGGCACGCCTGCGTTCACAGCTCCACTCCCCATTTCTAGTGGCCTGCCCCTGTTACCACCCATAAACGGCCTCTCCTGTCACTCAATCAACTGGGCTGTCTACGCTGAGCGAGCGAGTGCCTCCCGATCTGTCGCTGTGGTTCGCGCACGTGCATTGTGATGCATACGCATGTGCAGAATGCAAATATGGGCCTGCGAGTGCATCCTAGCAAGCAGGTCTGAATCAGGTCCTTAGTGTTTAGCTTTCTCTCATACACCACTATCTCTGTCTTCTAATGCTATGTACACATAGAGCTACTGATCTGATGCATTTCAGTATTGCTACCTTCCATTCTCTCTATTTTTGGCTTCTATCACTATTCCTTACTAACACCCTGAGGAAAGTGGGTTTAGTTACACTGAAATGTTGGTTGATATTGTGCATGCTTTGAAAGACAAAATTTCTTAGCGCAAGACCCTGAGTGCTGCCCCATGTGTTTTTAAAGTATGATAAATGTGTGTGTGTGTGTGTGTGTAATTATCTAATTAACACACATATCACAAAATCTGTAAGTATATAATATTTGTTGTCATCCAGTATCCCCATTCCGTACATCATCTTTTTCCATTTTTATTTTCCAATTGAAGGTTTTCCTCTCACGTGCAACCAGTGTAAGAGCCAATTTTATTACTACTGTTCTGGACCAACAATGACATGCTCCGATGGTTATGTTTGTGGCACTACCCGTACAACATCTATAGCAAGTATGTTACACAGAATCTGTAATGTAAAAAAAACTTGCAATTCCCAATCACTATTTATGAAAAGTAAATAATCTGAGTGCTTTCACTTATAAAGTTGCAAACAAATGGTTCATTTTAAAAAAATGTTTTTGCAGTACAGCTTTGAGTCAGTGTTTTATCCACTTAATATTTCCAGAGCAGGACAAGGATTGATGGCCTTTACCATGCAGGATAAAAGAAACAATGTTAGGATAATCTGATGCATTAAAGCATTGTGCATTCCATCCTTCTGGGACTTAGTGAAGGGACAGTTAGAGGGCACATACAATAAATAATGTTTAGCATTTCCATAATATAATAGCTGAATGTACTGTATGTGAAACTTAGCTATGGGTTAAGTATGGGTTAGTGTTTATTATATTTATAGACATAATAGTATAGATGTAAAAAGAAAAACTATGGGCCTCATTCAGCAGCATATGCAACTGCAATCGCAATTGCAATCATCTACGGATCGCAGTTGCTAAAATATGCTAATGACTGCCAAACCACAGCTGACATACAGATGCCCACTGCTACAGTCTCATATCCGTCCAATGATGATCTTCTGCATAAACATTGGTATCATCGACGCACATGGCAATGGTTAGCAGCATTTACATCAAGTCCAACCAGCCGCAAACACTACGAGTCTCCTCACACACAGAGAGCTCTCATACTGCGGATGCAATCACAGTGACTAATTTATGCACGCCCATGAAATGGCGTTCAATTGGACAAACACATCTGTGATTTTTCCGACCACCCCGTCACCACCCCCAAAGGCTGACAGCCTATCACTCACATTGCAATGATTTCCGCAATTGCAATGAAATCACCGTGCACAAGCAGTGTGGCTTATACGCATGCGGGATGAACAGCAATCCCTTGATCTGCATCTGTAATCCCAATTGAGTACACTACTGAATAAGGCCCTATGTTTTATTGGAGATAGAGCAATAGCGAACTAAACATGCCCAAGGAGTACTGAGTCTCCACTAAATAGAGCCAGTGTGTCCTATTAGATAAACCCCACCAAAGTGATATTATTGGGAAGCCAGGATAATTTTTTAGTATAAATGTGAAAAACACCTTTCAGAACATTTATTGACAATAAAGTATAGGATATAACGTTAGCCCTATTTAAAAAATAGATATAATTTATTTATATTTCATCATTCTTTTTGCACAGATGGGGCCATGTACATGGACACTTATTTGAGGTCATGTGTACCATCCGATCGGTGCAATATGGCTAGTAGTACCAGTATTCCAGATATTAAATTCAAGATGGCCACTACCTGTTGTGACACAGATAACTGTACTCCACCATCACCTATATGTAAGTGTTTCAGTTACTTTGTTCTAACCCAGTTTTACACTATGGACTTGAGTAAGAGGTGCATGCACTGCTGGTGTTCACTTTGCAAATGCACATTTCTAAAAAAAACCTGCAGAACAAACGTTACATGGAGTGTTCACACAAAAAGACTGTTGCAATCAGGAGAGATGGGGCAGAAACAAAATTTGGCATTCCTGGGAGGTGACTAGTGCAAAATTGATCCATCTCATTTGTATGTAATGAGAGATTTACAAGTGTGTCAATGCAAGCAGCTGCATTCAAAGACACTCAGCCACAGCCATTAGAGGTCAGAGTCTGATAGAGAAACTGCACCTATCATAGGACTGGAGCAATGGTCAATAGTGCATGTGATGGTGCACCTATTGGATGTTTAAAGAAACATCGTCAGTATTACAGCCTAGACGAGGATTTCTGGGATTTAGAAAAAATGCTGGTAAAAGAAACCAAGCTCTGGTGGGATATAGCAGGCCTTGAGCAGTATATAAAGGTTAAGAGAATCCCACGTGGCCTTAGAGTCATAAAAAAACCTACTGTACACTTGGGCTAGATAATGAGGTATTTATGAAGAACTGGGAGTAGATTGTTAATGATTGTTCTACTAAATTGATACAATTAATTATACAGAAAAAGAAGAGAGAACTTGTCTCTATTGAAGTAGAAATTAAAAATAAAGATCAGAAACTCAAACCCTTCAAAACCAATGAGGAATTTAAGAGAAATGAAGAGGTTCTTGTAAAGAAGGTTCAAAAAGTGGAAAGAGAGGTTATAAACAGGAAGGAAAAACATTTTTTAGAGATAAGCAGGACTACCTTAGCAATAAAACAAAAAAATGGAGCAATACGGATTCAAAATAATTTGAAAATAGATCTTATTTTAACCCAAACAATATGTAGAATGGAAAACAGTTCATTTTAAACCAAAGAGAAGGCAATGGCATGACTCTCCAAAGGAGAATAACTTCACTTCAAAAAAACAGATACACAGCCCTTGCCCGTCTGGGCTCTGAATCGGACAGTTAATTTTTATCTCCAAGTATACCTGTATGGAGAGATTGTTACAAAAAACATGCAGTAAACAAAACTACACACAGAGCATCACCTATCAAAAGAAATCTGGCAAAAGAAGAGGGAGAAGAGGGGGTAAACCAAAGTTACAGGAAAAGAAACAGGCTATAGGGGCCCAGACGGACCTCAAAGAGCAAGGAGTTTTTAATTAATTGGACAAACAACAATCAGACTCACAAATCTAACTTCTCAGCAAGGGGGTGTTTTTTCCCCCGGGACCTAGGCCCAATAACTTTCAATTGTATATAGATCTTTACAAATATGTAAGAAAATTTACTCTAAAGAGACATTTTCTAAATACAGAGATGGGCATTATTAAAAATTATGAATCTAAAGTCAATAAGTCAGGCCTTAAACTGCCCTCCAGATTTTATCCCCTGGAATCTTAAAGCAGTCAAATGGAAATGTTCTATGAGCTAGTTAACAAGATCTATGTAAGGATATGCTGTGCCCCAAAATAAGAGATAATCCTACCAATTTTGAGAAGCAAGCCTTAATACAGTTAAAACAAGATCCCTCTCTAGTCTTAAAATCTGCTGATAAGGGAGAAGGGCTTGTGGTCATGAATCATGTGGACTAAGAATCAGAAGCACATAGATTATTGAATGACACAAGTTCCTATAAAATTCTTAAAAAAGACCCTACCCCTGAATTTGTGTCAGACCTAAGAGATTTACTTTTAGAAGGACTTAGAACAGGTGTTTTAAATAAACATGAGTTCCAATATCTGATCATTATTAATCCTAATATTCCAATTTTATATTTCTTGCCAAAGATACACAAAAGTCTCAAGAAACTGCCAGGTAGACCAATTGTTGCTGGTATTAATTCTGTCACAGCCCACATATCAGAATATGAGGAATTTTTTTAAAATAAATATTTTAAGACTTTAGAATCATATGTGAAAGATACCATGGCAATTTTACAAAAATTACAAGGTTTTAATTGGCAGGATGATTTTAGTTGGGTTACCATAGATGTACAGTCACTATATATCTCGATAGTACATACTAAATTAATTTAATCTAGTTTGGAATGTAAGAGAATGGATCAAGATCTAGAGGAAGAACATAGGAATTTCATTGGTCAGTTGATGGATTTTATTCTGACTCATAACTATTTTAGATTTTTAGAAGATTTTTACCGTCAAATATGTGGCACTGCCATGGGGACGGTGTTTGCACACAGTTTTGCAAATTTGCACATGGGTAGCTGGGAAAATAAAAATATATATAATAGCAATCCCTTTTTGGAACATATAGTATTGTATCAAATATATATAGATGACATCTTGATTGTTTGGAATGGAGATGAAGAGTTTTTCAAGAAGTTTGTCTAACATAAAAGTAACAACTCAAATAATCTTGCTTTCACATATAAATTTGAGAGTAAAGAGATATAATACTTGAACTTAGTACTAATAGCTAAAAATAATATGAAAGAAACTAAGAATTATATTAAACAGTTTGACAAAAATAGCTATTTACACTATAAAAGTGGTAATCAAAAAGGTTGGAAAACCAACATTCCGTACTCACAGTTCTGTAGGATAAAAAATACCTGTAGTAGCCAAATCTCATGTAAAGAACACCTGGATTTCTACGCATCTAAATTTATGGAGAGAGGATATCCTCAAGACCTCGTTAATCAAGCTGCAAATAAAACTGACTCTACCGATAGATCAGAACTGCTAGTTTACAAGAACAAAAATACACAAAATAAGAAAGAAAACCTCAGCTTTATAACCACATTTATTGAAGGAGAAAAAAAGATAAGAGCCTCATTCTATAAACATTGGAATGTGCTTAAGATGGACCAAGTTCTTAATACAATACCACCTCCAAAACCAGAAATAGTATTTAAAAAAGCCAGGAACCTGAAAGAAATCCTAGCCCTAGCATGCTTAGTACTGGTCCCAGTATAAATAATACAGGGTGGCTAGTGAAACTGAACAGGTTCCATAAGTGCAACCATTGCTGTATTTGTAAATTTACTAGTCAGGAAACTAAAAGCTTCTGCAATAAGAAAGGCAAATAATTTAAGATTAAAGAAATTATTAACTGCTCCACCATGTATTTTACATTATTGTATGTACCTGTGGATATAAATATATAGGGAAGATAAAAAGGCCCCTAAGAATAAGAATCCAGGAACATGTGAGGAGCATTCGCAATAAGCTGGAATCCCATTCAATACCTAGGCATTTTAATAGGTTTCATAACTCTGATTTGGACCATTTTAGCTTAAAAGGTATTGAACATGTAGTATTTGGAAAAAGGGGTGGAGACCTTGATAACAAACTGGCCAAGCGTGAAATGTGTTGGATATATGCGCTGGACACCCTCACCCCAAGTTTTTTGAATGAAGGCTACGAGATTGCTCCTTTTTTATAATAATGTGCTTCATTTTTGATACCTTTAAGAAGTTATCTGTATTCCCCTTTTTAAGATGTATCTTTTACTCTTTTAATCATCCTCTACTGTGTATAGCCTATTGTCCTTCAATATTAGTTTTTTATATGTTCGTAAAAAAAATTAAAAATATATTTTTATTTATTTTTATATGAATTTTTGTATATATTTTTAGATACATATTATATATATTTCATGTCTGGGTTCATATGTATATTTATGTAATATTTTCATAATGTAATACTGGTATATTAGTCATTGCTTTTTAATTGGGGTAATATATTGCACTATTCACTTTTAGGCTTAATAGATACTAGCCTAGTTCTAATTGAATCTATTAAGTCTGCCCCAAAATGTTACCCTCTCCAGGAAGTCACATTGCATGGCAAGTGCCATATAGCATCATAGACACATTGGAAATGGCAGCCGCCATGGTCCACATAAATATGGCCACCGCTCATGTACTGTAAAGCTACATGGACTAGAGGAAATAGCACCAGTAGAGACAAAAGTGCTATCCTCTACTAAATGTATCACATATAGATGCGGACAAGTGAAGCCGCGGACACAGTGCATGGATGAGACTGCCAGGATGTGGACCCTGGTGTCTGAGACAGTGACTCTCCTATCTTGCTCATGTGAGAGCCTGTAACTTGTAACTCCCATGCATGCACATATGTGCAGCTAAGGATGCCAATTAACACCTGGAGCTGGTCAGTAATCTAGTAGGTATGGGTATAAATATGTGTGCTTTTAATAGATTACCTTTATTGCTATATCTATTCCTGAAGAAGTCCCCAGAGACCACATCAGGATGAGTACGCATTGAGCTGGACCTCCTGTGAATACCTCCATATTTCTGGACAGATAAGCCCTTTGTTTATTGTTATACTGTATTGTACGAGTCTTTATTTTTGGTGTATATGTATTTAAACTTATTACACTATTGGAGGCTCTCTTTTTTTGTTTCTCCATGTACTTTTGGATTTTTCTTTGGAGTTGAAGGGAACCTAATAAGGAGAGAACTTACCTATATTGACCTATGAAAGGTTACAGCTGGTACGAGGCTTATATATTCTGCGTGCTGAATTTTTTTTTTTTGAAAACGAGTGGAGTGTTTCAAACATGTCTTTATGTTTGTGTATGATCACATTACTTTTGCATGCAAGCACGTTTATATGTATATATCCTTTTTATCAGGTTACACTATGTTTGTATTTGTTTTTTTCTGTTTTCTTTGATATATATATTGTGGGGTTGTTGCATGAAGACACCACAAGAATTTGATTTCAAGATCTCATGGACTCTCTATGAACAACATTTTTGTTGCAAAAACTCTAAATTAGAACTGGTACACTGAAGGCGCCATTCCTTCACCACTTGTAATAATTGCTTTGAATGATTTTTTGAATAGATCATCTGTTGGAAAGATTGGCAGCCACCAGGGTATGTCCCTAATATTATTGCACTGGCTATGTTTTCACAATTTTTTGCACTTATATAATAATTGTATATGAGCTTTGTGCACCACTTACATTAATTCTAATCATATATATATGTATATATATATATATATATATATATATAAAATGGACCCCCATGTTTTTGTTTTGGAAAAACCACCCTCAATTGTTTGTTCGGTTTCCATTTTGGATTTCTTTAGAATTGATAAAAACAGCTATAATCTTGCAATTTGAGCCTGTATTTGTTCCTGTAGTGTTATTAACATCAATTCCATTGATTTACAGTAATTTACAGTCAATTTAAACCACCTCACAGCTCACAATATTTTTTTCACCAATATTAGCCAAAGGCTAATATGAGCTGGGTGGCTAAACTAAGTGACAAAGCAGCGACACAAACACATGGCAGTTTTACAAACAATAAAGCACATCTATGAAATATAGTGGCACAGCAGTGACAGACAGGATGGCAGTTTAATAAACTATACAACCCTATAGAATATTTGTATTGTTTAAAAACTAAACACCTTAAAACAAAAGTATAGTAGAAACAAATATAATCTATCACCAACAAACTTCTCTAAACAGCAAATCACAGGCCTCAGGACAGTACAGGTAAATGGAGAAGGAGTAAGAGGCTAGTAGTCTTTATACAATACAGCACAGAGAGCAAAGTCCATAATGAAAAGTGGTGCATGATGGAATTATCATTGGGACCTCCCACCTACCCTTATTTTCTATATTAAAAAGCACATGCACAAATTAACATTAAGCGCATTAACAATTTGGACCCCCACAAACCAAGCTACCTATGGCCTTAAGGCAGCTGACAGTTTTGTTAATTATTTTCACAGTTGGAAGATTTCATCATTATTCTCAACATCCCCTTCATAAGTGTTAATATCTGTTTGATAAAGCATAAGAAGAAAAAGTCTTTTGCACAGGAGAACAGAAGCAAATTGCATATGAAAAATACCTCCAATAGTAATGATTCTTTATCTGAATTATTAGTGGGGGTGCTACCACAGATCCAGAAGATATACAAATTGGAGGGAAGAAGAGAAAGGGATCTGTATATAGTGCACAAATGTTAAAATATAACATTTATTTTATTATTTAAACATTATTATTCAAATAATACAAAAGCAAAGTATTTAAGAAATGTATGTATAGTTTAAAAAGAGTGATTAAAAAATAAAAGAATGTTTACTCAATTTAAAGAAAAAAATTATAATATGGAATGTGTGGAAAGAAGCAAAATAGAACTAAAAAAACTAGAAAGAGATCCTTTGTTACAATATAAAACGAAAGAAAATAAGGATAAAAATCATCAAGAAATTCTTTTTATCACTGATTACTTAGGGCAAAGTAAACTTTTGGAGGCAAACCTTAGAAAACACTGGCATATTTTAATTGCCGATTAATAACTAAAGAGAGTACTTCCTTCCAAACCCAGAGTAGAGTTTAAAAGAGCACCGACGATAAGGAACAAATTGGTGAAGAGGCACCTAAAGGAGAAGAAAAAAACGACGTGGTTAGATTACCCTACGCCTGGCTTATTCAGTTGTAATACATGCAGAGCATGTAAGAAGACGTACAACAAATCAACGAAACCCATTAGAAGTGTAATTTCTAGAACCACAGGCATAGAATATAAAATAAGAGGCAGAATCATTTGTCATTCAAAAGGCATAGTCTATTACTATACTGTCCCTGTGGCCTCCAATATGTGGGGTAAACTATCCGTAAACTACATGTAAGAATCAATGAGCACATGAATAATATAAAGAATGAAAAGGAGAATCACAGTGTATCAAGGCATTTTAAGAAGCACATGGGAGTGATCTATCAAGATTAAGCTTTATTGGTCTAAAACAAGTAAAATTTCCATGGAGAGGAGACAATTTTAATTATAAACTTTTGGAAGAAGAAACTAGAGTTATTTTTGAATTAGGTTCTTTAACACCTAAAGGCCTAAATATAGATTTTGATTTTAGTCCCTTTTTAAAATTACCCTTTTTTTAAACCATAACTTGTTTACCTATATGCAGGCTTTAATAATTGCATTTAGATTATTCTAGAGTTTGCCTTATATGTTTCTACTGGATAATAATTTTCTCCTTTAAAGTGGATTTAATCTACTGTATCTTCTATATTAATGCAATTAGGAATCCATTGGTATTAGGATTATATTTTTTAGTTTATTGTTTATAGTTGATTTTATTTGAACATTGTATATATTTTTTATAATATATATTAATTATTACTTTTTTATATTGATATATAATTGCAGTGGCGTCCCTCCCTGCGGTGACACCCGGTGCGGGGAGGAACACCATGTGTGCGGCACCCACCGAAATGGGGGCGTGGCCTTCGGGAGGGGTTGTGTCAGGGGCGTGGCCTCACAGGTCGGACCTTCGGGAGGGGCATGGCCTTGCTTCGCGAACACGGCCCGTGGCCGTGGTAAACAAAATATATGATACATTATGTATCAATGGGGTAGTGCCGGTGGGGGGTGCAGGAGGTGCGGGCATGAGCAGTGCCGGCTCCCTCACTGACAGGAGCCGAGTGCTGCACTTAATGCTATAGTGCAGCACCTGGCTTCTGTCACTGAGGGGGAGCCTGCACCTTGGTGTCACCCCTCGGCGTGTGACACCCGGGTGCGGGCCGCACCCACCTTGTGACGCCACTGTATAATTGTGTCACAACCTGGGTTTGTTTCCCCTGTTGCCGGGTTACTTACCGATTCTGCCAGGGTTCTCTGTCACATTCCAGATGCACAGGCTTCAGTGTTTCTCGGCCTGCTGGGCCCCAAGCAAGATCTAAGCCTGCTACAGAGTACTGCATTGACAAGCCCCGATCACCTGACTGTAGTGGTAAATAATTTGACAGCCTGAGCCTACCCATACCACCTGTCTCTGCTCAGCCTATCCCAGGTAACCCAGGGGTATATATGCCAGCTGCTGACTCTTTCTAATTGCCAGTACAATGTCTAACCTCAGTTCCTACTGAGCGAGCTATACTGAGCTCCTCTTGCTTACTTGTATCCAGTTTGTGCAGTTTTGCTTCCTTCTGTTATACGTATTCCTGCAAGTGATCTACACCTGAGGCAGCTATCCCACTGGCTGCACAGAAAATTTCAACCTGTTCCTTATATCCAAAACTGCAACTCACTTGTGTATACCATACTTATTGCATGATGAGCATTCCTGGTTCATGCACCATTGATGCCATTCCTTGTGTCATCATCCACTATCCATTCCGGTGTCCGGTCTGAATCTGGTTCTGTCTATGCCTGAATCAGCTATTCCACTAGTTGCACAGATAATACCCATACCACCTGTCTCTGCTCAGCCTATCCCAGGTAACCCATGGGTATATATGCCAGCTGCTGACTCTTTCTAATTGCCAGTACAATGTCTAACCTCAGTTCCTACTGAGAGAGCTACACTGAGCTCCTGTTGCTTACTTGTATCAAGTTTGTGCAGTTTTGCTTCCTTCTGTTATACGGATTCCTGCAAGTGATCTACACCTGGGACAGCTATCCTACTGGCTGCACAGAGAATTTCAATCTGTTCCTCTTATCCAAACCTACAACTCGCCTGTTTATACCATTATTACTACATGGTGAGTGTTCCTGGTTCCTGCTCCATTTGATGCCGTTCCTGGTATCATCACCTACTACCCATTCCAGTGTTTTGTCTGCATCAGGTCCTGCTACCATCTGAGTGCTCCTGTATCCTGGACTACAGCGACAACCCAGTTTCAGCCTTGTGAATACGTTGGGATCTACAACTCCAGCATTCCGGTTACAGTAAGAATAGTGTTTTTTTTATATATCTACAGTATCAGCCTGGTCAATCTACTGCCACACTCTCCTCTGATTGCACATAACAACTTGTCTTCAACACTGACATCCCTGGTGGTCTCGTGGGTACGATCCAGCACCTCTCCACCGAGACTCAGGTTAGATTCCCGGTCAGGGAAGTGTTCTTCATTTCATGACAGGAGGTCTCCTTAGGCCTGCCAGCTTTCTTTACACAACTCCAGACACCAACACAGATGAATATCAGACACCTGGTTCACAAACAAATACTAGTCTGACACATAGGGCATAATGTCCCAAGTCTGTAAATCTGTTCACACTCCTTTTGGAGAAGTTTTCTTCCATGATCCCCACCCCTCCTGGGGTTTTTTATCTGCTCCAGAGGCATGACGCAAAAAATCTTTGATAGCATGTCCAGAGTTTACAAAATGTCTGGCTACCAGTGGTGTGCTTTGGTCTATCAGTGGTGTTCTTTGGTCTATCAGAGAAAAGGCCTTACTAATGGATGACTGATGCATGCCAATGTGTTCCTTAAGCATCTGTGTTGTTTTGCCAAGGTAAGCCATCTGGCAAGGACAATAATGGCATAAATGACATATCAGCTTTCACAAGTCATCCGTTGATTTGATCGATATTGCTGGACACTTTTAGGGTGTACAAAAGTTTCACCCATCATCATAAATCTATAATTCACATATCTGCTGCAGCAGAATGCCCCATTTTTTAAGGAGAGCCAGTTGTTGGATGTACCAAAGCTAATGTCTGCATTGGTGACCAGGTCTTTCAAATTACTGCTGCATCTATAGGGAAACAAAGGTTTATTTTGGCACGAGCAATTAGGAATGGGATCCAATTTAATTACGTGCCAATGCTTAAGAATAGACTCGCTCATTTTGCCAGAAGATATTGAATTTGTTGTTGGAAAAACCAATCTATCTGGCTCATCATCTGTTCTTATTTTGGGGTTTAGTAATGTGTCCCTGTCCAAGGACAAGAATTTTTGAGTAGCCTCATGGACCTCATTCTGGTTGTGGCCACGCTGTATAAAATCAATCCCCATTTTGTTGAGGGCATCAGGTAGATTATCAAACTCAAATGTTATTCTTGCCACTCACAAAAGCTGAGAGAATGGCAGGCCTCTCTTAAGAGTTTTGGGGTGAAAGCTGTCAGCGAAAAAGGACTGTGTTCAAATTAGTGGGTCTCTCATAAATATTAGTCACACATCTATTGGTCAACAATTGGTATGGCCACATCCACAAAATTAAGTGTTTGAGGGTTGCTTGAACACATTACTCTGATGGTGCTGGTAAAATTGTCCAAAAAGAGAAAAAACTGATCTAAAACAACCAAACTGCCTGTCCAAATCAAAAATATATAAATTGATAAATATGTTATATAATGCAATATGCTTAGAGTACCAATCATTGTTCAAAATATGTATCAGCTCATATACAAATTTGCATAGCTTGTGGCCATATTCTTCCCTATAGCTGCCCCCCTAGGCTGCAAATAAAAATTGTTTTCAAAAAGGAAGTAATTCTTATGCAGAATCATATAAATAAGAAGCAGGAAAAACTCACTAGGAGGCCCAGAATAATTCAAATAGTTCTGGATAGCTTTCTTAATTGCTAACATCCCTTCTGTGTGATCAATGTTAGTATACAAACTATATATATATATATATATATATATACATATACAAAATGCAGAAACAGTGCATTCACAGTCACTCCACTCCACCAGCTTGGGTGCTACTGCCAGTCACGTGTGTATAAGGGTATAGACACTGATTTCAACTTCAAAATTATTTGACCAATAATTACTGTGCTGTGTCTGAATGTGTTTCACCCTTTTTTCCTCTTATAAAAAAATTATCTTTGCAAAAAAATACTTTTTTTGCTGGTTTAAAAAAAAATATTTAATGTATTGTATTACAATTCAATTAAAATAGCATTTTTTCAAGAGTGTGTTTCATAGAGGCAGCATATATTACTGTACTTAGTTGGTGTAGACAGGTCTGTATCAGCTGCACCCTATTTTATCTGGTGTCAACAAAAATCTGTAGTTGTTTAATAAAACATTAATGAGGATGTTGATAAATGTGATGGAAAAGAAAAAGTTGATAAAAATCCAGGAAAAAATATGTTGTTTATGTCAAAGTATAGTATGTCAGCCCTCAGTGGTAACAGTTCCTGCAAGTGATAAGAAGAAGGACATTGCCATGCCTGGGCATAAGAAGAAAAAAGCCAACTCTTTTGTGTGGACATATTTTTATCCAAATCCTGACAAAATTTATCATCACATTTGTAGCATTTATGATGCTAAAGTAAGTAAAGGTAGGGATGTTAACCATACAGGTACCTCCTCATTGTTATGTCATTTGCAGCAAGTTCATCAAAATCTGGAAAATCATGTAAAATAACACCAAGCAATTCTGCTATAGCTACCAGCATTATGGATCAGTTCCAGCACATGCAATCTCTGCTGTCAATATCATCAACCTTCTCATTAATGATCGGATGTAGTCCTGTATCCATTTTGCAGAAGCAAACTGACTTCTCCACTATCCAGGATACCCCAGAAGATCCTTGCACACTAGGGCTGCTGCTGCTGGGGGTGAAACTTCATTACAGAAGAAGAATAGGGGGCAAATTTACTAAGATGAGAGTTTTTAGAAATGGAGATGTTGCCCATAGCAACCAATCAGATTCTATTTAACATGTAACTAGCACCTTCTATACGATAATAACTAGAATATGATTGGTTGCTATGGGCAACATCTCCACTTCTAAAAACTCTCATCTTAGTAAATGTACCCCTAGTAGTTTCCAGCAACAATTGACTGTGAAGCAATCATTTGCAAGAGGAACCAAAAATGACAGGCACTATCCTGTTGTACATCTTGTCACTAAAGCCATGGTGCTATGTTACCATTAGTTTTGTTTCCAATGTCCACCATCCATGCATCTTTTTTAGACAATTACAAGTTAAGGTCATGTATCCATGCTACTAAATTCCATCTCTATTCCTTTTTACCAAAACAGCATTTCCTCATCTGTACCAGGATGTTAAGAAAAGTAATTTTTGGCCTAAAAATGCCATTGTACCAACTATCCACTTAACTACAGATATGTGAACAAGTAGTAGTGGTTAGGCTAAAGATTACATGACTGTGATAGCCCACTGGGTGGGTGTATCGCTTTTAGCAGCAGCAGTATCTCATTCACAGACAGGATGTTCTCTATATTATCATACTCACTAAGCAGTATACTGGTGTCAATCTGTTCGAAAAATTCAGGGACATAATAACAAATTGGTTTACCCCCACTAAGACTCTCCTCCGGATTTGTCATTTTTGATTACACAAGTAACATTGTTCAAGCATTATAACAGGGTGGTTTTGAATATGTACTGGAAAATCAGCTAGATAATCTGTAAGAAGTAATGAAACTAAGTGATTCTGCAATTCGGCAATGCACAGTATCTTGGACTTGTAGATCAAGTTATTTTTTCACTTCACCAGGACCAATGGGTTTGCAACTTTATTACATTTTACCAACCCTGCTTGATCCCAGGTTAAAGTTGTTTGCAATGTTTTTCTTTCCAACTAATACAGCTCTTTATTGATGCAAATATCTCTTTGTGAGCAAGTTGTTAGCTCAAGTGGCCCAAGACATATTGACAGCTCCTGCTTCAGTTACTCTTGCAAATTCTGCTGCCAGGAAAAAAACTGACCTTTACTAAGAGATCCACTGGTGTTGATGAGTCAACTCAGTGCATCAGAGTAAAATTTTATGACAATTGTTCAGGTTTAAAAGAATTGCCCACATATATTGACACAATTGCTGTGGCTCAATCTGATACACTAAGCATCAAAATAATGGTGGGGGATTACTATAATTATAATGTGCAAATTAGTATGTCACAAAGTCCCTTTGAATAATTTGAGAAGAAAAAGCAATTTGGAGCCCCTTTTACAAATAAGCTTAACTTTACTAAAGCTTCCCACATTCCAGTGTGTACTCTGAAAGATTGTTTAGCCCAGCCTAGAATGTTGTGAGCAATCAGAGTAAGAGGCTACTTCCAAAAATGTGGAAAAACTGATGTTCATAAAAATGAACTACACATTCTATGAGGAAGACCGTTGTTACCAATTACAACAAACAGAGCTGATATTGTGTGATGATGATAATGAGGGTGATGCTGAAGATAATTAACAATAGTGGAAGCTGCTTTTAGCCCATTGGTAGCTTGGTCTAACCAAACCACCAATATATATTCTATTGTGGGGGCCCAAAAAAAATAATACACTTCAGCAACAAAAGTGGCAGTCACTGTTGCTGAAGTGGTTGGTGTGTCAAACTATGCATGTCTTTTTTAATATATGACATAATGGTGAATGGTAGGGCCTAAGGACAATTCTATCATGAACCACTTTTCATTATGGACTTTGGCAACATTGTGTGTGTTTGACAGGTAGCATATATAACTATACTTTACTGGGGCTATTACTGTATGTTCTTCTCGATATTGCGAGACCATCCATCACCAGATTCCCAAAATCAAATCATATACTCTTCATATATTATTCAAATTATATCAAATCATTCTCATCCTGGTGTATAGATATTATTATTTGCAGTAACGACTTCACAGATACTATAGAGTAGTATCATCCTTTTATTGCATGTTTTTGATAGGCACCAAATATTACTATATGTCACTGCAGTATTTGTTATTCTGTTTCTTGTAAGGCCATCCATTACAGCTTCTCAAAATCAAATATATAATCTTTATATAATTTTTAAATCATATATTCAAATCATATAATTATTATTCTAATCATGTAATCATCATATTATTAACTTAAACAAAGCTTTGACTGTGCCTTGAATCACCTGTATGAGCCTGAGGCCTGTTATTTCATGTTTGGATTGGATTCAGTAGTCTTTCCATTTTCAAAATCTCATTAGGCTTTTGGAAGCTTGTTTTATAATATTTTGTTCCATGTCTTCATTCTACTTTTCTTTACAGTTATCATTGTTAGTAAGCAATCACTGCTTTACCTGACTTCCACTACATAAATACTCCACCTCCATTTAACTGCAATGGCCTTGGGCCTGTGATTAGCTGCTTGAATTTAATTGCAACTTGTCTGTTAATAGTTTGCTCCATTATTCTGTCTTTTCTTTATAGTTACTACTGTTAGTAATCAATCAATCAATCAATCAACCAATGCTTTACAGACAAACAATTGGAGGGAGCGCTTCTGTAAGGTAATAATGTTACTAAGAAATAAAACACTGAACCACTGAGAGCCACTAAGATATATATATATATATATATATATACACACACACTGGTTGAAAGTTTGTGAACCCTTCAGAATTATCTAGATTTCTGCTGAAATTTGGCTTAAAACTACCTCAGATTGTCACACAAGTCCTAAAAGTAGATAAGGAGAACCAAAGTAAGCAAATGAGGCAAAACAATTAGAGTGTCAAAAGTATATATATATATATATATATATATATATATATATATATATATACATACAGTGCTCAAAGTGGGAATTTTGCAGTGGGGGTATAGAAATTTTAGTTGAAATTCCCCTCCCCCAAACTTTAAGGATATTGATAATGAGAAATAGCCTCTCTTCCATCTTAACCCCCTGCACCTCACACTACCTGGCAGGGGCATTTTCAAAAGAGGAGGGTCCCTGTGTGCAGTCTCCATCATGGGCCTCCTCTCAGTCCAGCTGCCGGCAGCGCACTGTGTGGCACCGCATTGACAGACTCTGGCCACTAGAGTGTGCCCAGGGTCTACAGCACATGTTCTGGTCCCTGTGAAAATGCCCACACTGGCCATTTTCCCCATACTGCGCAAGCGCAAAACAATTAATAAATATCCCTGGTGGCCATTTTCCAGGATTTTTGACAGTGCTGACACCGGCTCCGAGGTGCGACTCCATAGAAGTAAGTATAATATGGGTGCAAGGTGTGCGGTGCTGGCCCCCCTGGACCCAGGGCCCATGTGCACTGCACACCCTGCACCCATTATAAATAAGCCCCTGCTACCTGTTTACCTCTCTCAACCCCTGAACCTCACACTACCTGCTTCCCTCTCTCAAACCTTGCACTTCACTCAATCAGCTTCCCTCTCTCAATCCCTGCACCACACTCCACCTCTTTCCTTCTCTCACCCCCTGAACCTCACACTACCTGCTTTCCTCTTCAACCCCCTGCACCTAACACTACCTGCTTAACTCTCTCACCTCCTGCACCTCACACTACCTGCTTCCTTCTCTCACCCCCTGGACCTCACACTACCTGCTTCACTCGCTCACCCCCTGCACCTCACACTACCTGCTTCTCTCTCTCACCCGCTGCACCTAACACTGTCTGCTTCACTCGCTCACCTCCTGCACCTCACACTACCTGCTTCCCTCTCCCACTCCCTGCACCTCACACTATCTGCTTCACTCTCCCACCCCCTGCAGCTAACACTGCTTCACTCTCTCACCTCCTGCACCTCACACTACCTGCTTCCCTCTACTACCCCCTGCACCTCACACTACCTGCTTCCCTCTCACGCCCTCCACATCACACTTCCTGCTTCCCTCTCTCACCCCCTGCACCTCACACTACCTGCTTCTCTCTACTACCCCCTGCACCTCACACTACCTGCTTCCCTCTCATGCCCTCCACATCACACTTCCTGCTTCCCTCTCTCACCCCCTGCACCTCACACTACCTGCTTCACTCTCTCACCCCTGCCCCTCACACTACCTGCTTCACTCTCTCACAACCTGCACCTCACACTACCTGCTTCACTCTCTCACCTCCTGCACCTAACACTGTCTGCTTCCTTCTCTCACACCCTGCACCTCACACTACCTGCTTCACTATCTCATCCCCTGCACCTAACACTGTCTGCTTCCCTCTCCCACCCCCTGCACCTCACCCCCAGTATATCTCAGTCCATTTCCTTTGTCTGCTTCTCCTCTTCCCCATCCCCCAGCTGGCAGTGGGCTCTCCAAGGTCAGCTGGGCACCAAACAAGGGCACATCTTTGATCGGTGCTGGCCAAGACCGACTGCTTCTCCATTTCCCTGTCCTGCTGGCAGTGGGCTCTCCACAGTCACCAAGCACCAAGCAGGGGAACATCTTTGATTGGCGCTGGGACAGAATATTGGGTCCCAGTGCCAGAACATGACTGCAGAGGCAGCGGCAGCTTAAACTTTATGCCAGCCATGAACCAATTATTGTGCAAATGGGCAGCCAAACAGAAGCAGCTGCATGCTTGCTTCTGATTGGTGGCCAGTCGCCAAGCTGTTATTGGCTAGCAGCCAGTACCAAATTTTAAAAGCCAATGCTTCTATTTGTTTGTCTGCCAGTCCGTGATTGGTTCTAGGCTGGTAACAAAAATAAACTAATGCTACGTATGCCCTATCGCTGGACCTAATGCTCAGTCAAGCTGACACTGAACATAGATGAGTCCCCAGTGGGACAAGTCTACAAATAATACTGCTGCTGTTCTTTTGGTGCTAAGATCCCATATTTGGTCCCAGCACCAACTGTCAATAGGGACACAGACTGAAGTGGTGGTATGGCATACCGCCAGTGGTGTAAGTTCATAAAAGTTGCCCGGAGGCAAGTTAGTTTTAGGTGCCCCCCAAGAAAATAAAAATATGGTGATTATATATATATATATATATATATATATATACAATCTTATATCTTTATGACTGGCAGTCCACATACATTAGTAATGTTACTTGGGTGCCCTCCTTGGAATATATAATTTCCTCTCAATATCGAATGTAGGTCGGTGGCACTCCACGGATTTTGTACAGATTCACTTAAGTTACTGTCAACATTTCAGATGTCTTTTAATACATCTTTCATCAGGATATATACAAATAAGACATTCTTACCTTACTTTACCTTACTTATCTGTACAAAATCCATGGAATGCCGCTGACCTACATTTGATATATAATATACCCACACAGTCACACTTAAATAGAATATATGATTATGATTCTATGAAGACTGGAGTCTAGAGGTGTATAATAATTTACATATCAGGTATAATTGTTTATGAGCATCTTTCCTTGATTCGCTCTACCAAACCCTGGGGTCCTGCAGTATCAAGACCTACAGATAGTTCTCCTAAAGTTAGTGCATAGGTACAAACATATATGTAGTATTCACAATTTGTATATGAGGCATCAAACACACAGCAGGACACTGACAATTGTTTCACTGTTAGCCTTGGCAGCACCGAATTAGGCGCAGACGCTCATATACAATAATGCCAGATATGTAAATTTTGTTCCAGGTCTGCTGTGTGAGAATGGCTGGTGGCTCAAATTCAGACAGACCCACCAATCGACTCTGCAGCAGCATATGCTGGTCAGCCGCCATTTGTTCACTGTTCAGCAGTAGTGGCGGTGATTCAGGCAGGATCCTTACTGTCCCCTATTGCAGGTGTTAGCAGGGCTCCCAGGACCGAGCAGATCAATGCTGCAGTAGAAGATCAGTGGTCACACACGTTTTCCTCTATGAAATATACAAGTGCTGCTGGACATGCTATAGATGGAAGAGCCCCTTAAGGGTTTAGCACCCAGAGGCAGTCTCGTTCATTGTCTCTGGGAGTACACCAGCTCATTTTGAGGACTGTATAAATATAAATATATATACAGCAGGTAAAATAAGTATTGAACACATCAACATTTTTCTCAGTAAATATATTTGTAATGGGGCTATTGTAATGAAATTTTCACCAAATGTCATCAACAACCCATGCAATCCACACATGCAAAGAAATCAAACCATAGATGTCCATGAACTAAGTTATGTGTAATAATGAGAATGACACAGGGAAGAAGTATTGAACACTCTTACTGAAATTTATTTAATACTTTGTAAAAAATCCTTTGTTGCTAATGACAGCTGCAAGGCGCCCCCTGTATGTGGAAACTAGTCACATGCATTGCTCAGGTGTGATTTTGGCCCATTTGGCTCATTTTGACCCCATGACATTGACTCCCCACCTTACCTCCCAGCTCCTAGCTGCAGTGTCCCCATCAACTCAGGGACATACATTATACATTCAACCCCTCCCCCACCCTTTCTCCCTGGCCCCAGGATGATACACTGCAAATGCCCTAGCCCACAGTCCCAAGGACATACACTCCCCATCCAACCTCCTGGCCTCCTAGACATGGTGCCCCCTGCCTCAGAAACATACAATATACAACCTACCAACACCACCCCCTCCCCGGCCTTAGAGACATAAACTACCTGCTCAACCCCACCCCGGCCCACTCTACACCTCACCCCCACAACATACACTACCTGCAATACCCTTCCCTTAACATCCAAAGGGACATACAATCCCCACCCAGTGCCAGTGTGTGGATTTCTTTTTTCCTGTGGGGGGGCAATTTGTCTTTGTTTTTTTCCTGTGAGGGCCATTGTTATATTTTTTCCTGTTTTATTTTCTTTATTGAGGCCATTGTGTTTCATTTTTTTCCTGTGGGATTCAATGTGTTTCATTTTTGTCATTTGGGTGTCAATGTGTTTCATTTTTTTCCTTTGGGTGTCAATGTGTTTAATTTTTTTCCTGTGGGGGTCAATGTGTTTCATTTTTTTCCCTGTGGAGGCCAATGTGTTTTAATTTTTTGTCCTGTGAGGGCCAATGTGTTTCATTTTTTTCCTGTGTGGGCCAATGTGTTTTATTTTTTTTCTTGTGCAACCTGTAGGTTTCTCATCTGCGCTTGTGTCTGAGATGCTCCATGCATGCACCAAGAAGTGTATTAGAAATGGGTTGTCACAAGGGTTGACTATTAAGACTCAGATGTAACGTTGGGAGTGTTATTGGAGTGACATGGGCGTGTTGATGAAAGTGGGTGCATACAGAGATGCTGAATTGCTCACACTGGAGGCCATACTCAGATGGAAGATCTGCACCTAGCATAGGGCTGGTGAAAGTTTCAATGATGTGACTGGTGGCATCTATAGATGCACAAAACATGATCTGTATACACTGAAAGTGGATGGATGTACACCAAGGACGGGCTGTGTAGCGGTCTTAGCATAAAGTCACAGACACAACTGCAGAAAATAATGCAAGGAAGGTGGCAACTGCGTCCAACTCAGAATCAGGACCTATGAGGACAGTCACACCCCCTCAACAGGCCTTGCCCCCATTAGGGCTGCTTCCATAAATTTCCCAGGCTGGTTTTCCATCCCAATCCGCCCCTGATAGGAATCATGATGTGGTGCTCTCCTAGGGCACCTTTTCCACAAAAAGTACAATTCCTTAAATGTAGCCCTGTACCAAACACCAAAAGAGGCTCATAGTGTAATAGCTTTTTGTTTTATATTTGAAAAGATAAGATTAAAAATACGTAACTTGACAACTATCTTATCTAAGGAATATAGGCGTCATCTGAAACATTTCTGAGGAAGTTTGCATATATATATCAGTAAGACATACTTATGTCATGTTTTATGTTCATATTTTACAGTACCCAGTGACAGCTCCCAGCTGAATGGACTGACTTGTTCGACGTGTTATTCGGATACATCTACCATGTGTAACACTGGAGACACCATGCAATGTACTGGAAATGAAAATATGTGTCTTCTCCAAAGCATTGTTTCCGCTGGTAATTATAGTAACATTTTTACTTTCTGTTCTGTACCAAACACAGTGTCACATAAATGAAGACTCACCTACTGTATAATCTGTTAATATACATGACTGGTTATGTATAATCCAGATCTATAATCAGTTGTATACTTGTAACCTGAGATTATTATTCTCAGCCTTATTCCATGACATTAGTATAATCTCAGCAGGAGAGGACATCTTCCAGCTCAGGCCATAATGTAAAAGTGAACCCCCAGCTATTCTGGTCTATACTGTCAGGACATGAAAGTAGTGGAGAAATTTTGGAGACTGTAATTAGGAAGAGAAGAATAAAACTGTTGTTATTATGTGGTCAGTAACAAAATGTGCCAGGATCTCAGAATTGGAATTTTGAACAATCCAAAACAAGATATTAGCTAGACAAAGGCCCTGATTCAGAGTCGGACGCTCTACCAGAGCGCTCGCTCTGAATCAGGGCCCACCTCCATAAATATGGAGTGTCCTCCTGGATGCTCGTATAGCTGTGGGTCACCACCCACAGCCTATACGAGCGAGCAGGATGATGGTCGCGATGGTCTTGACCATCGCGACCATCGGACTTGCGAGAGAAACCCTGTGGTTGGGTTTCTATACCGCAAGCCCAGGAGTGATTTTGGCTCTATCAGAGCCAAAATCACTCCCACTGACATCACTAGTGATGTCAGTGGGGCCGTCTTCAGACGGTAGGCGTTCCCTTGGGAATGCCTCCGTCTGGCAGGCACGCCCCCGGCACGCCCACCAAAGGGGGCATGCTGTCAATCAACATCGACAGCACGCCCCCTTTGATCAGACACAACGAGCGAAGGAAAGACCTTCACTCATCGCGTCTCACGCATGCGCACGACGGAGCTCCCTCCGTCGTGCGCATGCGCAGTGCACACCATCGAGCCACTTGTGAGCAGACAGCCGCTCGCGAGTGACTCTGAATGAGGGCCAAATTCTGCTACTTTGTTTCCTTACATGTATTTGTGGGAAGCAGGCAGACGAAATGCAGACCATCGGCTTCCCGACTGTCTAATCCCGGCAAGTGTCTAATAACAGGCATTGAAATCCCAACACCTGTCATTAGACCTACGCCAGGAGCCCTACACCTGGCTTACCGATCATAAGCTGGGCATGGGCAGCCGTGGGGAGGGAGGGTTAGGTTAGGGGGCTCCCGGGGGGGGACTTAGGGTAAGACACCCCCCCAGGAGGTTAGGGTTAGGCTAGGGGAAGGGGGAGTTAGGGTTAGGCACCCCCCCAGGAGGGTTCGGTTTAGGCAGCGGGGAAGGGGGGGTTAGCTTTAGGCACTTAGAGGGGGGTTAGGGTTAGGCACTTGAGAGGGAGGTTAGGGTTAGGCACCCCTAAGGAGGATTAGGGTAAAGGTGGGGATTAGTTTAGCATACTTACCTTAATGGATGATTGGGATTTCCACCTCTGCCGGGCTGCCGCTGTCAGGATTAGAACCGCCAGCCCAGTGGCCAGCGGTAAATCATACTGATTCCATATTTGTATGGCCACTTCTTTCACTGTATAAGTTACTGTCTTCAGTAAATTCAAACTTACTCCATGGGGATAGTCCAATTGCAGGCAGGATATGTAAAATATCCCGAGGCGCTGGGTTTTTCCCACTGCCGCAGGGTTTACATGTTCAATAAAGGGACTGAAAATAAGATGTGGTGATTTCTATAGCAATCACATCGTCTTTTTTCTCGCACCTACAGAGCACGTATGATTTCTTCTAAAATCGTTAACTTTAGGAAAAATCAGTAGGATTTCCTCTGAGACCCCGGCAGAACCCCCATTGAGAACTAATTAAGGATTTAGAAGTTTCCAATTAGATAATTACTCACCTTCTGAAGTGGTGTCTTTTTCCTCCAGCATCAGGAGCTGGGTCTTCTGCAGACAGGTGAGTATGTGAGTGTGTGTGAGTGAGTGTTTGTAAGTGTGTTTGAGAGTGTGTGTGTGTGTGTGTGTGTGTGAGTGACCCGCTCTCCCCCAATGTGAGTGTATAGCTGGCCCTTGTGCCTCCTAGCAGCCTCCTCCCCATGTCAACTGGAGCAGCGGAGACCACCCTAGACCCCCGGATATGTGAGTATTTTTTTTATTTAATTTTTATTACGCCCTACTGGGTTTTTAGCTCTGAAAATCCCACAACCACTTCTTTAAAATTTGATACCGCTGGTATCGGGAGCACACATACCAGCAGTATTACAAAATTGGGTGCGAGGGGCTAAACCTCAACCCCAATTGAAAATGCCCCTTACTCCTATTTCCTACTGCTAGTCACACTGACTCATTTCATATTCTAAATGATGAATGAAGTCCATTATAAAAGGGCTCAAAGGGAAGATTTGCCAAATGGCAAAACAGGATGAAGGACTCCTGCATTTACAAAGAGGTCCAGTTGTTTGGTTTCATTACAAAGCAACATGATCACTGTCCCCTTTTCCAAGAACATCACTTTCACAGCATGGGGCTGATGTAGACTGGATGCACCTCACCAGAGGGACTATTTAATAACATGTGACAAGCCTTTTATTAGGCTTGTGAGAATAGGGTCTCCATTACATCACTCAGGCTGACCACGGTAATGTTATAACATGATTTTAGAACTGCGCAAACAAAACAGCCACACAGGATCTCCCAATCCTAAAGGGATGTCACCGTATCCCTATACATAGATAAATAACGCAAATTTGGAAAGGGAGATACACCAACAGGCACTCTATCATAAAGAAATACTTATAATAGTAGTAAATACATGTTCCTTGGTTTGAAAAAGAAAGTCCACATGTACTTCTTTTCTCAGGGACTTCTTGGGTCAAATCCTTAATTGGAACCCTCAACGTGATGATCAGAGAAAAAAGAGAAAAGAACATATATTGTATCACTGATTCTTGGTCATTCCTTAGTTTATCACAGAAGATAGAAGTGCCCTGACTGTAAGAGTGTGGGTTGGTCTTTATGTGAACATCACGGTGTGTTTTCCTGTGAGTAGGGTACGCTCTACTGAAAGCTATACTCTTACAGTTGGGGCACTTCTATCGGGTGTGATAAAATAAGGATGACCAAGGATCAGTGATACAATATATGTTCTTTTCTCTTTTTACTTTGATCATCATGTCGAAGGTTACGATTGAGGATTTGACCCAAAAAAGCCCCTGAGAAAAGAAGTACATGTGGACTTTCTTATTCAAACCAAGGAACGTGTATTTACTACTATTATAAGTATTTCTTTATGAAAGAGCGCCTGTTGGTGTATCTCCTTTTCCAAATTTGTGTTATTTTAGATATAGCAATAATGTACAGGTGGCTAACAATCTGGCAATTGGCAAAGTAATGTTCCTGAAGCAAGTTTCTAGGGGGTGTTTTTACTAAAGTGAGTTTTTAGAAATGGAGATGTTACCCATAGCAACCAATCAGATTCTACTTAACATTTACCTAGCACCTTTTAGAAGATAATAGCTAGAATCTGATTGGTTGCTATGGGCAACATCTCCACTTCTAAAAACTCAATTTAGTAAATGGTCTCTAGTCCCAAACTATACAGTCTTTCACTATAATTCTAAGAATAGTTTTTCTCCAACTTACCTCTAACATTCGTCTCTTTCATTAAAAGCAAATACAGGTTGACTTTGCCTTTTAAAATTACTCCTACTATAAAACATTGGGCAGTCGTGCACGGGACTTGCTAATGCCTGCAATTGCAGGCTATTACATACATCATAGGCTCTGCAAAATTACCAGGTCCATAAAAGTATTTGAATGTGTTGCTAATACAGAATCGGCATGAAATATTCCCGGCAGCGCCTGGCCGACAAAAGCAGAGTTCCCGGCAGCGGAAGCCCGACAGCGCTGGAAATCCCGTCGCTAAGGTAAGTATAAACTATCCTAACCTAACCCCCTAACCCTAAACCTCCTTAGGGGTGCCTAGCCCTAAACTCCCCCCAAGTGCCTAACCCTAATCCCCCCTCTAAGTGCCTAACCCTAACCCCCCCTTCACCGCTGCCTAAACCTAAGTCCCCCTGAGGGATGGCTAACCCTAAGTCCCCCCCAGGGGTGCCTTACCCTAACCCTCCCTCTCCCTAGCCTAACCCTATCCCTCCCGGGGGGTGCCTAACCCTAAGTCCCCTCCCCCGGGTTCCCTAAACATAACCCTCCCCCATGCGGCTGTCCGCTGGCGGTGCCCGGCATCCCTTCGATCGGGATGCCGGGCGCTGGTCTCCCAACATCGGGGAAATGTCAGGCTTCTACATCTAGAAGCCCGGCATTTCACCCTTGCCAGGATATGACAGTCGGGAAGCCGGCTGTCGGTATTAAAGCAGCCCGTTTCCCTATTGTATACCACTAATACTGTTAGTGATGAGGTACGAGGTACTGTATGGGGGCGCAGTGTAATCTTTCATTTCTTCACAAGAATAATTTAAGGAACAAAAGTATGGGGAAAGGGAGCATACAGCTATTCAATAAAGAACGGTAAGCTACACTTACTAAAGCTTGACGCAAAATCCTTATGCCATCTAAGGTTGGCATACAGTGCAGAAATTAGGGATGGACATTGATATCCAAAATTCTGCAAATAAAAATAAAAAAAAATATATCCCAAACCACTATAGAATGATAGTTTAGTTGTATCGACTCACTCAATACATCATGTGGATTGATTCTCCCGCAATGATATATTATTCCCATCATAGCTCTCTTCTCAGAGCAGCAGCCCCATGCCCTGAATCTGCTGTAGATCGGAACTAGGCAGAAGCAGATATCTGTACTTAGAAATATCAGTATTATTTTAAAGATACATTAATGTATCATTTTGGATATGCCGATACTGTATCGGTCCAGAATATCGATATGATGCTGCCGAATGGCCATTCCTCGCAGAAATCTTGCTGACAGGAAGTGAAAAGCAGTGAAACATTACTACTCCCTGCTTTCATCCATCATAGCGTATAGCTCCTCCCTAAATCATTAACCAGTGGCCATTGCCAATTAAATATATATGAACTGCAGTATACAGATGAATCTATATAGGTGTCATTGTCTATGGATATATGTAAAGATTACTAGGGACCCTCAATAACAGGATACGGTAATAATCCCGACCGTGGGGATTCCGGGGCTTAGAATGCCAGCACCGAAATCCCGACACCTGTCTGAATCCCGGCACCAGCATCCCGAACCGCCGGAATCAAATCGGTAAGTTGCAGGGTTAGGGTTAGGCACTAGGGGAGAGGTTAGTTTTAGGCACCAGAGACGGAGGGCTAGGGTAGGGAGAGGGGGAGGGTAAGGATACAAACCAACAGGTGTTCGTATCCTAACACTGTGGGGATCCCGAGCCCCATTTGTGGAGGTAACAGGGAGTGGTGGGAGAAATTTTTTTTCATGTCCCGGACATTATCGGGGTGCATTATAGCCTGAGTCTGCGATCTCGTACGCAGATAAAGTGGTTCTAACGTCTTAGCTTATGTGGAATCATAGGGCTACTCTAATGGCCAATTATCGAATGATTTGTGACAACAGGTCCATATTTGTACTCAGTTGCCTGGGTCTGCGAATCACATTTCCAGCCAGGTACACCATTATCATAATTTCATACTGCAGCACCGGAAGCATCTAGTACAATAACAAATTACCTTCTTACATAGTCTAATAGAGGTTTATTCTGGTGATTGAGGCTGATTGGGAATGTATCTTGCTCAACTGAAAGTCAAAGATCCCCTCTTACAAAATTTAATTTTGTATAAGAATTTACTCTTTATTAGAGATGTGCGTTGACCTCCATGTTTTGTTTTTTGATCTGGATTCATCTTTGTGTTTTGGTTTCGGTGTTGCAAAACCACCCTCACGTGTTTTGGTTTTGGATCTGGATTATTAGGAAAAAAAAAAAAGATAAAAAGTTTTCAAAAACAGCTAAAATCATGTAATTATTGTAATCCAAAACCCAAAATTCTGATTTAAATCTGAATTCCGAACCACTGGAAGTTCAGAACTGAGACTCGGATTTATCCGGATCTCCTCAGGAGATTAGAACTGATACTCGGTTCATGAAATTTAGATGGATTCGGATTTCTGGTGAACAGAATTATACATTTCTACTCTTTAAATGTTTTGTATCTATGCTTAATAAGTTACAATATTTACTAATATTTTTGTTTGTTTTTCACAGGTTCTCCAGTACAATATATAGCTATTCAGGGTTGTGGCACAAAAAATTTATGCATCCTAGGCAACTACTATACATCATATGGTGAACTGGATGTGACAGCCTCAGTTACATGTACTAGCGGAAGTTTTGGCCTGCGCAGCAGTGCGTCTTTTTCCTTTGTTATTGCTATAGCAGTGGCTAAAATTGTGTATTTTTGAACAGTCATTTCTCAGCCATCTTCATGTTCTGAAACATATTACATAGTGCTAAACATTTAAAAATAAAAAGATTTAAAATATTTTTGTCCGTTGTATTTTTTAAATGGAAGTAATTATTTTAATGAAATTATACTAATACATTAGAATAAAAGAATGAATTAATTAGAGTTATCTTTTAATTACCCAGCTGTGGGGCCTGATTATAAATCTCACAGAAAGTAAGCACAATTATGTATGTCTGCGCAGCCAGATTTCTAACTGTACGCTAATGCCAGCATCTGTATGTCTTTAAACGGAAGGCTCGCCGGCTACTATTTTTTAGCTCGCAGTCTCAGATGTCATCATTATCAGCAAGATTTACACCCAGCCCAGTCTGGGTGCACAAAATCAGCCTGAAAAAGGCGTCTCATCTCCGTCCTCTCTGCTCAAAATAGTACAGAAGTCTGGCTATATGCCAATGGCACTAATACAACACTCAAACAAGGCTGATCTGCTCTGTGGGTCTACAAGGTAGCTGCCCAGTAGCCACCCAGTAATCACCATTTAACAGACGGAGAGATCCGACCACACACCATGGTGGCACTGGAAGCTTTACTTTACATTCACGTATTGGATCACTGACTTACACAGACACACATCTTCACTACTTATGTGCTTGCCCCCCAGGATTAAATTTGCCAGCCAGGCCCTGGTCCAAATAGTGTAATATATTAACAAAAATATATCAGGACATAGTAAATGTGTGCTCATTTGTTTCTATTATTGTGTGGAGTCAGATATTTTTGGCATTTTGGTGGTTTGCTACTTAATAGATTATTATTTAACAAATATGGGTCATACCTTCCTTAACCCAGGCAATCCTCATCTCTCATGGGCTAAATTTGAAAATAATTCTTAAGGTGCATACACACACAATGATATTTTTAACGATTATCGATAATGATATTGTTTATTGTTCAATCGTTGAAAAAATCGTTCCCTTTCTGAGTTAACGATTATCATTCATGCGCGTTCACGTTTGTAGTTTGTAGTTCAGTCAGACTGACCAACTCAACGATTTTCAGTAAGGGAATATGCAAAATCGTTTGTAGTTCTAAAAAATCGTTCATTACATTTAGTAAATGAACGATTTTAGTAAACGATTATCATTCATTTTACCCTTGAAAAAAATTTACAAAAATTGTTTACTAAAATCGTTCATTTCCTAAATCGTTGTGTGTGCATGCAGATTAAACGATAAGTTTAGTAAGAACATATTGAAGATAAGACACCTGCTCAGTTTCTGATTGGCTGTGTTTTATATTAAAGAAAAAGCATAGCTCCTGATTGGCTGACTGGATACTAACTAGCTGAACACTCTATAGCAAATAAGTCAAGCGCTTCCTATGAACGTGACTAAGCAGCTTCCTTATAAACAAATAAATGTTTTACTATATCTCATGAAAGTGATATAAGTGCTTTCTTTTTATGAGATATAGCTGAAGTGTCTGTTTTTGACCCATGTCATGGCCAAGGCATCACAGCAAGTTGTGTCTCTACAAGAAGATTTTTTTTGTTTAAATTACTACTGGATTACTGTAAATGGGACCAAACCAGGGACTAGAGAAAAGAAAAGTATTAAGTTAGGGATACACTTTCTTTTTAATTTGAAGGTAGCATTTATTTATTTTTAAAGTAAATGGCGTTGCTATTTTACATTTATTAATTTATCTGCACTATTTTATTTTTATAATATTTATTCCTTTAAAAGTGGGCTCTACTTGTTATTAGTAATACTTATAGAATGAAGTTTTAAGGGACTATTATTCATTTTATAGGGAGGCATAGTATTTATTATATTTACCCTGGTACCCACAGACCATGAGTAACATAAAGGGCCAAATGGTATTCAATATAGGGTCAGTCACCTCTAGGAGGATGGTGAATAAAAGGGGGACTTGTATTAATTTTATTTAGTATGAAAAGCTTGATAGCAGATGGTGACAATATTTGAACTCAACTCTTATTACTTAGTACTAGCCGTTGCCCGTGGCTTTGCCGACAATGAAATCTCTGCTTCCAACATTTTTTTATTTGAGGTGTTCTAGTTGTATTGCTTTGCATAGGTGCCCTGTCGCGGAAGTGGCCCACGTGACCAGCAGCGTTATACAGACAGGTGGTGGCAGCACCTTCACCCACCACTCACACCAATGTCACTGTGTGCCATGTGTACAGACTGCTATGTAGTTTATCCTACTCAAGTGAATATGGGCACAAAGCACCTCTTCCCCCCCAACGCTTACCAGCCACGCACATGGTGCCACACCTATCTCTTGCATTGTTGATGTCAATGCATTTTGTTTTTTGTTATTGCTCAGCTTTAACTTGACGGATCGAGGTAAAACATAATGAAGGTTATTTCAAGGGGTTTCCAATACAAAATGATGTAATTTCAGGTTCAGTAGTTTTTTTTGCCAACTGGGAATGAACAAACAGACACAACATTCTTATTATATCAGTATAGATAATGACTTCTATTAATTGCATTAAATAATTGAGATGGTGATTTACAAAGACTTTTTAAAACCCTTTTTATGCTGCTTTTTTCCCTAGTGACTTTGTACTTATTACAGCTAGCGGTTTGTAACTTGCCATAAAAATTCTTTAGAAAAAATAATATTTTTTTGCAATTTGCAGGTAATTGCTTTTCCCCCTGAAGATGCAAAAGATCCTTAGCAAACCATAAGTTGCACTTGCAGAAATATAACAAAATGTGTTTGTGTGCTGTACTGCCAGCTAATGAAAATGTTATGTACTAACTCTAGCTTTTGATTACAGAAACATTTTCTTATTTGTTGGAAATAGTTGCAGAAGACCAACAGATTACATTTTGCCATGCACCCTGCCTGTCAACCCAACTCAATGGGGTAAATTTGATGGATTTGGGCATTTTCTGTGATATCCCTCTAGTTGGCAAATCAGAGAGTTACTAAAAGTAAACTCACACTGTAATTTCATGTCATACAGGTCTTTAGATGCCAATAGACTTCATTAGACCATAGGGCCAAACATCATATACAGTAGTTTACATAGAAAAGAATAGAAATCATGGATTGACTAAAAATCATGTTGTCAAAAATGATCAAAATCACAGAGAAATTGCAGCACAATAGAAGAACTCAAAAGACAACCAAATCAGTGGCGTGTTTGGATGCAAGAAGCTTTTCTATTCACTGAGGATTAATCATAATGCTTATAAAATTAGCCAAAACCACCTTCTGCAATGTGGCTGATTGAAATATGGCTAAGAGTGGGTTTGGAGCTATGTTGAGCCATTATCTACACTAGTTTAGATTCCACCACCTGATTCAAAGGACCCAGAAGAATGAAACAGAACAAAATCACCAGACTATAAAGGTACCGCTGAGGCTATGCAGGTCTAGGTTCTTCCATGGGTGGATAAACTTCAATGGAGTCTCTGATAGTGAAGTCACGCAGATGTTCTACCTCAAACGCAACAACTTAATAAATATGTATGGCCTCATTAAAACTCACCCTGAGACAGACACTTCATGGTCACAAGCCATAGCAGGCCTGCACAAGCTGCTGGCTGTTCTGCATTTTGTGTCACTGGGAACTTTCAGTCAGTGATAGAACATGTAGTTTAGATATCCCAAACCACATTTTTAAAAACACCTGACCCAAATTATGTCAGCCATCAAGACCCTATCCTACACTTATTTCTGCTTCTCTAGCCAGAAGTCACAGTGGCATAAAGAAAAGACAGCTTTTTGTAGCATCTCAGGCATGCCTAATGTCCTGGGTTCTATACATTGCACACACATTGGGCAGAATCCACTTAGGAATAGGGACCAATTTTATTTGACTCGCACCATGCCTATTTTACCAATGTGCATGTGGTGTGTAATGCAAAACTAAAAATAATGAGTGTTGTATGCAGCTTTCCTGGCTCATGCCACAATGCTTTTATGCTCAGAGAGTCATCCCACTATGATAAGTTTGAGGTGGGACAAATACAAAATTCATGACAGCTGGGTATGTACACATTCCTATGGTTCCATCTTCATTATCTATGTGTAAATATAATTATTAAAATCTTCACCTGCTATTGATTTTGCCTTTATAGGTGATTATGGCTATGGCTATTGCACCTGGCTTTTGACTCCATTGTCACTACTGAATACTAATACTGAGCATAGGTATAAATATAATCAAGGTTCAAGTGCCTTGAAACATCTGGTGGAATTTTCTTTATTCTCCATGTAAAGTGTGTGCCATTGTACTCTGCTTCTCTCTATTGCATAATCTGGCCTTGTAACAACCTCCCCCACCAGATTATGCAATGATAAGTGAACAGGTGGGGGTGCTTTAAACATCATTTAATGCTGTGAGCACAGAAAGTAGGAGGTGCCAATCAGTGATTAACAGCTTTTTCACCTGTAAGTATCATACACAATAATGGTAGTTTCACCTTCTCTGTAAATTAAAGTTTGTGCTTCCATTAGAAGTAACTAAGCTTTTTGTAATAGTGTTCAAAATCATGTTCCTTAAATAAGATAGCATTGGTGTGTGTGTTACAATCAAAAGACACATTTTACTATTATGCTTGTCAAGCACACATTGAAAACTACATTATTTTTTTTCATCCCTATAAATGATTTTGTTAATTAAACCACTCCTTATACCTTTGTTTGCAACTTTTACTAAAGTATCAAACAATATTTGCTCACAAAATGTTTGTCTCATAATTAAGCCTGTTTGTATCATGATGTGTTATCTAAAATTAAAATCTTTTTGAAAAAATTGTTTTTATATTCATTGGGTTACCAGGATGCAACCAGTATAACAGACTGTACCATAACACACAAAAAGATGCAAAAATGTTGTCACTTTTTTACTGCAGTAAGTTGAACCTTCTTCTAATCAGGATTGTTGAACAACCTTAATAGTGCGCATTACAATTGAAAACAATGGCATAATTTGCCAAACAACAAACACATTAAAAATATATATTTGTTTTGTTGTAAACAAACTCTTTAGATATTTGCAACCACATATGTGTCCGCATACATCAATGCTGCAGTCGCACCAAACAGCCCCTCGCGCCAGGTCCTTTGCTACTCTGCTAGCACTGTGCATCTTTTTTGCATATTCTTTGATGAAAATGTGTCTTAACCACAATGCAATGTGACTAGGATGCACCAGGAGACGTCGCTGATTAGTTTATAATGTACCACTTGTATACCTGTGTGCAATCGACTCTCTGAATCTTCATCTGAAGTGCTACAATGCATCAGCTGGGGCTTTTTCTGTGGCAAGTTCCATTGTGGTTATATACAGACTCAGTTGCACACAGATATACAAATGTTGCATTTAAAATTAATCAGAAAAGTCTCCTGGTGCATCCAGTATATAGCTTTGCGACTAATATGCATGTTGGCAAAGCAAAAGATGCAAAAAAGACACCAGTCACTGATCTTCTTCAGGATATTGACGTCAGCATTTTGCCAGGTGGTGGGATTCCGGCTTCAGCATTTCAGCGGCCGGCATCCTGTCTGCCGGCAATATAACTACATTCCCCATGTACAATCGAATCCTTCAGTGTTTTATAGCTTCATAAAGTTGAAATCCATGCACAATATTGCTCTGTAATAATCCCTCAGGAACTATTGTAGCAGTTATTTCTCATCTAATTCTAAAATCACCAATGGCATAAGACAGGGGTGATACGTGCCCTAGCTATAGAGGCATTCACTGAGAATTAAGAAACTATAACTATATTGTGGGTTATTGGAAACATCCATCAGACAATATATTACTATTTATGACCTACACTGAGTTGTCTTTCACAGCATTACACCAAAATCTTATAGATTATTTTTTCATTTTAACAAGTGAAATACCTGCATACTTTAGCTATGAACATTCCTTACAAGTCATTCCATTGACATAAACATGATTTCAAATATAATTGGCAACCTTCTTCCTTGACCTATTTGGATATCAGTATCCCACCTGATATGATTGACTGTAATCAGGGACGTAGCTAGACCTAGTCTAGCTCCCCACCCTCCACACACTTCTCAACTCCTGAGTACAGTGAGCAGCTTTTTATTACTTAGTAGTGTGCTGCTGCAGCGCATATGCTGTCCCAGGATTCCAGCTTCCTTTGCTTCTCCTCACTGATGCTGGGAGGCATGGCGTGAACATGATCCAGCAATGTCCTAGCAGGTTCAGCACAGCCATGCCTCCTCTCAGAATCAGTGAGGACTGAGCACAATTGAATGAGAGAAGGAACTGGGGATGAGGAAGTTGCTCTTGGTCAGTCAGGTCAGGTACTGTAGTGTAAAGACAGCAGAGCAAGACATATCAGGTAGACCACTGGCCCTCCTCTTATGGGTTATGAGGGTTATAAGCAGGGCAAGGTGAGGGTGCTGCACCTTGTAGGATTAAGTGAGTGCCCACACCTTGCCCTCCCCCATCCTGTTCCCTCACCATACACATCTGTCTGCATTATTTACAGATACCCAAACACGCACCCCCACCCTCTGTGTCAGTTGTCCACATGGATGTTCATGTGTCTTCCATGTGTTGTTGTCCATGTACATTATAAATTAATACTCCCATCCATAAGCTGACTTATATATATATATATATATATATATATATATTTCATTTTAGGTAATTGTGCTAATGTTCCATTCTCACATATTGCGCATAGTTACTTATCCTTTATGGATTGTAAACATCAATAAAAATATGCAATGTTATACGATACTTTTCAGTCACATTGACAGGGATCAATTAAGCATTAGACAGGTTAGCGCTAGGAAGCACGGCACTGTGCATTTTGCAGTTAACACAGGATGTGTGTCATGAGCAGACATTCAACACAAAGAATCTCCACTGGTAATTTGACAATTGTTTGGAAAAACACACTGATAAAATATATAATGTGCATATACCCATTACAAACTGATTGGAGAATTGTCTGATAACAGAGAGCAGACAATTACAGACACACTCACTGGGTACTTATTTAGTGACAACATTGCATATTTTGTGATTGGTAAGCAAACTCAAACCCCAGAGTTTTTCTTGACAAAATCTTATCAATCAATGGTTTTGAAACAACTGAAAAATGCACAGTTACCAACGGCAAGGCAGAAACACTCATGTTGATTGCTGGAGAGATCAATGCAGATAAATTGCTTGCGCATAACAGAGAGGCACAGATACAGGCTTTAATATATCAAATATAGTAGTCACAGGAAAGGGGATGCTTGAGCGCTATACATCAGAGACTTGCTGGACTTGTTGAATTTAAGCCAATGTAGCCAGAGGTAATGGAACCATTTACACTGGAATTATCTACAAGCAAAGCTCCAAGGTGAGGGGATCAATTTGGAGATGGGGAGAACAATTATTATGCCACATTGACAGATGAAGATCAAGTGTGGATTTCTACTGTAGTGCTGCAGCTTTCTTTTCAGACTGTTCTACTTCAAACAGTAGGAAGACAAGTCATTAAGACAATAGACCCAGTAAATATCTGCACTGAAACTGGACAATTGTCAAGCCTATAGGTACTATTGCTGACATGGGACATACTGACACACATGCCTATAACTAATATGGTATGCAAGACCCACAGAGACAGCATTGATTGTGCTGTGATGCTGGATACAAATACTGAAGGAACTTCCAAGCCATGAAACAGTTGAAGATTTATTAACACGAGATTAAATCAAAGGGATTCCTTAATTCAGATCTTGGCTGACATTACAGAGAAATGTCAAGTTTGCCAATAGTTGAAAATGTGCACTATCTTGTCTGACACTTATAAAGGCATATGAACTTTGAAAGAGCAACTTCAAAAGAATGGCAATTTAAATAAATAGTTTGTCACTAAAAAGATGGAGATAGAGTGCTGGATTGAACAGTTACAGTACATATTCTTCCAGGAGAGAAGATTTCTCAAGCAGAGTTTTACAAGAGACTATCCTAAAAATGTGACATATATTTAAAGACTTGTTAATTTTATGTGATATCTTAAATGATTTAAGTAGATAAACATTCCCATTTTACAGAAACAAAATAAGTATATCAAGTTTGCTATGCTTCTTACCATTCTTAAAGCTGAGTATGACGTTGTTTAGAAAACAACATTTCAATCCAATATGAAATAAGTTTTCAAAAGTGAGCCACCAAGGACAGGTATGTACTCAGAGATAAGTAAAGTGGGGAATGATCAG
This sequence comes from Taudactylus pleione, assembly GCA_031769625.1. Taxonomy (NCBI): domain Eukaryota; kingdom Metazoa; phylum Chordata; class Amphibia; order Anura; family Myobatrachidae; genus Taudactylus; species Taudactylus pleione. The sequence continues at coordinate 740,093 of JAUIMM010000562.1, forward strand.
AGATAACTCTGGGCAAATAGTCTTCTGCAAGAACCTTGGGGAATAAAACAAGAGAAATAAATAAACAAATCTAAGTGGATAAAATTGTGAAAGTGGTAGAGTGACAAGAAAATTAAACAAGCAAGGGTAGGTGAACCCTACAAACCTCTATAAGCCCTAATTATGAAAAAGGGTTAAAGAAGGGAGGAGGCGAGCTAAGGGTGGGGATAAATAATTATCTTGTATGGTCAAAGGACTGGTCCATCACATATAAGTCAACCATGCAGATGACGGTAGTATCAAGGGACAATGCAATAAAGGAAGCTGCCTTCCCCACCAATTCATTATTATATGGAGGAGGAATATACTGTAAATGGCTAATAAATGTCCTGTTTGGGAGTTGTGTGGTATTGCACAGCAGTAGGGAAGCAGCTGTGAAATTCTATACAACTAATATGCTAATGCAGCAGGAGGCATCTGAGGTTAAAGTACACATTCTTTCAGTATTGCAGATCCCATTGCTGAATCCTAAGATGCAACATCTGCATTCTGAGTAACTCTGAGGTTACTCAGATTGCCCATTGCAGCTCTGTAGCTTTGGCCAGGAGGTATACATAAGAAGATGCAGACCCTGGCTTCAGCACTCCCAGAAAAAGGTGGCAACACTCTCCATTTTCCTGAAAGGAGACTGGCTTTTCCCACACCCCTCCCCCAATTTGGAACTCCAAGAAATCTCACAGTAGAAGACAATGGAATCCCATCAGTAGCCTGACCACAGCTCCAGTTAATCAGGGATAGTGGGGAACTGTGACAAATAGCCACAGAGAATCTCCAACCCAAGATGGTGGCCTCAGATTCTCATCATGCTGCTGGCCACAGGAGCCAGCCAAGTGTTGAAAATTGGAGGGAGTCAATGAGCTGGCCACATACACAGGACTCCAGGGTAGGAAGTTTGGGCCAAACTCGGAACCAGCAAGCACCCACAGCAGTATGAGGCATCCGGAAAAGCTTAGGGTGGAGCAAGGTGCACCAGGTCACAGGATACAGCAGAACCCAGAAATGGGGACCTCAGCCCAGCAGGTAAGGATCACAAAGCCCACCAAACACACCAGGTAGGCAGTATGGGGTAATCCACAAGCATCCTGAGTAGGAAGTGGGAACAGCTGGGCAGACAGGAGATAGCAGCAGGATTTAAATGAGAGAACTGGCAGGGTGCACGCTATGTTATGTTTCTCCAGGCCATGCCCCACTATGATACCGTTCTTAATGAAATTTCCCATTACCATTATGAATTCCAGATAATTTGATTTCAAATGTATGGTAATACATTGGGAAGATCATTACAACACCAGTATAATGGATTTTAAAGTAAAACCTGGGTACCACTCTTTACAAAATACCTCACTGATTCCATAGATATTTGCAAATAATATGTTCAGTTGCTACCAATTGCTATACATAGCTAGAGGAGATGATGAAAATTAAGGTATATGGGGTTTGCTGGAAGGTAATTTGCGTTAACTCTTGCCTGAAGCGAAATCACTTTTGCTGATTACTAATGAAGATGTTGATAACACTACTACATTTTTACTTTCTGATAAGTCCCCTGGCCCAGATGGATTTGTTGCAGATTATTATAAAATCAAGAGACAAGAATTTACTCAGATACCTTCTGGTTTGTACAATTCCATTCATTATTCACAATTAAATTAGCTCATCTAGACCTATATTTCTCCTTAACCATGATATTAAAAAACTTGACAAATAGATTAAGTTATCCTGTCACACCTGATCTCACAGGTTCAATTGGGTTTTGTTAAACATAGACAGTTAGCAATAGGGGCTCGCAGGGTTATTGCCTCTAACTAATCAACTCATTTAAGCAAGAATAGTGATTATATTATTATAAATTTGGATTCCAAAAATGGTGTTTAATAAGATAGCATGTCATATATTTGCTTGTTGAAATTGTAATATTTTGACCAAACAGTGTTAAATTTTATTTGCTAAATTTATTCCCACCACTGAGCATAACAATTTAACTTCCTTTAGTTTACAAAAATAGATGATACAAGCTCTCTAACCTAGCCCTTGACCGCCTTATCAGAAAACTTGTATTTGCAATCAGGTTTTTTTTTAATGAAAAATCAATAGGCAGTAGTAAAGTAAAGGTCACCAACTTCGCAAATGACCTCTTAATTTTTACATCTACTGTGTCCCCAGACAGTCACTGATATTTAAAATAAGGACTATTGATATATTTGCTTCTACTTCTTTCTTTAAAATTAAGTATGGTACAGTAGCTCTGAAGCCTTGTCTATGTTTAAATCGGCAAAATTAGGATGATTTGTTCCCTTTTCTTTGAACTTGAAAATGTAACACCTATGTAGGAAATTGGAATCCACTTCCCTTCATGTCCTAACTAGCAATCTTTATATAATGCGAAAGTAGTTTGTAAGAAAGTCAATGCTGAATTAAATGAATGGCAGCACTTCAAGTTTAACTTCCTGGATCACTGTAGTCTGTTTTCCCATACATCTTTATGTTATGCAAGTGACTTGTCCTTTGCTAAGTAAATTGGACCTACGCAGGTTTAACAAGAGGAACAATCTTTCTACAGTATAGAAGGGAAAACCCCAGAATCAGATTACTGTGTGAGACCCAGGTGCTGATATCAATCTGCAATATATATTGCCTTCTATAATATACCTTGAGAGTTGTGCTATGAAAACAATTGCTTTGTTAACATAACACCTGACAAATATGCTCCTTGACTAACAACTGGGTACTCCCATGTCCCTACCAAACATTTCCCACACATCTCAGAGAACATTACTGAAAGTCACAACCTGAAGTTCTCGGAAGACAACTAAACTATTGCTTTTCTTACGATATATTTTTGACACTTATTGTGGAATGTAGAAAGGTAGGCTATGTAAAACACTCATTTCTGGCACGTACTTGACAGGTAACCAATATATTAAGTTCCATATATCCCTCACACTTACGGGAACTATAGATAAATACACTTTGTCACTGACTTATAATTTTATTTATTTTAAGGTTCTGCATTATTTTAGAACTGGTTATTTTGCTCTGTGACCACATGTTGGTATAAACCCTTTGGTCTCTCTAATACTTCATGGTCTCTACTCCAACTCTATCTTAAACCCAAATATCAAAGCTTAAATTAATCCAGAGCAGGAAATTGCTGCTGTGAAAAAGTGGGAGCTTAATTTCCCAGGATTCTCTACTACAAGGTCAGATACCATTCGCACCTTTCTGAGGTCCTTGGAATTACGGCCCACTAGCAGCTTCCAGGACATGACCTAGAACATCTTACACCAATCTTTCCTCTCTACCAAGTTTTGTTGCTTGGTAGCCCTGTCCTCAAACAGCTCCTGATTGAAATGTGACCTTAGTGTGGCAGATCTATTGCATTGTGTTTGGCTTTGCTGGCTCATTCAGGATTTTTTAATAACACAACCCATCATGATAGCAACACTGCAGGTCCCCTTTAGTTTCCGCTACCACCTTTATGCTGATGACACACAAATCTGCCTTTTCCCCCCTGATTGCAATCCTTTGTCCTTGCTCAGGTCTATATCTGTCCCTCAGACATTTCAACTTGAATGTTCCAGTGCAGTGGCAAATGCAGGATTTCTAGAGGGGGGTTTTCAAATGCCTGATTTTAGAGTGAGTGTAGTCAGTGCATGAAGGGGGTAGAATTAGCACTTATCCAGCTTTAATATGAGTCATACAAGGTATATTGTGTGTCGTAATTCCAGCATATAGAGGACCAGCAATCACAGTAACCCATTATATGTCATACAGAGTGTATTGTGTGCCATACTCCCAGCATATACAGGACCAGAGATCACAGTAAGCCATTAAATGCGACAGTAAGGCCATCCAGCCTGAGCTGAATGTATTTATTTTAGATGTAGGCACCATTCCAGAGCATTAGAGCTAGTCCGGGAGTCTGGGGGAGCAGCACATATATGTACATGTTGGGCTCTATAGCAGCACATCCCTAACAGTGAATGTTTTCCAGATCTCCTAGTTGCTGCACAGGTTATTTATTACTGACTGATACATGTTAAAAGATCCACAGGTGATGCTAATTATTTCATTTGTGATACTGTGAAGAACATGCAGCACTAGTAAAATTACCTTACTATTTCTATTGAGGTCATGGTGTGGGCTGGGGAGGGGGGTTTCCAGGCAGACCGAAACCCCTCCTGCATTTGCCTATGTAGTGTTTTCTTAATTTAAACATGTCCAAAACTGAAGTCATTTTCTGTCCACCCCCCTTCCAAGCACCATCTCCATTCTCTTTCTGTTGGTAATATTTCCCTCCCATCCGTTTCCCAGATCTGCTGCCTGAGTACCATCCTTTAACACTCGGCACTTTTAAAGTATTTCTCATTCTTGGTGTTTCCACCTCTGAAACATCTCTGAGATCAGGCCCTTTCTCACCTTGATGCCACCAAAACCTTTTCCCAGCAACTTTAAAAAAAAATCTTAAAGACGTGATAAAAGTGTCAGTTACTGTAGTCTGACTTGCTAAAGTTTAATTTTTTATAACACTGCCTACAGGATTAAAAGGATTTGGGTATTCATAAACCTAGTGGATCACACTTCTGTAGGTCTGCAGATTTTACAGTTGAACAGTATAACAGTAAAATTCTTTCTTCAGGTGACCACCTTGCATTCAGTGATTACACGTAAGCAGAATGGAGTACATACTCTTTGTTATATTGGACTGTCCTGCTGATATTTCCATGGCTGTAACCCATTGGTGGGGGAGTGAGGGAGACCTAAGCACTGGAATGTATGCTGTATTTGATAAAGTTTGTAATGGGAGTACAGAAAATGGTTGCTGAAATCCATATTATGTTTAGTGATTTTATAAATGTATCAGGCATTGGATAATGGTCAGACATTGCATAAGGTGTTATAGACAGAGAGAAGCAAAGGACAAAGGTCTCTGTGGCCTGACATACTTAATCCTGAGTTAACATGATGTTACCTTCAATTTATCTGAGTACATACACTATATACACACCTCATAAATAGTTGTTCCAACATTCATAATTGAAACAACAGTGCCCCCTACTGTCTATTCATATTTATGTATATTTCCAAACATGACCTTTATACTTGTTTAAATGCTGATATAATAGTTTTCCTCCTATATAAACTGTCATGTGTCAGTATACAATCAGCCTGGGCCTAAACCTATTGCTCGATGTATGAGATCCCAGCTTCAAAGAGTTGGAGGGGTTCCTGGGAATTAAACCATGTATGTTCTGAGTAGATGATCTGTCAAGCAAGTTAAGTGTGTATTATACTTTACTCTCTTTCTTTTACTTTGTAATAGATGTCTTCTTAACTGATATTTGTTGTGTGGCTTGATTAACGTCTTTGTATCCAAAGAATCTTATTGCGTTCCATCGAGAACAAAATTAAATAGGGAAGTCCATTTTCACGCTAAATATCATGCCACTAAGGGCCAATTGGTAATAGATGGCTGGAGGTGCACCCTAGAGAGTAAAATACAGGTTTAGTGTAAGCAAAGAGAAATAAAAGTACTCTATTTGTTTGGGGCACTCACCCAATTAGAAATAATTTAAAACATAACGTTTATTAATACAATATAAAATGCATCACATCAAATAAGGTGAACAGAAACAAAAGACAAACATTTATAATTTACTATAATTCACTATAATTCACTATAAAGTAGTTATGTAGATAATGGCTTAACACACACTTTACTTGCATACTGTCTTTTGGATCTACATAACTACTCTACAGTGAGGGAATTAAAAAGGGGCAGACGCACAACCGTTTTCAAGAACGTTGGCCATCACTGCCCCTTCTCCTCCCTAAAATGGCCGCAGCATGTCAGTCATGCTAAATCTTAGGAGGGTCTGCGACTGCTGTGGCAGCCAGTGATTGGCACATGCACAGCACAGATCCTGCGCATGCGCCAATTATGAAACATCGGAGCTGTGCATAATCCATCATATTTACATACAATCTGAATCAGGCCCATAAATCTGGTAAAGAATTTAACGTGTGAGTGTGAAATATAAATACATACTGTAAATAGAAATAAGTTAATGCAGGAGCAATGTTATCTTACGGTCACAAGTGTCCTTTACGTGCTATATGAGAGTATATGACACCAGAATACATTGGGTAAATCACGCTTTATAAACATGTTACCAGACAGTAATACAAATGCATTCAATTAAATAACATAAATAAAACTATTACAACTAATTACATTTCCTATTTAGTGATTGAAAACAACTGTATTGGAATTTAAAAATGAAGGTACAAAAGAGATATAAATTATAGTGTGTTTCTGGATTACAAAGTCAATGGATAACAGGTTATGAGGTGACAGTTTTTTTTAAATAATAATAATAATAATAATAATAATAATAATAATAATAATAATAATTATTATTATTATTATTATTATTATTATTATTATTATTATTATAACCTGGCCATACTGTTTCAAAAAGCATTACTGAAAAGAAAAATGCCTTCTGGATGTTCGCTATGTTACTACTTTCTCTGTAGTTTGGTGCTAATCAAGAGTAACAAAAACACCTTTAGTAAGTAACAGTACATTAGAGTTACTGACAGTTGGTCTGAACTGTGTATTTTAACATTTTAATAAATAATTTTAACACTTTGCATTTGAAGCAGTCATATAAAGGAAACAAAACTCAAACAATGCAACATAGGGAAGGAAAGAGATTGTGAGTGGAGGCTGGAATAGCCAAATTACGGAGACAGAATAGAACAAAGGGCCTGATTCAGAGCCGCTCGTAAGCGCATGCGTACGGATCGTTATACGCATGCGCGAACCAGTCAGTGCGGCCGAAAATCGTTTGTTCGCTAAATAGCGAATGCCTGCTAATATGAATGACAGGAGGAGGCGTATGTGGGTGGTAACAGGGGAAGGTGCTTGAAAACGGGGAGTGGAAATCAGAACGCAGGCGTGCTTAAAGGTCAAAACGGGCGTTTTAAGGGTGTGCATAATTAATACTGGAGCATCACTGACCACGTCACTGGGTTATATTATAGCCAGAACTGCTCACAAATCTGTGGTAGCAAACACCAGCCACAAGAATAGCGAGCAGTTCATACGCTGTTCGATGTACTCAATTAATCTAATAAATAGCGGACATGACGTATGATGCGAACGGCCAGGGGGCGACTTTTTCAAAATTACAACCGCAAGTTTTGTTCGCTCGTTCAGACATAGAGGCGTCAACAGACCGCAAAGAGCTAACGGTTCATTTGAATAGCCACCCCTTTTTGTTGAACGAACGACCGCAAATAGCGACCGGCTCTGAATCAGGCCCAAAGTGTAGACTTTGTAAACAATACAAGGAATAATATGAAAACCCATTATGCGATAGGTTGCAAATATAGTGGATAATGATCATTTAATTAGCCAAGAAGGCTGTAGTATAAGTAGTAATAGCACTGCTATTGTTTGTGTTCGGTAATCAGTTAATCAAACACAAGCCTGTACTGTACATACTGTAGAAGGTTGTTTTATACTGAGTATAAATAGCATTTGTATTAGCTGGTCAGGTAAATTATTGTGCAAAAGTAACAATTTAAGATGAGATTAACAGGTACCTGTTTGCTTTGTTCTTTTAAAAGGGGGGAGCACAATAGATAATTCTCCTTTAGCGATACAAATGCTTGTTATGGTCTAAAATCTGTTCTGAAACACAGTACAGATGTGCCCAGCTAGTTTGTTGCTCCATACGCCATGAGTCACGCCACACAGAAAGTTTAGTAATGTAGCGTAGCGCTGGTAAAAAGTCATAACGTGTAATACAACTTTTTGTCCACCATGTGTCACTTTTCCTAAACTACACAGCGCATGCGTCTGATTTCCAATGCGTGTTCTGTATCACTGCCCGATGATTGGCTGACAGAAGCTGTGATTCAGTACACTATACAGTAGTACAGCGTTTTCCACATGGAATCAGGACTGTAGAAGAATGTATAATAAAGTTTGAAATCATTAAGTGTACTTTTATACATAAATATTTCACGTGCATGCACAGCTCAGTATTACACACTGACTGTGTGGTTGAAGATGCACATTTGCGGCAATGTTAGTACTGTCGGCACTTTCCCAGACTTAGACATTGTAGTGATTTCATGACTTTAGGAACTACTGTAGTATCGGGCTGAGGCGTGTGGGCTAGGGGGTTAATGCCTAGTCTCACTGCTTCTACCATCTTCTTGTCCCGCTGGTTCGAGACCTTGAAAATATATATATATATTTTTCTTTTAATCTTCACTACTTCAGTATTCAATACATTATCCACAACTTCCCACCACCTGGCATTTCTATGCTACTTTATGCCACTGTGTGCTCAAGAAAGGGGTGTATGGCGCTCCAATACAGTACCCACGTAGCATCTTGCTAGTAACGCTATCGCATTTCGAGTCTATTTCTACTGCGCATGCCCAGTGTGTCGGGAGTCACACACTGCATCCCAGACTACTGTACAGTACAGTTATTACATAACTTTATAAAGTAGTAGCAGGCTGTTTAAAAGTGGGTTCTCTATATTACAAACTGATTGTGCATTTGAAAACGCAAAATTGTGGCACTGTCTCAGACTTTTACACCATAGTGTTTTCATGACTTCAGAAACTGGTAGTGGGCTCTGTTTGAGAGAGAGGTCTCTGTATTACAAACTGATTGTGCATTTAAAACCGCAAACTTGCGGCAATATTGGCACGACGGCGCTGTGGTGGCTGTCAGCTCCGAGGGGTTACAATGGGATCTCTGGCACAAGCCCAGTGGAGCCGCTCCATATGCCATGCAGCGCTATGCCATGGCATATGGAAGATCATAGCACTGCGCATGCCCAGTTGTCTGTATTACATACAGTACTGACTGTGCGGATGAAGTTGCACACTTGCGCCTCTGTCAGCGCTGTCCAAAACTTCGACACTATAGTGATTTCATGACTTAAAAAACTGGTAGTGGGTTCTGTTTGAGAAAGAGGTTTCTGTATTACAAACTGATTGTGCATTTAAAAATGCAAACTTGCGCCAATGTCGGCACATTGGCGCTGTGGTGGCTGTCAGCTCCGAGGGTTTACAATGGGATCTCTGGTGCATGCCCAGTGGAGGGGATGCAATTGGGTCTATGGCGCATGCCCAGTGGAGCCACTCCATATGCCATGTAGTGCTATGCCATGGCATACAGAAGATCATAGCACTGCACATGCCCAGTTGTCTGTATTACATACTGACTGTGCGGTTGAAGTTGCGCACTTGCACTACTGTCATCGCTGTCCCAGACTTCGACACTATAGTGATTTCATGACTTCAGAAACTGGTAGTGGGCTCTGTTTGAGAGAGAGGTCTCTGTATTACAAACTGATTGTGCGTTAAAAACCGTAAACTTGCAGCAAAATTGGCACGTCGGCGCTGTGGTGGCTGTCAGCTCTGAGGGGTTACAATGGGATCTCTGGCGCATGCCCAGTGGAAGGGTTGCAATGGGATCTCTAGCGCATGCCCAGTTGAGCCACTCCAAACTCCATTTAGCACTATGCCATGGCGTATGGAAGTTCATAGCACTGCGCTTGCCCAGTTGTCTGTATTACATACTAACTGTATACAATTATTTTTTCTCCACTACTTATTTCAGTCATTACATTCTAGACCTTTGTTGTTTTATGTATCAATGATTATTTCCACCTTGGGCTGACACTGCATTTGAAACATGCCAGTGGTGGAAGTTCAGGCAATCTAATGGAATCTCACATTTCTGTACTAATACATCTCTACTTCTTTTCTTGGGATGCAGTCACCAAGATGACATTTTAACCGTGTTGACATTCATAATGTTGATGCCAGAAAGTTGACAATCATTATGATGACATGGTTAAAAATGTTGACATAATTAATGTTGACGCCTGGAAAATTGCAACACTGACAGAATGTTGACGTACCGTATGAAATTTTGACATTTGCATTAGGGTCAGGGTTATGGTTACAGTTAAGGTCACCATTAGGGTTAGGGATAGAATCACATTAAAAGCATATTGTCAACATTTCAACAATGTCAACACTTCATTGGTGCCATTCTTATGTCGACCTAATGTATGTCGATATTCCAATTGGAGGCTTACAGTAATATACTGAATCCTTTTTCTTTAACTCTACCAACAAGTTTCTGTTTCATTTCTACAGAAATAGCTCAAGAAAAACAGGAAATTATTCCAACACCACCTTCCTCCAGGTGCTGACAAGAAGTAGTGTTGTCTACTTTACATATATATCTGCCTTGTATACATACTGTTTATAAAGAATGGAGGTTGTTTTCCAGCATCAATATTTCCACCTAATTCTATCCCACTCTTTTCAGTGTGCCTGATTCAGAGATAATTGTACGCTAACCCGATGGTTGGCGTACATCTCCAATATTTTGGGGTCTGCGCATGTGAAGGACGAGCTCTATGCATGTGTACAACGGGTCCTAAAATCTCTCTTACAGATTCCCCAAGCAGCAGAATGATTTACATGCTGCGGCATTCGGGGGCGGAGATTGCTCAGAGTTCCCAGAAACTGGACCATCTCATCCCCATTTTACGGGTGGGATGAGGCCAGGGTCTGCATTGGTGGATGCAATTTTCCTGGTCTCACAGGCTACCAGGAACTGGCTGGGCTGAATAAGTCTGGTGGTCACTTGTTTAAAAAAACAAAATACCAACATTTAAAAAAAATATATATATTTATTTGTTTTATGTGTGTGCATAGTTTCATACAACTTCAGGCAGGCCATAATACTGTGTTTAATAACACTAATGGTCAGTAGGTCAAGGGTCACAGACTTAGAGGCCCATTTATAAAGTTTTATTATACTCAACAAGTTTTAAAACTTGTTACATATGATAATGGTGCTCCAGCCAATCAGCTCCTAACTGTCTTCTGTTTGAAAAATGAGAGTCGGAGCTTATTGGCTTAAGCATCATTTATCACAGGCAAAAAGTTTTAAAACAAGAGTCGATGGAAGGACCCAAGGACAATTCCATCTGACACTTCTTTTTTATGTACTTTTTGGGGCATTGGTGACTGTATTTTTGCATAGATGACAAACATTTTTATAGTTTAATAAACTGCCATCCTGTCTGTGTGTAAATGTTTCATAGATTCATAGCTGTCCTATATTCATTAAAAATGCTCTCTCTTTTGTGCCGCTGCTCTGTCGCTTAGTTTAGCCAGCCAGCTCGCTGCAGCCTTTTGCCTATAAAGGTGAAAAGTGAAAACAACATTGTGAGTTGTGAGGTGGTCAAAATTGACTGTAAATAACTGTACATCAATGGTATCGAGATTAATAATACCGTAGGAACAACAACGGACCCAAATTATATGAGGGAGGCTTTGGCTAAACCAAAACACAGTGATGAATTGGAACCAAAACAAGGGGGTTGGTGCACATCTATAATATATATATACAGTCAGGTCCATAAATATTGGGACATTGACAGAATTTTCATATTTTGGCCACTATTCACCACCACAATGGCTTTGAAATGAAACAAACAAAATGTGCTTTAACTGCAGACTTTCAGATTTAATTTGAGGGTAATTACATACAAAATCAGGTGAACGGTGTAGGAATTACAACGGTTTCTATATGTGCCTCACACTTTTTAAGGGGCCAAAAGTAATGGGACAAACTAAACAATCCTAAATCTAACTTTCACTTTTTAATACTTTGTTGCAAATCCTTTGCAGGCAATTACAGCCTGAAGTCTGGAACGCATAGACATCACCAGATGCTGGGTTTCATCCCTGGTGATGCTCTGCCAGGCCTCTACTGCAAATGTATTCAGTTCCTGATTGTTCTTGGGGCATTTTCCCTTCAGTTTTGTCTTCATCAAGTGAAATGTATGCTCAATCGGATTCAGGTCAGGGGATTGACTTGGCCATTGCGTAACATTCCACTTTTTAGCCTTCAAAAACTCTTTGGGTGCTTTTGCAGTATGCTTCGGGTCATTGTCCATCTGCACTGTGAAGCGCCGTTCAATAAGTTCTGAAGCATTTGACTGAATATGAGCATATAATATTGCCCGAAACACTTCAGAATTCATTCTGCTGCTTTTGTCAGCAGTCACATCATCAATAAATACAAGGGAACCAGTTCCATTGGCAGCCATACATTCCCACGCCATGAAACTACCACCATCATGCTTCACTGATGAGGTGGTATGTTTTGGATCATGAGCAGTTCCTTTCCTTCTCTTCTCTTCCCATCACTCTGGTACAAGTTGATCTTTGTCTCATCTGTCAATAGGATGTTGTTCCTGAACTGTAATGGCTTTTTTAGATGTTGTTTGGCAAACTCTAATCTGGTCTTCCTGTTTTTGTGGCTTACCAATGGTTTGCATCTTGAGGTGAACCCTCTATATTCACTCTTGTGAAGTCTTCTCTTTGATTGTTGACTTTGACACATATACATCTACCTCATGGAGAGTGTTCTTGATTTGGCCAACTGTTGTGAATGGGTTTTTCTTCACCAGGGAAATAATTATTTTGTCATCCACCACAGTTGTTTTCCGTGGTCTTCCGGTTCTTTTGGTATTGCTGAGCTCTCCGGTGCGTTCTTTTTTTTTAAGAATGTTCCAAACAGTTGATTTGGCCACACCTAATGTTTTTGCTATCTCTCTGATGGGTTTGTTTTGATTTTTCAGCCTAATGATGGCTTGCTTCACTGATAGTGACAGCTCTTTGGATCTCATGTTGAGAGTCGACAGCAACTGATTTCAAATGCAAATGTCACACCTAGAATCAACTCCAGACCTTTTACTTGCTTAATTGATAATGAAATAACGAGGGAATAGCCCATACCTGTCCATGAAATAGCTTTTGAGTTGATAGTCCCATTACTTTTGGCCCCTTAAAAAATGGGAGGCACATATTGAAACTGTTGTAATTCCTACACCATTCACCCGAATTGGATGTAATTACCCTCAAATTAAATCTGAAAGTCTGCAGTTAAAGCACATCTTGTTTGTTTCATTTCAAAGCAATTGTGGTGGTGAATAGAGGACAAAATATGAAAATTCTGTCAATGTCCCAATATTTATGGACCTGACTGTATATAGGTTGCAGAAAGTACCAGCACTCGTGATATCTGAGTGGAGTGGTAGAGGGTGCCTTTAGTAAATGTAGAAGTAGACAGTGAAGAAAAGACTCCTGCACTCCTGGATAAGTGCGTGAATAAAATATGTATATGGCAGTACTCTGCCGACGTTTCAGAGCTGCGCTCTTTTCTCAAGGCAGCCAAATACAATAAGTAAGCAAAATAGTAACAATTGTTACTATTTTGCTTACTTATTGTATTTGGCTGCCTTGAGAAAAGAGTGCAGCTCTAAAACATCGGGAGCGTACTGCCAAATACATATTTTATTCACGTATTTATCCAGGAGTGCCGCAGTCTTTTCTTCACTATATATACTGAATATTACAGATGAGTGGGTTCGGATTTCCGGAGATCCAAACCCACCCGAACTTAGGTGATCTGAGCCAGATCCGAGTCAGCTCAGGTTTTCCCGCCTGACTCGGATCTCAAAACGAGGCAAAACATCATCATCCCGCTGTCAGATTCTCGCGGATTTTGGATTGTATAAAAGGTCCCACGATCGCCACCATTTTCACTTTGGTTGTGGAGAGTGAAGAGGAAGGAGGGGGCTGTGTTGTGCTGTGCTGTTGCAACTTGCTGTGTGTTTAAGGGGCTGGCTACTGTTGTCACTTGTCAGGGGCTGGCTGCTTAATGTCCATACTGCATAGGGGCTGGCTGGCTATTGTCACTTGTTGTCATAGGGGCTGGCTGGCTATTGTCCTCTCCGTCCATATCCATATACTAGGGCTGGCTGCTGTGCTGTGCCTGTTGTCCATAAGGACTGTGTTACTGACACTGTCTGTATATAATATAGGACGTCATTCAGAGGCGGTCGTTAGTTGCAAGCGGTCGCCCTGAATCAGGGTGGCCGCTTACATCCTGAACGGCCACCTCCTTGTCGATCGTTAAGCTGTGGGTTACCACCCACAGCTTAACGACCGACCAGGTTGATGGTCGTGATGGTGATCACCATCGTGACCATCGGGGCTTACAACCAGACCCTAAGGTTGGGTCTGGGCACTCGTAAGCCCCAGGGAGCTTTCTGCTCTGATGGAGCAGGAAGCTCCCCACTGACATCACTGATGATGTCAGTGTGGCCACCCACAAAACAGTAGACATTCGTAAAGGAACGCCTCCATTTTGGAAACCGCCCCCCCCGGCCCGCCTACCAAACGGGGGCAGCTGTCGATCAACATCGACTGCCGCCCTTTGGTAACGAGCTCCAGAGAGACAGAGTTTCTCTGTCACTCCGGGGCTTGCGCACGCGCAGTGTACCCGCTGCACGTGCGCAGGCCAAACCATTGAGTCGGTTAAGAGCGCATTGGCGCTCGCAACCAACTCTGAATGAGGTCCATAGTTCTCACATGAAAAGACACTTGAGCAGTGCACATTAGACACTTGCTGGACTTGTTAAATTTAAGCCAATGTTGCCAACAATAACAGAACCATTTACACTGGATTTCTCTACAAGCAAAGCTTCAAGGTGATAGAATCCAATTGGATATGGGGAGAACGATGATTATGCCACATTTACAGATAAAGATCAAGTGTGGATTTCTGCGGCAGCTTTCTTTTCACACTGTCCTACATCAGACAGTAGGAAGACAAGTCATTAAGACAATAAACCCAGTAAATATCTGCACTGAAACTGGACAATTGTCAATTCTATAGGTACTATTGCTGACATGGGACATGCTGACACATGCCTATAACTTATAAGGTATGCAAGACCCACAGAGACAGCACTGATGGTGCTGCAAAGATGCTGGATACAAATACTTCCAGCCCATGAAACAGTTGAAGATTTATTAAAGCAAGATCAAATCAAAGGGATTCCTTAATTTAGATCATTACAGAGAAATGTCAAGTTTGCCAACAGTTGAAAATGTGCACTAGCTTGTCTGACACTGAAAAAGGCATAGGAACTAAGCAACTGCAAAAGAATGACAATTTAAATTATTTTTTTTTCACTAAGAAGATGGGAATAGAGTGCTGGATTGAACAGTTACAGTACATATTCTTCCGGGAGATAAGTTGTCCCAGGCAGAGTTTTACAAAGATAAGAGTATTATCTTTAGAGGATATGGGGCCTGATTCAGAGCTGAACGCTCTGACCAGAGCGCTCGTTCTGAATCAGGGCCCTCCTCCATGAAAATGGAGCGGCCTCCTGGCCGCTCGCATAGCTGTGGGTCACCACCCACAGCATATGTGAGCGGCCAAAAAGATGGTCTCGATGGTCTTGACCATCGTGACCATCGGACTTGCGACGGAGACCCTGCGGTAGGGTCTCACTGCCGCAAGCCCTGGAGTGATTTTGGCTCTATCAGAGCCAAAATCACTCCCAGTGACATCACTAGTGATGTCAGTGGGGCCGGCTTCAGACGGTAGGCGTTCCCATGGGAACGCCTCCGTCTGGCAGGCACGCCCCTGGCACGCCCACCAAAGGGGGCGTGCTGTCAATCAACATTGAAAGCACGCCCCCTTTGGTGCGAGACCCGGAGCGATGGAAAGCCCGTCGCTCGTCGGGTCTCGCGCATGCGCACGACAGAGTTCCCTCCGTCGTGCGCATGCGCAGTGGGGAACATTGACCCGCTTGCAAGCGTACTGCCACTCGCGAGAGGGTCTGAATGACCCCCATAGTCCCGCAACAGCCTTGAGGGCTGGAATGCTTGGCTAGCTGCGGCTGTGTAGCAGCTTTGAGAGCTTGAAGACCTTGGCTTGTTGTGGCCTGTGGGCCATAGAACAAGAATGCGGCTTTTGGGCTGAAGAAAAAAATGTGGCCTTTGGGGTGTGCAGCAGCTTTGAGGGCTGGTAAACCATGGCTTGTTGTGGCCTGTGGACTGCTGTGCAAGATGCGGCCTTGGGCCATGCAGCAGCCTTGAGGGCTAGTAAAGCTTGGCTTGTTGTGGCCAGTGGGCCATTGGACAAGATGAGACCTTGGGCTATGCAGCAGCCTTGAGGGCTGGTAAGCATTGGCTTGTTGTAGATAAGAGACTTGTGCCACTGTGTTGACACAATCAACTGAAGCTGGAGTGTAGTCTGTGCCACCGAGTTGACACAAGCAGCTGATGCCAGAGTGCAGTCTGTGCTGCCTGGGTGACACAAACGGCAGAGCACAGGTATGCAGACTGTGCTGTCTAGATGACACAAACGTCAGGTAGATGGTATGCGAACCGTTCCGTCTAGATGACACAAATGGCAGGTAAAACAAGACAGGCAGGAGGACTGGGAACTCGAATGGAAACAGGACACAATGCCAGAACCAGAACCATGTGAAACGCTATCACCGGCATCGGAGCAGTGTTCACACCAGAAGAAAATAGCTGCAGGAACCAATCCAGAACAGAACAGAGATGATGGACAGTAAATAAGAGGAGCTCAGTGAACGAACCCTCTGCGTTTGCATGAGCAGCTAGTGACACTAAGAAGATTTAAGTAGACAAACATTATTTTACAGAAACAAAATTGAATAAATTGAGTTTTCTATGCTATATATTGGGAAGACAATTAGAAATCTCAAAGTACGTCTCGCAGAGCACATCTATAATGTCCATAAGGGTTTAGAAACACTCTTCTTCTGCACATTTTAAAATTAAACATAATCAAAAAGAGGGAATACATACGAATTACAGACGGACACAAGTTCGGCGGTTCAAATCCCGACAGCGGCAGGCCGACACGGCTGAAAATCCTGATCGTCCCCAGGTAAGTATCAACTAACCTAACCGCCCTAACCCTAACCCTCCTTAGGGGTGCCTAACCCTAACCTTCCCCCAAGGGCCTAACCCTAATCCCCCCTCCAAGTGCCTAAACCTAAACCCCCTTGCCCATCGCCTAAACCTAAGTCCCCAGGGTGGGGTGCCTAACCTTAAGTCCCCCTGAGTGCCTAACCCTAACCCTAACCCTCCCTCCCCCTAGCCTAACCCTAACCTCCCGGGGGGATGCCTAACACTAAGTCCCCCCTGTCCTCCCCGGGAGCCCTAATCCTAACCCTCACCTCACCGCGGCTGTCTGCAGCGGCGCCCGGCATCTCTTCGATCGGGATTCCAGGTGCTGGTCTCCTGGCGTCAGTAAAATGACTGGCGTCTAGAATTAGACACCTGTCATTTAACCCTCGCTGGGATAAAGCAGTCAGGAAGCCGGTTGTCGGGCTTACGTCCACCGGCTTCCCGATTGCATACCAAAAAGAGTGCTATATAAATACATTTTGGGGCATAGAACAAGCTAAATCGTCTTGGAGAAATAGAAATCTTGAGACTATACTCTCAAAATGGAAATGAGATGGATTTTTAAATTGGGTACGCTTGCCCTTAAACGTCTAAGGGCCTGATTCAGACCCACTCGCGAGCGGCTGTCCGCTCGCAAGTGGGTCGATGGTCTGCACTGAGCATGCGCACGACGGAGGGAGCTCCGTCGTGCGCATGCGCCAGACACGACGAGCGAAGGACTTTCCTTCGCTCGTTGTGTCCGATCAAAGGGGGCGTGCTGTCAATGTTGATTGACAGCACGCCCCCTTTGGTGGGCGTGCCGGGGGCATGCCTCCCTGACGGGGGCGTTCCCACGGGAACGCCTCCCGTCAGAAGCCGGCCCACTGACATCACTAGTGATGTCAGTGGGAGTGATTTTGGCTCTGATAGAGCCAAAATAACTCCGGAGCTTGCGGTTGAAAACCTCAACCGCAGGCTCCGGCTCGCAATTTCGATGGTCGCGATGGTCACGACCATCGCGGCCATCAAAATGCACGCTCGTATAGCCTGTGGGTGGTGACCCACAGCTATACGAGCGTCCAGGAGGACGCTCCATGAAAATGGAGCCCGGCCCTCATGCAGAGCGTGCGCTCTGCTCAGAGCGTACGGCTCTGAATGAGGGCCTAAATTCTGATTTTGAGAAGAAATGTTTTTTAAAGTGAATATATTGCAATTCACTTAATTTTTAATCATTTTAAAAGTAATATAACTTTATGTCCTTAATATATCTATCTCTGGAGTATTTATTATTATTATCTAACTATGTATCTGATGTTTTTTTAAATATCACCCTCTGTTTTCTTCCTCTCTATGTGTTTCATATACGAATGGACGTTCTAATGGTTTATTAAGAAAAATGGATCTTTTAACATATAAATATATCGATATAGACACCTAATATATGTGTAAATAATACAGTTAAAGTACTTTGAATGAAAAAAATATGATAATAGGACACTTCCGGGTTTTGTATGTGGCATGAAATGCATGGAACTTCTTGCCATGCGCAACACTGATGGATGGAACGCAGACCCATCATATCCGGCCATGCGCAGTAACCAGCTGGAATGGAATACAGAGTGGAACGCATGGAACTTCCTGTTATGCGCAACATCAAAGAATGGAAAGCATGACGTTATATACGATCATATCCGATCATGCGCAGTAATCAGTCGGAACTCCACGTGGAATGCATACCACGGAAGTGTCCTCTCATTCATGGACCTTTATATACACACATATGTTTTTAATTATAAACTCTAGGGGGTATTTATTGAGGATCAGGGAGAACCAGCCACAGACGCTTCTGAGGAAGAACCAGTCCCAGTTTGACACACATTAAGCAGTGTGGCTGCATGAACTACTGGACGCTGTGGTGGAGACTCTTACCTGATTTGGCCTAAGGATTGAGGAGTATCCGGAACTCTGTTTACAACCCTGATATAAGACCTGGCCTGATGAGTATTTGCTGACCCCACACACATGCTGCTTGTTATAATGTGATACTTTGAGTGCATTTTTAAAGAATTAAAACCTTTTTATTTGGTATAAAAGTATCTGCACTACTGTTTCTCTTTATTACATTTTTTATATGTATTATCCAATTCCGATTATCATTGTTGGAATATATATGCTGGAATTATCCTTAACTACATGACCTATCTGAATGAGGTGGATCCGTATAGATTGACCCACAAATCATTAAAGAGTGTAGTGAAAAGGATTTGCACATGTATCATAACTCTTTAT
Source organism: Taudactylus pleione (assembly GCA_031769625.1). Lineage (NCBI taxonomy): Eukaryota > Metazoa > Chordata > Amphibia > Anura > Myobatrachidae > Taudactylus > Taudactylus pleione. Next base: position 759,263 of record JAUIMM010000562.1, read on the forward strand.
TTTTAAGGGTGATTGTCCTTTTTATGATTTCATGATTACAAGCTTTTTGTGCAATTGTTGCATTATATTATTGCTGAGCTGATATCATCTACCATATATTGCATTCTATAATATACCTTGTCAGTTGTGCTATGCAAAAAACTGGCTTAGAGAACATAACACTTGACAAATATGCTCCTTGACTAAGAATTGGGTAACTCCTTGCCCCTACCATACATTTCCCACACATCTCAGAGATCATTACTGTAAGTCACAACATGAAGTTCTCGAAAGACAGCTAAACAATTCTTTCAATTAATTTTTTGCACTTGTTGTGGAATGTAAACTTTCAGGTAAAGTAAGAAAAACACCCATTTCCTGCACGTACTTGGCAGGGAACCAATATATTAAGTCCCATATATCCCTCACACTTACGGGAACTATAGATAAGTACACTTTGTCACTGACTTATCATTTTATTTATTTTAAGGTTCCGCATTAGTTGAGAACTGTTTATTACTCTCTGTTACCACATGACTGTATTAACCCATTGGTCTCTATAATACTTCATCGTCTCTACTCCACCTCTACCTTTTACTTAGCTATCAAACCTTAAATGAATGCAGAGGAGGAAACAGCTGCTGTTAAAAAGTGGGAGCTTCATCTCCCAGGATTGTCTACTACAGAGTCAGGCATCACTCGCACCTTTCTGATGTCCTTGGAACTACGGCCCACTGGCAGCTTTCAGGACATGACCTAGAACATCTTACACCAATCTCTCCTCTCTACCAAGTCTTGTTACGCCATAGCTCTGTCCTCAGATAGCTCCTGATTGAAATGTGACCTTAGTGAGTCAGATCTACAGTATTTCATTGTCTTTGGCTTTGCCGACCCATTCAGGGATTTTTAAGAACACAACCCATCATGATAGCAACACCGCAAGTCCCCTTTAGTTTTCACTACCACATTTATGCTGATGACACACAAATCTGCCTTTTCTCTCTTGACTGCTCTCCTTGCTCAGGTCTATATCTGTCCCTCTGACATTTCAACTTGAATGTTCCAATGTTTTAAACATGTCCAAAACTGAAGTCATTTTCTGTCCACCCCCTTCCAGGCACCATCCTCTCCATTCTCTTTCTGTTGGTAACATCTCCCTCCCATCTGTTTCCCATATCTGCTGTGTGAGTATCATCCTTTAAAACTCGGCACATTTAAAGTATTTCTCATTCTTGGTGTTTCCACCTCTGAAACATCTCTGAGATCAGGCCCTTTCTCACCTTGATGCCACCAAAACCTTTTCCCAGCAACTTTAAAAAAAAATCTTAACAACGAGATAAAAGTGTCAGTTACTGTAGTCTGACTTGCTAACGTTTTCTTCTTTTATAATGCCGCCTACAGGATTAAAAGGATTTGGGTATTCATAAACCTAGTGGATCACACTGCTGTAGGTCTGCAGATTTTAGAGTTATATAGTAGAACATAGTAGAACAGTAAAATTCATTCTTCAGGTGACCATCTTACATTCTGTTATTGCTGATGTTAAACATGAGCAGAATGGAGTACATACTCTCTGTCAGGTTGGACTGTCCTGCTGATAATTCCATGGCTGTAACCCATGGGTGGGGGGAGCGAGGGAGACCTAAGCTCTGGTGTGTATGCTGTGTATGATAGAATTAAATAGGGAAATCCATTTGCAGGCAAAATATCATGCCACTAAGGGCCAATTGGTAATAGATGGTTGAAAGGTGCACCATAGAGAAAAAAATAAAGGTTTAGTATCACCAACGAGAAATAAAAGTACTCTATTTGTTTGGGGCACTCACCCTATTAGAAATAATTTAAAACATAACATTTATTAATACAGTATAAAATGCATCACATCAAATGAGGCAAATAGAAACAAAAGATAAACATTAAAAATTACTATAATTCACTATAAAGTAGTTATGTAGATCCATAGTGTGTCAATATGTAGTAATAGATTAACACACACTTTACTGACATACTGTCTTTTGGATCTACGTAACTACTCTATAGAAAGGGAATTAAAAAGGGGCAGACACACACCCGTATTTAAGAACGCTAAACATCACTGTCCCTCCTCCTCCCTAAAATGGCCGCAGCATATCAACCATGCTAAATCTTAGGGGAGTCTGCGACCACTGTGGCAGCCAGTGATTGGCACATACACAGCACAGATCCTGCGCATGCGCCAATTATGAAACATCGGAGCTGTGCGTAATCCATCGGGTTTACATACAACTCTGAATCAGGCCCAATAATCTGGTCAAGAGTTTAACGTGTGAGTGTGAAATATAAATACATACTGTAAATAGAAATAAGTAAATGCAGGAGCAATGTTATCTTATGGTCTCAGGTGTCCTTTACGTGCTATATGAGAGTATATGACACCAGAATACATTGGGTAAATCACGCTTTATAAACATGTTACCAGACAGTAATACAAATGCATTCAATTAAATAACATAAATAAAACTATTACAACTAATTACATTTCCTATTTAGTGATTGAAAACAGATGTATTTGAATTAAAAAAAATTAGGTACAAAGATATAAATTATAGGGAGTATCTGGATTATAAAGTCAATGGATAACAGGTTATGAGGTGACAGTTTTTTTTTTAAATAATAATAATAATAATAATAATAATAATAATAATAATTATTATTATTATTATTATTATTATTATTATTATTATTATAACCTGGCCATACTGTTTCAAAAAGCATTACTGAAAAGAAAAATGCCTTCTGGATGTTCGCTATGTTACTACTTTCTCTGTAGTTTGGTGCTAATCAAGAGTAACAAAAACACCTTTAGTAAGTAACAGTACATTAGAGTTACTGACAGTTGGCCTGAACTGTGTATTTTAACATTTTAATAAATAATTTTCAACACTTTGCATTTGAAGCTGGGAAGCAGTCATATAAAGGAAACAAAACTCAAACAATGCAAAATAGGGAAGGAAAGAGGGTGTGAGTGGAGGCTGGGTGGACAAATTAAGGAGACAGCATAGAACACATATTAATAGAGTACAGACTTTGTAAACAATAGAAGGAAATATGTGAAAAGCCATTACGCGATAGGTTCCAAATATAGTGGATAATGATCCTTTAATTAGCCAAGAAGGCTGTAGTATAAGTAGCAATAGCACTGCTAGTGTTTGTAATCAGTTAATCAAACACAAGCCTGTACTGTACATAGAAGCAGTGCTCCAAGTGTGCCGGTATGCAACGGTATGGCATACCGGCTCTTCCAGCACTAAACATTTAATTTTTTTTTCTAAAAGTTTCGAACTTGGGTGCGACGTACCGTTAAGAATTTGGCCACCGGTACGACACACCACACTCACTATGTAGATGCCATTAGCAGGCCATTGCTGCCAAACCCGGACTGCGCTGCCGAGCAAGTACATGGAGCTCGGCGGTGTAACAGTATCTCCGGCTCCATTGCCTCCTGCAGTTCTTTCCAGCCTTCTTGGGCTTATGGGAGCGTGAGGGTGACGTCATGACGTCACATAACGCTCCAAACTCTGGCACAAAGCAGCCTGGGGTTTGGGTGCATTTCACCTGTCGGCAATAACTAAATGCCCTTCACGAGCGGCGCTTGCTGAATTTACCGCTGGGCACCTGCCCTCTTCAGCTCCTGCTTACTCCCTAAAGAAAAATAGTAAGTGACAGGGAAGGAGGCAGGTTAATGATGTTGAGAGTGGGGCGGGGGGTTTGTTAATGAAGCAAAGATTGCTGGGCTTGCGGTGCGGGGTTGTTAATGAAGCTGTGAGTAGTGTAGGTTGTTGGTTCTTGTTACTGGTGCTGGGAGTGAGTAGTGGGGGTGGTGTTAGTGGTGCTGGGAGTTAGTAGTGGGGGTGGTGTTAGTGGTGCTGGGAGTGAGTAGTGATGGTGGTGTTAGTGGTGCTGGGAGTGAGTAGTGGGGGTGGTGTTAGTGGTGCTGGGAGTTAGTAGTGGGGGTGGTGTTAGTGGTGCTGGGAGTGAGTAGTGGGGGTGGTGTTAGTGGTGCTGGGAGTTAGTAGTGGGGGTGGTGTTAGTTGTGCTGGGAGTGAGTAGTGATGGTGGTGTTAGTGGTGCTGGGAGTGAGTAGTGGGGGTGGTGTTAGTGGTGCTGGGAGTTAGTAGAGGGGGTGGTGTTAGTGATGCTGGGAGTGAGTAGTGGGGGTGGTGTTAGTGGTGCTGGAATTGAGTAGTGGGGGTGGTGTTAGTGGTGCTGAGAGTGAGTAGTGATGGTGGTGTTAGTGGTGCTGGAATTGAGTAGTGGGGGTGGTGTTAGTGGTGCTGGGAGTGTGCAGTGGGGGTGGTGTTAGTGGTGCTGGGAGTGAGTAGTGAGTAGTGGGGGTGGTGATAGTGATGCTGGGAGTGAATAGTGGGGGTGGTTTTAGTGGTGCTGGGAGGGAGTAGTGGGGGTGGTGTTAGTGGTGTTGGGAGTGAGTAGTGGGGGTGGTGTTAGTGGTACAGGGAGTGAGTAGTGGGGGTGGTGTTAGTGATGCTGGGAGTGAGAAGAGGGGGTGGTGTTAGTGGTGCTGGGAGTGAGTAGTGGGGGTGGTGTTATTGGTGCTGGGAGTGAGTAGTGGGGTTGGTGTTAGTGGTGCTGGGAGTGAGTAGTGATGGTGGTGTTAGTGGTGCTGGGATTGAGTAGTGATGGTGGTGTTAGTGGTGCTGGGAGTTAGTAGTGGGGGTGGTGTTAGTGATGCTGGGAGTGAGTAGTGGGGGTGGTGTTAGTGGTGCTGGAATTGAGTAGTGGGGCTGGTGTTAGTGGTGCTGAGAGTGAGTTGTGATGGTGGTGTTAGTGGTGCTGGAATTGAGTAGTGGGGGTGGTGTTAGTGGTGCTGGGAGTGAGTAGTGGGGGTGGTGTTAGTAGTGCTGGAAGTGAGTAGAGGGGTGGTTTTAGTGTTGCTGGGAGTGAGTAGTGGGGGTGGTGTTAGTGGTGCTGGGAGTTAGTAGTGGGGGTGGTGTTAGTGATGCTGGGAGTGAGTAGTGGGGGTGGTGTTAGTGGTGCTGGGAGTGAGTAGTGGGGGTGGTGTTAGTGGTGCTGAGAGTGAGTAGTGATGGTGGTGTTAGTGGTGCTGGAATTGAGTAGTGGGGGTGGTGTTAGTGGTGCTGGGAGTGAGTAGTGGGGGTGGTGTTAGTGGTGCTGGAAGGGAGTAGTGGGGTTGGTGTTAGTGGTGCTGGGAGTGAGTAGTGATGGTGGTGTTAGGGGTGCTGGGAGTGAGTAGTGGGGGTGGTGTTAGTGGTGCTGGGAGTTAGTAGTGGGGGTGGTGTTAGTGATGATGGGAGTGAGTAGTGGGGGTGGTGTTAGAGGAGCTGGAATTGAGTAGTGGGGTGGTGTTAGTGGTGCTGAGAGAGAGTAGTGATGGTGGTGTTAGTGGTGCTGGAATTGAGTAGAGGGGGTGGTGTTAGTGATGCTGGGAGTGAGTAGTGGGGGTGGTGTTAGTGGTGTTGGGAGTGAGTAGTGGGGGTGGTGTTAGTGGTGCTGGGAGTGAGTAGTAGGGGTGGTGTTTGTGGTGCTGGGAGTGAGTAGTGGGGGTGGTGTTAGTGGTGCTGGGAGTGAGTAGTGATGGTGGTGTTAGTGGTGCTGGGAGTGAGTAGTGGGGGTGGTGTTAGTGGTGCTGGGAGTTAGTAGTGGGGGTGGTGTTAGTTGTGCTGGGAGTGAGTAGTGATGGTGGTGTTAGTGGTGCTGGGAGTGAGTAGTGGGGGTGGTGTTAGTGGTGCTGGGAGTTAGTAGAGGGGGTGGTGTTAGTGATGCTGGGAGTGAGTAGTGGGGGTGGTGTTAGTGGTGCTGGAATTGAGTAGTGGGGGTGGTGTTAGTGGTGCTGAGAGTGAGTAGTGATGGTGGTGTTAGTGGTGCTGGAATTGAGTAGTGGGGGTGGTGTTAGTGGTGCTGGGAGTGTGCAGTGGGGGTGGTGTTAGTGGTGCTGGGAGTGAGTAGTGAGTAGTGGGGGTGGTGTTAGTGATGCTGGGAGTGAATAGTGGGGGTGGTTTTAGTGGTGCTGGGAGGGAGTAGTGGGGGTGGTGTTAGTGGTGTTGGGAGTGAGTAGTGGGGGTGGTGTTAGTGGTACAGGGAGTGAGTAGTGGGGGTGGTGTTAGTGATGCTGGGAGTGAGTAGAGGGGGTGGTGTTAGTGGTGCTGGGAGTGAGTAGTGGGGGTGGTGTTATTGGTGCTGGGAGTGAGTAGTGGGGTTGGTGTTAGTGGTGCTGGGAGTGAGTAGTGATGGTGGTGTTAGTGGTGCTGGGATTGAGTAGTGATGGTGGTGTTAGTGGTGCTGGGAGTTAGTAGTGGGGGTGGTGTTAGTGATGCTGGGAGTGAGTAGTGGGGGTGGTGTTAGCGGTGCTGGAATTGAGTAGTGGGGCTGGTGTTAGTGGTGCTGAGAGTGAGTTGTGATGGTGGTGTTAGTGGTGCTGGAATTGAGTAGTGGGGGTGGTGTTAGTGGTGCTGGGAGTGAGTAGTGGGGGTGGTGTTAGTAGTGCTGGAAGTGAGTAGTGAGTAGTGGGGGTGGTGTTAGTGTTGCTGGGAGTGAGAAGTGTGGGTGGTGTTAGTGGTGCTGGGAGGGAGTAGTGGGGTTTGTGTTAGTGATGCTGGGAGTGAGTAGTGGGGGTGGTGTTAGTGGTGCTGGGAGGGAGTAGTGGGGGTGGTGTTCATGGTGCTGGGAGTGAATAGTGGGGGTGGTGTTAGTGGTGCTCGGAGTGAGTAGTGGGGGTGGTTTTAGTGGTGCTGGGAGTGAGTAGTGGGGGTGGTGTTAGTGGTGCTGGGAGTGAGTAGTGTGGGCGGTGTTAGTGATGCTGGGAGTGAGTAGTGGGGGTGGTGTTAGTGTTGCTGGGAGTGAGTAGTGGGGGTGTTGTTAGTGGTGCTGGGAGTGTGCAGTGGGGGTGGTGTTAGTGGTGCTGGGAGTGAGTAGTGGGGGTGGTGTTAGTGGTGCTGGGAGTGAGTAGTGGGGGTGGTGTTAGTGGTGCTGGTTGTGAGTAGTGGGGGTGGTGTTATTGATGCTGGGAATTAGTAGTGGCGGTGTTGTTAGTGGTGCTGGGAGTGAGTAGTGGGGGGTGGTGTAAGTGGTGTTGGTGAGTGAGTAGTTGGGGTGGTGTTAGTGGTGCTGGGAGTGAGTAGAGGGGGGTGGTGTTAGTGATGCTGGGAGTGAGTAGAGGGGTTGGTGTTAGTGATGCTGGGAGTGAGTAGTGGGGGTGGTGTTAGTGATGCTGGGAGTGAGTAGTTGGGGTAGTGTTAGTGGTGCTGGAATTTAGTAGTGGGTGAGGTGTTAGTGGTGCTTGGAGTGAGTTGTGTGTAGTGTGGGGTCGGTGTTAGTGGTGCTGGGAGTGAGTAGTGAGTATTGGGATTGGTGTTAGTGGTGCTGGGAGTAATTTGTGGGGATGGTGTTAGTGGTGCTGGGAGTGAGTTGTGTGTAGTGTGGGTGGTGTTAGTGGTGCTGGGAGTGAGTAGCGGGGGGTGGTGTTAGTGATGCTGGGAGTGAGTAGTGGGGGGGTAGTGTTAGTGGTGTTGGGAGTTAGTAGTGGCGTTGGTGTTAGTGGTGCTGGGAGTGAGTTGTGTGTAGTGTGGGTGGTGTTAGTGGTGCTGGGAGTGAGTAGTGGGGGTGGTGTTAGTGGTGCTGGGAGTTAGTAGTGGGGGTGGTGTTAGTGATGCTGGGAGTGAGTAGTGGGGGTGGTGTTAGTGGTGCTGGAATTGAGTAGTGGGGGTGGTGTTAGTGGTGCTGAGTGTGAGTAGTGATGGTGGTGTTAGTGGTGCTGGAATTGAGTAGTGGGGGGTGGTGCTAGTGGTGCTGGGAGTGTGCAGTGGGGGGTGGTGTTAGTGGTGCTGGGAGTGAGTAGTGAGTAGTGGGTGTGGTGTTATTGATGCTGGGAGTGAATAGTGGGGGTGGTTTTAGTGGTGCTGGGAGGGAGTAGTGGGGGTGGTGTTAGTGGTGTTGGGAGTGAGTAGTGGGGGTGGTGTTAGTGGTACTGGGAGTGAGTAGTGGGGGTGGTGTTAGTGATGCGGGGAGTGAGTAGAGGGGGTGGTGTTAGTGGTGCTGGGAGTGAGTAGTGGGGTTGGTGTTAGTGGTGCTGGGATGTGAGTAGTGATGGTGGTGTTAGTGGTGCTGGGATTGAGTAGTGATGGTGGTGTTAGTGGTGCTGGGAGTTAGTAGTGGGGGTGGTGTTAGTGATGCTGGGAGTGAGTAGTGGGGGTGGTGTTAGTGGTGCTGGAATTGAGTAGTGGGGCTGGTGTTAGTGGTGCTGAGAGTGAGTAGTGATGGTGGTGTTAGTGGTGCTGGAATTGAGTAGTGGGGGTGGTGTTAGTTGTGCTGGGAGTGAGTAGTGGGGTGGTGTTAGTAGTGCTGGAAGTGAGTAGTGAGTAGTGGGGGTGGTGTTAGTGTTGCTGGGAGTGAGTAGTGTCGGTGGTGTTAGTGGTGCTGGGAGGGAGTAGTGGGGGTGGTGTTAGTGGTGCTGGGAGTGAGTAGTGGGGGTGGTGTTAGTGGTGCTGGGAGGGAGTAGTGGGGGTGGTGTTCATGGTGCTGGGAGTGAATAGTGGGGGTGGTGTTAGTGGTGCTGGGAGTGAGTAGTGGGGGGTGGTGGTTAGTGGTGCTGGGAGTGAGTAGTGGGGGTGGTGTTAGTGTTGCTGGGAGTGAGTAGTGTGGGCGGTGTTAGTGATGCTGGGAGTGAGTAGTGGGGGTGGTGTTAGTGTTGCTGGGAGTGAGTAGTGGGGGTGGTGTTAGTGGTGCTGGACGTGTGCAGTGGGGGTGGTGTTAGTGGTGCTGGGAGTGAGTAGTGGGGGTGGTGTTAGTGGTGCTGGGAGTGAGTAGTGGGGGTGGTGTTAGTGGTGCTGGGAGTGAGTAGTGGGGGGTGGTGTTAGTGGATGCTGGGAGTTAGTAGTGGCGGGTGGTGTTAGTGGTGCTGGGAGTGAGTAGTTTGGGTGGTGTAAGTGGTGTTGGGAGTGAGTAGTTGGGGTGGTGTTAGTGGTGCTGGGAGTGAGTAGAGGGGGTGGTGTTAGTGATGCTGGGAGTGAGTAGAGGGGGGTGGTGTTAGTGATGCTGGGAGTGAGTAGTGGGGGTGGTGTTAGTGATGCTGGGAGTGAGTAGTTGGGGGTAGTGTTAGTGGTGCTGGAATTTAGTAGTGGGGGAGGTGTTAGTGGTGCTGGGAGTGAGTTGTGTGTAGTGTGGGTGGTGTTAGTGGTGCTGGGAGTGAGTAGTGAGTATTGTGGTTGGTGTTAGTGGTGCTTGGAGTAATTTGTGGGGATGGTGTTAGTGGTGCTGGGAGTGAGTTGTGTGTAGTGTGGGTGGTGTTAGTGGTGCTGGGAGTGAGTAGCAGGGGGTGGTGTTAGTGATGCTGGGAGTGAGTAGTGGGGTAGTGTTAGTGGTGTTGGGAGTTAGTAGTGGCGGTGGTGTTAGTGGTGCTGGGAGTGAGTTGTGTGTAGTGTGGGTGGTGTTAGTGTGCTGTGAGTGAGTAGTGAGCATTGGGGTTGGTGTTAGTGGTGCTGGGAGTAAGTTGTGGGGATAGTGTTAGTGGTGTTGTCAACACTGAATTCTCATGTCGAACTAATGTATGTCAATATTGCGACCGGAGACATGCGGCCAGAGGCGTCACTAGGGCTGGCGTCACCCGGTGCTATAATTCATGGTGACACCCCCCCCACCAAAAAAGAAATGCGCAGCTCCACGAACTCTCCCAAATACCAGTCCGGCAGACACATTTACACAATGCCCCCAGTAGTGGTGCCCCGTACGTTGCAGTGACCACCAGATAATACAGAGAGCGTCGTAGTAACCGCCAGATAATGTAGAGAGTCACAGTGATTGCCAGATATTGCAGAAACCATAATTGACCCACATATAACACATAGGGCTCTATTTACTACAATCCGCATATTGAATGCAGATTGTAGTGTGATATTAATGACTGAATTCGCATTGCGAATTCAGGCAATATCACAGGGATTTACTACAGATCCCTTGTAGGGACAGAGCTTGCGATAAAGCTCTGTCCCTGCTAATCCCCTTCGGAGCCTTTATGACGGTATTTTCTCGAAAAATACCCTGATTAAGTGCCCGCGCATGCGCCTAACGGTCGCCGCTGCTACCCCCCCGGCGCTAAACCCCGCCCCTGGTGCTAAGCCCCCGCCCCCCACGATCGCGGACCCCCCGCGACCCCCCCCCCTTCCACCCCTCCCTTGCGACCCACCCCTCCCTTAATTACACTTACCTGCATGCTCCAGGGACTCCGGTGATTTTCTCCATTCCTCTGGTCAGGTGATCTCCCATACTGCACTGGGACCCGATCACCTGATGACCAGGCAGCAGTGCACTATGGGTGACCAGCTGACCGGAGGGGAGTCATCACCGGAGGCCCGATCACTGGTCCCTGGAGTCAGGTAAGTACATTTTTTTTTTTACTATTTTCTTTTTTCTTTTTTTTATAGTAATCAGCTTGCGGTCTGTTTAGACCACACAGCTGATTACTGGGACCAACTCCCGGATCTGCTCTCCCCGTTAGAGCAGGGCAGGAGTCCGGTAACCGGGGGAGACCCTGGATAACGCCACCTCCAGGTGGCGTTATTATCACAGGGCTTTCCCCGATATTTTTTCACATTTTTATTTTTAGTAACTCTGGTCGGATCACATTTCTCATTACAATTATGGGAAATGCGATCTGCTTTACTAAAAATAAGTGATACTTAGCGGTTAACGATACTGCATTTGAACCTCTATACGCTCCTACCTAAACCTTCTAAAGCCTGCCTATAAACCTCTAAGATTGACGCTTATTTGCATACGCAGTCATACAGTAAATAAAAACCTTAGACCTGGAACATGTGTTTCCAAAGCACAAAGTATTATTCAAGTAAAAGTACAGTCAGTTACACGCTATGATCTAAGTACAATTTAGCGCAAAGGATTATACAGACCCAAGTACAGTTATACAAACGCATGCGCTCTGGACCAGATATCGGCATCAGCAAGAAACCTCCGTCAATCAGCATTCAGCAAGAAGACTCCAGACTGGGGTCACAACACACACATTTATACCCTCACAGAAACGGACAACACAATAGAGAAGTTTGTTGCTATTTCCATTGGTCCTCAAGGAGGGTGCATTTGTTACAAGACATTTAACAGGTTGATACTAATAGACACAGTCTAGCCTCTAACAACTGGTTGCCTCTGGTTTTCCGCCTCATGCAAACATTCACAAAAATACATTTTGCTGCTTTAAATTGCTTCGGTCCATAAGTTGAGAATGCATGTTGCGATCTTCACACCGATGATACCGTAATGCTTTTGAAAGAGTGCAGATCAGTATAATACCAAACATGGCTTACTTATCATGTATTAAACCTTAGCTACCAAATAACCTTTATTTCACAGCAATTATAATAAATGAACAAACTTGAATCTTATACTTTAAAGCTTATGGAACCTTTTATGTGAATATGTAATGTGTAAGTATTTGGGGTTTGATATAAAGACGTTAGTTAACTTGGGGCAGATGCATGCGCAATGAAGCTAATAAACAGCGTTTTCATACAGGATCTTATGCATTCGCTAATATGCGACTAGTTAACAGCGCAATTGTGCGTATTTATGTGTGAATGAGAAATGGTGAAAGATGCAGTCGCATGATGCGAATAGTAACATCGCCATATGTACTTAAGTGTGAGTTTATCTAAAATGGCGCTTGGGTGGCCATTCGCAAAATGGCGTCTTGCAATCTCATTTTCTAAAATGGCGTCTTGCGGCCAGTCGCAAGATGGCTTCTTTACGATCTAATTTTAAGCTGATCTTGTCTCAGCCAATTATCCAGCTTCGACAGGGTTGGAGTAGAATTTTACGAATTCTACTCCAATTGCCCTGTAATAACTATAGGTGATACTAAAATAATGTGAAAAGGGTGTGAAAACATCCTTTTTCACTTTATTTTAGTAAAAATAATGTTAATAAATAGAGCCCATAATATGAATACACCCCTTACACACACAGAAACACAATAATATACCCACGCACATACATTAATACACCATCCCCAGCATAGACAGTATTACCTCCCCAAGTTAAAAATGAATACACCCTTCCCCATTGAATAAGTATACCATCCCCCTAGGTCTGATGGGCAATGTCGCTGACGAAGCGTGGGAGCACCCCTCGTCAGTGACATAGCGGGTACACACTGGCCAATGTCCCCGATATGTACATATCTTCTAGTGTGTACCTGGCATTAGGTTTAGGGAGGGGGAAGTTAGGTTTAGGCACCAGGGGTGAGGGTTAGGCACTAGGTGGGGAGGGTTAGGGTTATGCACTAGAGGTGAGAGGGTTAGGGTTAGGCACTAGGGAAGAGGATTAGGGATAGGCACTAGGAGAGAGCGTTAGGGTGTGGGGAAGGGGAGGTTAGGTTAGGCACTAGGAGGGGAGGGTTAGGCACTAGGAGGGGAGGGTTAGGCACTAGGAGGGGAGAAAAGAAAAACCTCTAGCGCATCCTATAGATACAAAATAAATGAAATAAGCAGTGCTTATTTCATTTATTTAGTATCTATAGGATGCGCTAGAGGTTTTTCTTTTATCCACTGTATCTATCAGGGAGGGTGAGCCCCCTTTTTTCCTTCCTCTAAAAGCGATACCTATAGGATCTGTAAATACTAGCGCTACCTTCATTTTTGTCTTTTTTTCACTAGGAGGGGAGGGTTAGGGTGCGGGGAGGGGGAGTTTAGGTTTAGGCACTGGGGAGGGAGGGTTAGGGGTTATGGTTAGGGGTATGGAGAGGGGGAGGGTTAGGCACTGGGAGGCTGGTTAGGGATAGGCACTAGGGGGGAGGCTTTGGTGCGGGGAGGGGGAGATTAGGTTTAGGCACATGGGCGGGATGGCTGGGGGTAGGGAGAGGGTTAGGATACCGACTGACCCTGTTGGGATGCCGGCATTGGGATTTTGACCACCAGGATCTTGAACGCTGGCATCCAGGGCCGCCATCAGGGGGGGACTGCTGGGCCCGGGTGGCAGCGGTGACTCGGCAAGGGAGGAAGAACATCGTGGTGCTGCGGCACTACTATGGAGCCACCTGCTCGTGGAACGGCTGCCAATCAGGAACAGTAGTAGTATTGAGCTGGCCGCGAGCCAATCATAGGTCACGAAACAGCAGCCAGTCAGGGGCGGCTGCTACTGATTGGCTACTGTTCCGTGGGATGTGATTGGCTCAGGACTGGCTCCATAGTTCAAATGCCGCAACGAAGATGCTCTTTTTCTATGCCTGCGGCCCAGTGCACTACTCGCCGCTGCCACCCTGGCCCCTTTCTCAGGTACTTCTGTTGACCCTGTCTTCTGCCCCCACTCAAGGCCAGATAGCCTTCCCTGTACTGTCCCCCCAGTCCAGCTAGCCTGCCCTCCCCCCCAGTTTAGCCAGCCATACTGCCTTCCCTGCCCCTTCCCAAGTCCAGCCAGCCTTCCTTCCCTGCCCACCCCCAGTGCAGCCAGCCTTCCTTCCTTGCCCACCCCCCCCCAGTGCAGCCATCCTACCTTCCCTGCCCACCCCCCTAGTGCAGCCAGCCTTCCTTCTCTGCCCACGCCCCAGTCCAGCCAGCATTCCTTCCCTGCCCACCCCCCCCAGTCCAGCAAGCCATCCTTCCCTGCCTATCCCCCCAATCCAGCCAGCCTTCCTCCCCTGCCCCCCACCAGTGCAGCAAGCCATCCTTCCCTGCCCCCCCACCAGTGCAGCCAGCCTTCCTTCCCTGTCCCCCACCAGTGCAGCCAGCCTTCCTTCCCTGCCCACCCTCCCCCAGTGCAGCCAGAATTCCCTGCCTACCCCACCAGTACAGCCTTCCCTGCCTACCCCACCAGTTCAGCCTTCCCTGCCTACCCCACCAGTTCAGCCAGCCTTCCATGCACTCCCTTTCTCCCCCCCCTTCTGGTCCAGCCAGCCTGTCTTCCCTGTCCTAGTCCTGCCAGTCTTCCTTGCGGCACCCCTATGTCTAGCCAGCCTGCCTGCCTTCTCTGCCCTGCCTTTCCCCTAGTCCAGCTGGCCTTCCCTGCCCTTTGCCCCCCTCAGACCAAGCCAGCCTTCCCTGCCCTTTGCCACCCCAATCCACTCTTCCCAGCCAAATGCCCCCACTTTTTTAGCCTTCCCTGCCCTGTGCACCCCATTAATATCCAGCTTTCTCTACCCTGTGACCCCCCATCCACCATGTCTAGCCATCACTAATTTACATACCAATTGATGCACCACCCCCGAAATAGCTCCACCCACATTATCCACAACTCCACCCAAGTCTGCCCTATACCCCGGGGGGCCCTGCCTATTTTGTCAGTACCGGGCCCCACAATTTCTGATGGCAGCCCTGCTGGCTTCCCTTACCCATCCCAAAGGAAATGCTAGGTTAGGTAAGCAAGACATAGTAATGGGGAAAGGAAATGAAAGCAGAACTCCGCACAGACCAGGCAGTAAAGACCATGCCAATAAGCCATAAAGTTTATATAAAAAAAATAACTGACAATATTTCTCCTCCAGATGCAATTACAGAGATTTAGTTTAGTTAACTTGGTAAAACAATGCACCACTAAATAGGATATAAAGGACAGGGAGAACACAGCCCCTGCAGGCACAGGTATAAAGAACACACACTCAATGACAGGTAATGCCCCCCCTCACTGAATTATTTACTTCCCATTACACCAGGCTTGCCTACCCTCCCGATTTGGTCGGGAGCCTCCAGAATATCGGGTGCCGCTCCCGTCCCCCCGGAAAGGCAGGCAAACCTCCCGGCTGCCGCCTATAAGCCGAACTACTACTAAAAAACCCAGCAGCGGGGATGCCCAAGGACGCGATTCGCACTGAATTGCGTCATCATGGCTCCGCCCCCTGCTTTACAATGCCTTTTCTCCAACATTGTGAAGAGGGGGTAGGGCCATGATGACGCGATTGTGTGGTCACGCCCCTGCCCCCCCAAAAAACTGCATCATAGCCCGGCCACGCCCCCCATAGAATGCAGGTATTCAGCTCCCTCCCGAAAGGAGTATGCATTACACTTACTGTATATATTCATAATAGAGCATGGTCGCTGTGCTGGCTGCTGCTGCTGCTACACTGCATGCTGGGCCTGATTCAAACCTGGTCGCGAGCGCTGAACGCTCGCAACCGGGTCGATGGTGGCCCAGAGCGCATGCGCACGATGGAGTCGGCTCCGTCGTGCACATGCGCGAGACCAGGATAGCGATGGGCAATCCGTTGCTCCGGGTCTCGCACCAAAGGGGATGTGCTGTCGATGTTGAGTGAATGCATGCCTCCTTTGGTGGGCGGGCCGGGGGGTGGCTGCCCAGATGGAGGCGTTCCCATGGGATCGCCTACCATCTGGGACCGGCCCCACTGACATCACAAGTGATGTCAGTGGGAGAGCTTTCGGCTCTGTTAGAGCCGAAAGCACACTGGGGCTTGTGGCAACGAGACCCTACCACAAGGGTCTCGTCTCAAGCCCGATGGTCACGATGATCTTGACCATCACGACCATCATCATGGCCGTTCGCTATAGCTGTGGGTGGTCACCCACAGCTATGCGAGCGGCCAGGAGGCCGTTCTTAAAAAAAAAAAGACCATCCCTGATTCAGAGTGAGCACTCTGTCAGAGCGTCCGGCTCTGAATCAGGGCCGCTGTCTCCCAGTTCCTTCTCATCCTCGCTGACTGAGAGGTCAGAGGGTCATGCTGGGAACAAGCATGGACAGTGTACAAACTACTTGTCAGTATTCAAGTGTAATCAACAGTGTTTGAATACACTTGTAAACTGGCAAATGTTTTGCAGACTGTCCCTGCTTGTTCCCAGCGTGATGATCTGTCAGACAGGAGCGAGGAGATGAAGCTCAGCTGTCATCCATCCACCCCGGCGGCTTCAGTCAGGCTGATCAGTAATCAGCCCCCTGCCTCTAGTGCTCGCACCCCAGCTCCACATGTAGGGGACTGTATGAAGAGCACAGCTGTACTTACTGTACAGTAGGCTGCCGCTGGCTGTCTCAGTGTGACAGGCGCAGCGGCAGCCGGCAGAAGCAAAAACTGTCTCAGCAGCTGCTACAGGGAGAGCGCCTCTCCAGCCTGGCGTCTCCCTGCAGTACAGGACCTGCTGAGCGGGGGGCGGGGATGAGTCGGATTTTGGTGTCACCCCCTTGAAGGGTGACACCCGCTGCGGCCCGCACGCACCGCACCCCCCTTGTGACGCCACTGCATACAGCAATATACTGAATCCTTTTTCTTTAACTCTACCAACATGTTTCTGTTTCATTTCTACAGAAATAGATCGAGAAAAACAGGAAATTATTCCAACACCACCTTCCCCCAGGTGCTGACAAGAAGTAGTGTTGTCACTATACACATATATCTGCCTTGTATACATACTGTTTATAAAGAATGGAGGTTGTTTTCCAGCATCAATATTTCCACCTAATTCTATCCCACTCTTTTAAGTGGGCCTGTTCAGAGCTGGCCCTAGGCATAGGCAAGCTAAGCAAATGCCTAGGGGCATCCAAGCCCGCCTAGGGCCGGCATACGTTAGGGGCAGGCACGGTCAGGGCACCTGCTGCCGGCTGAGACTCTGGCAGTTGCTACTGCCAGTGTGTAGCATCTACGATCCAAGCTCAGGGCCTGATTCAGACCCGGACGCTATTTGCGGACGCTCGTTGTTAAAAAGGGGCCGGATATTTAAATTGAGCGCTCGCTCTTTGCGGTCTGTTGACGCCTCTATGTCTGAGCGAGCATCCGAAAAATGCGCTCGCTATTTTGTAAAGACGCCCCTTTGCCGTTCGCATCACACGTCATCTCCGTTATTTATTAGATTAATCGGGTGCATCGAAAGGCATCTGAACTGCTCGCAGTGCTTGTGGTAGGATTTACTTCCCGCTATCACTGCGAGCAGTTCAGGCTAGAAGACAACCTAGTGACGTGGTCGATGACGCTCCTTTACTAAGTATGCACTCCCATTAAACGCCCTTTTGACCGTTTGGCACGCCTGCGTTCGGATCTCCACATCCCCGTTTTCAAGCACCTTCCCATGTTATCACCCACAAACGGTACATTCTGTCAATCAATTTAGCAGCCCCTCGTTGTTCTACGAGCGCACGATTTCCGACCGCAATGACTGGTTTGCGCATGTGCATTGCGAACCAAACGCATGCGCAGTTGTGCGAACATCGCTCAGAGCGAACGAGCGGCTGCTTACGAGCGCTCTCAATCAGGGCCTCAGCTCACAGCTCCAATCAGGTCTGGCAGCAGCAAACAGAGAGGGGGTCAGAGGTGGAACTGCCGGCAGCAGTTTGAGGGGGCAGGGCACCTGGGTGAAGGGTGCTGTGCTTGGAGAGGGGTCATGGGAGCTTTGATCTGTGCTGTGCAGGATGAGGGCTGCTGTGATCTGTGCTGTGCTGGGACAGGGGTGCTAGCAGAGGGGTACTATGCTGTGATCTGTATTTAATAAAGCTTAGAACAGAAAAAAGACAATCCACATGGTATATAAAATAGTCAAATGTTTTGCCTTTTAAAATTATACATAAATAGTAAATACAGAAATACTAAAAGAGCTGCTTATCTGATAAGAAAGGTAAATAGTTCATGTGGCAGGATACACAGGTACCAACGCGTTTTGTCCACCTTGGACTTCAGGTTTATACCATATATTCAAACCATTAACGCTCTAAGCTTTAAGTTACTATTATGAACCAATTGGAAGAGTTTGGGCACACTGTGGCTCTGATTCAGGGATGGACGCTAATGGGATTTTCATGCAGCTGCACTGTGTGCAGCAATTGCATTTCGATTACGTACGCACAGAGGATCCTGTGTGTGGATTGAAAGATCTACAGTAAAAAGGTAGCCAATGTCTAGATCAGGCAAGGGGAACCTCAGGCCTGGGAGCCGTATAAGGCCCCCGGAATCATTTGGTCTGACCCTCAGAGCCAGGGCCGGACTGGCCATCGGGCACTTCTGGCAAATGCCAGAAGGGCCGATGCGGGTGAGCGCAGGGTCACCGCCGGCGCTGCAGCATTCACCCTGTACATTTGCCGCGGCTGCATCATTGCATAATGACGTTATGACGCGGCCGCGTCATGACGTCATCACGCTGCCGGCGGCCATGTGAATTTGTGTGGCTGGAAGCTATTTAGCCAGCGCCTGCTGCGCTGTTCGGTGTTATGGGCGGGCGCTTCATTACGCGGCCACATCATGACGCGTTGGTTGGGTTTGAAGATACGCGGCGGGGGCCAGGACTCCTGGAGTTATCGACGCTGAAGGACTGTGATTGTGTGGGGTGAGGCTTAGCACTGGGGAAGGGGCTTAGCGCCGGGGGGGTAGCAGCGGCGGCCGGTCAGCGCATGAGCGGGCACTTTGTCACGGTATTTTTTGCGAAAATACCGTGACTAGTGTGCGGAGGGGATTAGCAGCGACAGAGCTTTATCGCAAGCTCTGTCCCTGCAAGGGATTTGTAGTAAATCCCTGTGATATTGCCTGAATTCTCAATGCGAATTCAGTCGATAATATCACACTACAATCTGCGTTCAATATGCGGATTGTAATAAATAGAGCCCAAAGTAAGAGCAGCATTTTTTTGTCCTGTAAAATCTTGATGTGTACCAAATTGCCTTACAAACTTTTACTAGAGTAAATATTGCTACCATGTATAGTGTTCCTGCTAGGCTGTTTCAGCGAGGCACCGCACCCTGCCCTATTTCTGAAGGGCAGAATGCACCCTGCCCTCTAGCACGGCGCCCCGTTGAAACAGCCTGCGTGTTCTGTCCTCCACCTGCGGGCCACAGTGTCCCACGGGTTGGGAGAACGGCAGAGCAGCAATCACCGTCGGTGAATGGATGCCAGGCGCAAGCGCCCAGCATCCATTCACAGTGACCGCGGCGCTTGGTGATAGCTCAGCATGTCCGTAAATGCCGGGCACGCCTCCAAAAGTGACTAAAGGGGACGTGTTGTAAACACACGCCCCCTTTTTGGCGCGCGCCAGTGTTCCCTAGCTCTAGGTCCAGCACCCTGTCAGCCACCGGATCTAGAGTGAATACTACATGTACATCATATATGGGCCCAAAAGTAATAGCCAACGTTTTACTAGCACCGGCATGTTTTTTGTTCATGAAGTCCACAACAGCTGGGCCTGTGTGCTTTAAATGCCAGGGCTGAATTTTAGTCCCAGTCCGGCCCTGCTCAGAGCATTTTTCTTCTAACCTCATCTGACTAGCAGGGTGCTTAGAATGGCACCCTGCAGCCAGAATCTATGCAGCAGTGCCGCCTGTAGCGCCCTTAGGACGCTCCTGACGTTCACACTGTTGCCCTTACAGCTCCCGGAGCATCCTTAGGATGCTGCGGGCATTGCTGTAATCACCAGCGATTGTGGTATCCCCCACGTGTGACATCACACGGAGGGGGTGTGGCCTGCACCGGTCCCGTAAATAATGTTATATATATCAAAATGTCTCTCGGCAGAAAAAAGGTTCCCCACCCCTGGGCTAGATAGACAGATGCCAGACAGTCAGTTGGATAATCAAGATGATCAGGATAGTCAATAGGTCGACATGGACAAAAGGTAGACGCAATAAAGGTACAAATGATCGACAGGGTCAAAAGATCGACATGGAAATGGTCGACATGTTTTTTTTCTAACCCTAATCTTCACCCTAACCCTCCCCTTGGTGCCTAACCCTAAAAGTTGGGGTAGGTGCCTGACAGTAACTGTCCATTCTAGTGCCTAACCCTAACCCTCTGGTAAGTACCTAACTCTAACCCTCCCTCCTGGTGCCTAACCCTAACCAGTGGGGTAAGTGCCTAGCCATAACCCTCCGGTAATTGCCTAACCCTAGCTGTAAACCTAACCTTAAAAAAAAAGAAAACAAAAATCATGTGTCGACCATACTTGTGTCGACCATTTCATGTCGACCCTTTGAACCTGTCGACCATTAGTATCCGTCAACCTTCTTACATGTCAACCTTTAGTGTGTCAACCTTTTGTCCCTCTCGACCTTTTGTCCCTCTCGACCTATTTACTGTCCAACATCTGGTATCTATCTAGACATTGGGCCATATTCAATTTGGAGCAAAATGTCGGATTCAGCAATAATTTATAGCCGATGACGTCATTTTCACTTATTTCAATTATCCCCATATTCAATTTCAAAGACTTTTCGCAGGTTTGAAAAGTCTTTAAAATAAAACGGGGATAACTTTTCACCACTGAAATAGGTGGCGAAAAAAAGTGCAGAAGTGGGGTTTAGGGGTGCAGGCTTAAAAAAAATATCCTGCACCCCTGGGAATATAATTGAAAAAAAACTGTGTAAAAAAAAGTTAAAATAAAAAAAAATCGGGACACTTCAAAAAGTTTACTTTAATTTTGGGGGTAAAAAAAAATAAATAAATAGGGAACACACTTCTAAAATAGCCAAATTAAATTTAGAGGGGTCCCCAAGTATGCGACAGGTGTTTTCTTCATTGCGGGAGTAGCGGCAGGTGCATTTTTGCAGAATTTTTAAAAATCATTTTAGGGACTTAAAAAAATGCTTACCATCATTTTCATGTACCCCAAATTTGACAGCAATAGTTATTTTTCCCCCCAAAAAAATCTAAGTGCTATTCTTCACCCCTTCTTCATAGCCGCAAATATGCACCTGCCATGGCTATTAGAAACCCCGACTTCCTTCACCAGGTAAATATGGGGGTACCGATAGTGATCCCCCATGTCTAGACATCTTTAGGGGGGTCCCAGGAATATTTCCCGAAAATTCAAGTTTTTTGGCGATACTTACCTGTCCGCCGGCTCCCATTTTCGTTGATTTCTAATTGAATACGGGGATAAAGCGGGCACGCGCCCGATACTTTATCCCCAGAAAACCTGCGATGTGGAGTGAAAAGTCCAGCACGGACTTTTTGCTCCCAAATTGAATACCCCATAGTCTACCTTTTTACTGTAGATCTTTAGACCAGATCCCGAAGATCCCATCACGAAGTGAAAATGCAGGCGTGTCTGACTGTTTAAACGATGTTACATGGGTGAGCATAAATTAGCCATTGCTATCTCCTATGCAGCATGAGAGCTCTCATCAGACCTGTACTGGTAAGACCTGCCAAAAGGCAAGATGGCCGCCCGGTGTGCATCAATGTTACCAAATTGTGTGCAAGTAAGTGATGTTGTACGCAAGTACGAAGGCAGCAGTGGGCATCCCTATGCTCGGGTGATCTTTTGAAACATTGCATATTTTTGCAGCTGCATTCCGTATATCTCAGCTGCGATACACCTCTGAATCAGACCCTGTGATTTTTCTTTGTGTTCAAAATATTCCTTCTGCGCTCTATGAAACAGGTTATATTACATTCTCGTTGTACATCCCACATACTGGTAACTGCATCTGCAGTACAAGACATTCTGTATATAATATAGCTTGTACAGTATCTTATACAACTTTCTATATGAAACTCAGGGCCTGATTCAGACCCGGTCGCAAGCGCTGAGCGCTCGCAACCGTGTCAATGGTGGCCCACAGCGCATGCGTACGATGGAGCCGGCTCCGTCGTGCGCATGCACGAGACCCGGCTAGCGATGGGCAATCCGTTGCTCTGGGTATCGCACCAAAGGGGGCGAGCTGTCGATGTTGAGTGACAGCTCGCCCCGTTTGGTGGGCGGGCCGGGGGGAGTGGCTGCCAAAACTGAGGCATTCCCGAGGGAATGCTTGCCGTTTGGGGGTGGCCCCACTGACATCACAAGTGATGTCAATGGAGAGCTTCCGGCTCTGTTAGAGACGAAAGCTGTCTGGGGCTTGCGATGAACGAGACCGTACCACAAGGGTCTCATCACAAGCCCGATGGTCGCGAAGGTCACTGAACCGCATGGGAAGGAGCCCCCTAAAAGGGTCCACCTACCTCCCCAGTCTCATCACCACTCATCACTGAACCCCACCCACCTGCCCGGGATCTCAACAGAGCAGCATTGTGACTACTCAATAAAATATTTTGCCCCAAATTACTGTGTCTCGCTGGCCTCATTTTGATCCTATTTCATTCCCCTTTTCACATTACTCCAAACTACACTCCATGCCCAATCACACCCTCTTTCTCACTCCCAAAACACCACCACCACCAGAAGAAACATTCCAATTAACACCACTCACAACACACATACATCATCACCATCACCACTAATAGCAGGAAGAGCGCACCTTACCCCCCTTATAAGGAGAGGATCCAACGCAGGCTTGCCGACTTTCTGGCTGCCCCTTCCGGGAGGGAGCAGCCAGATCGGCATTACAGGGGGTGTGGCCATTGCGAGGAGGTGGGGCTGGCCAGGTGATGCATGTTTGTGGGCGGAGCGGGGCCACACGATTGCATCATTTTGGCCCCGCCCCCGCTACACAATGCCGATATTACAGGCATTGTGAAGCAGGGGGCGGAGCCAAAATGACGCGGTTCGGCGTGAATCGTGTCACGGCCCCCCTCGCTGCGGGAGTTTCTAAGGTAAGTGCGGGGGGGTTAAGATGGGTGGACGGCAGCCGGGAGGATTGCCTGCCTTCCCGGGAGGTTGGCGGCACCCAATTTTTGGGAGGCTCCCGACCAAATCGGGAGTGTAGGCAAGTATGATCCAACGTGAGTCTTGGATAATTTTATATAATCACTCTCTTAATAGCTCCTGTCATTCACGGTGGGGCTCTGGGAGAATCAGTAGCTTTGTTTTTTTTGTGTTTTGCATAGACTCGGGAATGCTACCTGGAATGAGGAGGATGTGACTTCTTTGATTTGTGAATAATACATTGGTAATTGAAGAAACTAGGAATGTATTTATTTAATAAAATAATAAACATTTTGGTACAGTATGTGTCTCGACTTTATATTAATATTATTTTTACAGCTGGACTACATGTGTTAGCAGTCTCTTCATGCCCTGGCAAGCTGTAACTTGTGTTTCTCCAAGTGCCAGCATGCCTTGGCAGCATACATGCCTACTCTCCCGGAAGTCGCGGGAGGCTCATGATTTTTTGGGTAACCCCCCACTCCCCCGGTAGAGTGGGCATTTCTCCTGCATTCCTGCCCACTTCCTAGTGAAGTGGGCAGAATGGGGAGGATTTCAGCAGCGATCGTGGTCCCCGTGTAGCGGGCGAGGCTTAATGATGCGATTCTTTATTAATTGTTTAATTTGGCCCCTCCTATTTAAAATTTTAGCTAATCGCAGCAATTTACTGTGAGGGGGCAGGGCTTAATGACATGAATCATCAGGCCCCGCCCCCATCGCCACCCTCCTGCTTTTTCTCCCCTGGCTTCTCCCGGGGAGAGAAAAATAAAGGTAGGCAAGTATGCTTGGCAGCATTTCTGAGACCAGTATTTTTCCTATGAAGAACACTAATATTAATAATAACAATTATTCTTATACTCTATTACCTCTGTACCTACCAGCACCAGGGCTGTCCATAGGGTGTGAGGGAAAGATTGGGGGGACGGGGACTTCCCAGGGATTCAAAACCCGGGCTTACCAGTCTCATGCTGGTTGATATTATAGCAGTGGGACCCCATGCTGCTACATATCTCACTGCTAATAGTGTCACCAGCCCTGGCTGGTTCAGCCTGGTGCTGGTTATTAAAAAATATGGACCCTTACACCAGTGGTATAACTAAGGTATTTGGAGCCCAAGGAAAGATGAACAACAGAGCCCCCTCCCCCTATGTGCGTGTGCCAAAAAAGTGGGCATGGCCACATGCCATGAGGGACGTGGTCACTGATAAATGGGGGCATGTCAACAGGACACACCACCATTTCTTGTCACTCTGGGAACATTCCTTTCCATTCCATATGCACCTTAATGCCCCCAGTAAAAATGCCTTTCTTGCAATGCCCACTGTAGTAATTCCCCCTATGCAGTGCCCCCAGTAGTTGTGCCCCTATGCAGTGCCCCAAGCAGTGGCCCCCCTTATGCAGTGCTACCCAGTAGTGCCCCTTATACAGTGCCCCTTATACAGTACCCCTAGTAGTGGTTCCCATGCAGTGCCCGCAGTAGTGCCCCTTATACAGTCCTCTTTATAGAGTGCCCCCAGTAGTGGTCCACCTTATGCAGTGCCCCCAGTAGTGCACTTTATACAATGCCCCCTATGCAGTGCCCCTAGTAATGGTCCCCCTATGCAGTGTCCCCAGAAGTGCCCCTTATACAGTGCTCCCAGTAGTGGTCCACTATCCAGTGACCCCAGTAGTGGTGCCCCTATGCAGTGACCCAAGTAGTGCCCTTTATACAGTGCCCCCAGTAGTGGTCCACTATCCAGTGACCCCATTAGTGGTGCCCCTATGCAGTGTCCAAAGTAGTGCCCCTTATACAGTGCCCCCAGTAGTGGTCCAGTATCCAGTGACCCCAGTAGTGGTGCCCCAAGTAGTGCCCCTTATACAGTGCCCCCAGTAGTGGTCCGCCTATGCAGTGCCCCCAGTAGTGGTCCCTCATGCAGGCCCCCAGTAGTGCCCCTTATACAGTGCCCCTAGTAGTGGTCCCCCATTGCAGTTGCCCTAGTAGTGGCCCCCTTTATGCAGTGCCCATAGTAGTGCCCCTTATACATTGCCCCCCTTATGCAGTGCCCCTAGTAGTGGTCTCCCTATTCAGTGTCCCCAGTAGTGCCCCTTTTACAGTGCCCTCAGTAGTGGTCCCCTATCCAGTGACCCCAGTAGTGGTCCCCTTATACAGTGCCCCAAGTAGTGCCCCTTATACAGTACCCCCAGTAGTGCCCCTTATACAGTGCCCCCATTAGTGGTCCCCCTTATGCAGTGCCCCCAGTAGTGCACTTTATACAATGCCCCCTATGCAGTGCCCCTAGTAGTGGTTCCCCTATGCAGTGTTCCCAGAAGTGCCCTTTATACAGTGCCCCCAGTAGTTATCTCTATCCAATTACACCAGTAGTGGTCCCCCTATGCAGTGCCCCCAGTAGTGCCCCTTATACAGTGCCCCCAGTAGTGCCCCCATTAGTGGTACCCCAATGCAATGCCCCCAGTAGTGGTCCCTCATGCAGGCCCCTTCCGTAGTGCCCCTTTTACAGTCCACCTTATACAGTGCCCCCTGTAGTGTTCCCCATTTTCAGTGCCCCAGTAGTGGCCCCTTTTATGCAGTGTCCCCAGTAGTGCCCTTTATACATTGCCCCATATGCAGTGCCCCTAGTAGTGGTCTCCCTATGCAGTGTCCCTAGTAGTGCCCCTTATACAGTGCCCTCAGTAGTGATCCCCTATCCAGTGACCCCAGTAGTGGTCCCCCTATGCAGTGCCCCTTACACAGTGCCCCCAGTAGTATCCCTTATACAGTGCCCCCATTAGTGGTCTCCCTATACAGTGCCCCCAGTAGTGGTCCCCCATGCAGGCCCCCAGTAGTGGTCACTCCTATGCAGTGTCCCCAGTAGTGGTCCCCCTTATGCATTGCCCCCAGTAGTGCACTTTTTACAATGCCCCCTATGCAGTGCCCCTAGTAGTGGTCCCCCTATACAGTGTCCCCTGAGGTGCCCCTTATACAGTGCTTCCAGTAGTGGTCCCCTATCCAATGACCCCAGTAGTGGTCCCCCTATGCAGTGCCCCAAGTATTGCAACTTATATAGTGCCCCCAGTAGTGCCCCCCCAATGCAGTGCCCCAGTAGTGTCCCTTATACAGTTCACCTTATACAGTGCCCCCTGTAGTGTTCCCCCTTTTCAGTGCCCCAGTAGTGCCCCTTATACAGTGCCCCCAGTAGTGGTCAATCCTATACTGTGCCCCCAGTAATGGTCCCCCCTATGCAGTGCCCCGCAGTAGTGGTCCTCCCTATGCAGTGCCCCAGTAGTAAACATTATACTGTGCCCCCAGTAGTGCCCCTTATACAGTGGCCCCCAGTAGTAGTCCCCCCTATGCAGTGCCCTGAGTATTGATACAGTGCTCCCTATAAAGTGTCCCAGGCCAGTAGTGCCACTTACATATATAACACATACACAGACATACTGTACATACACAAAACACATGGCCATAAATAGGGTAGTGCGACAGGGCACCACAGGGCAGGGGGCGCTATTTGGACCAGTCAATTTTTTTGTTTATTGTCATTCTCATTTGTAGCTTCCTTTTCTTTTATCCCCAGCATCTCCTGGCCTCCCCTAACTCTTCCCTATCCCTTCCCCAAGAGGCCATGGCCCTTTTTCATGTGCATAATGTCCCTATTTAAAAAAATGGGGGGGGGCGCTAATGCTCTCTCTGGCACAGGGCACCAAAAAGACTAGTTATGGCTCTGACAAAACACTTATCTGAATCTGCGCTCCTGACGTGCCCACCACTGTCTACTCCTCCATCCTGCCACTCGGTACTATGGGAGAGACGTCATGACATCTCTCCCATCACCCACTGCTGGAGCTGGAAGGTGGAGCTCATAAGTGAGCTCAAG
The DNA here is from genome assembly GCA_031769625.1 of Taudactylus pleione. NCBI lineage: Eukaryota > Metazoa > Chordata > Amphibia > Anura > Myobatrachidae > Taudactylus > Taudactylus pleione. Next base: position 785,616 of record JAUIMM010000562.1, read on the forward strand.
CCCGACTCTGATAGTGGGCATAGCAGCCAATGAGAGTCTGTTTGACTCTCTTTAGCCAATGAGAGTCTGTCTGACTCTCATTGGCTGCTAAAACAAACATGCCGCCACCGGGCAGTACAAGTGTACAGTACTACCTGGAACGGGTGGTGATGTGTTTGCATTGTGTAGTGAGGTCCACACTCACTGAGGTCCTCACTACACTGACTGAAATGGACCGTGGCCAGCATTTTTACCCTTTTTTTTTACTTCAAAGCCTACACAAATACTATTGATCTGTGTAGTGCTTGATAGACACTTACCTACCAGATTCAGGTCATTTATGTAGATGGGTTTGCAAATGGCTTTGTAACAGGTTCCAAACCCTCTGCTGAGTAAATCTGAGGCTTACTTTCTATAATTCTAATGTAAAATATATCAATAGTGAACCAATGTTCTTATTTTTCGTAATCTTTTTGTTTTACCTACATAGATCAATCTGTAACCAAAGGTAACCATGTAAATTGGGGGCGCTACAGTGCAAAAAAATAAGATTAAAAAAAAATATATATATTTTCCCTTCTGGACTAGTAACACTTGTGAACTATAAATTTACACATATTACAGTATCCACAAGTGAAACAACTGTTTTAAATTTTTATGATTACACTGCGCTACCACTTACAGTGTCACAATATTTTTTTAAATACACTGCACAACCACATACAGTGTCACAATAATTTTTATGAATAATACACTGCGCCATCACTTATAGTGTCACAATATTTTTAATGAATATTCCACTGTGGTTCCACTTACAGTGTCACAATACATGTATGAATATTACACTGCAGTTCCACTTAGTTTCACAATTGGGTTGGACAGCAGCAGGCACTGGAGCGGGGCCTAAGGTAAGTGTTTTTTTTTATGTGTGTGTGTGCGGGGGTGGGGCTTACTACTGGGGGGGCACTACAGGGGGCATTACAGGGGCCACACTACTAGGGGCACTACAGGGGCCTTACTACTGGGGGCACTACCGGGGGCATTAAAGGGGCCGCACTACAGGGGCCTTACTGTTGGGGGCACTACAGGGGCCTTACTATTGGAGGCACTTCAGGGGCCTTAGCATTGGAGGCAATACTGGGGCACTACAGGGGCCTTACTACTGGGGGCACTACAGGGGTCTTACTATTGGGGGCACTACAGGGGCCTTAATACTGGGGGCACTACAGGGGCTTTACTTTTGGGGGCGCTACAAGGGCCTTACTACTGGGGGCGCTACAGGGGCCTTACTACTGGGGGCGCTACAGGGGCCTTACTACTGGGGGCGCTACAGGGGCTTATCTTCTGGGGACGCTACAGGGGCCTTGCTACTGGGAGCACTACAGGGGCCTTACTATTGGGGGCACTACAGGGACCTTACTATTGGGGGCACTACAGGGGCCTTACTACTGGGGGCACTACAGGAGCCTTACTACTGGGGACACTATTGGGAGCACTACAACTAGGGGCACTACAGCGGCCTTTACTACTGGGGGAACTTCAAAGGGTATTACTACTGGGGGCATTACAACTGGGGCACTACAGGGGCCTTTACTACTGGGGGCATTACTCCAGAGTGCATTATCACTGCTGGCAGAACTGCATAAGGGGCACCATTACAAGTAGGCATTTAGTGTTGTAGGGGAACTACTACTGTGGGCATTGTGTAAGACCTAAGTTAGAGGGGGCCCCTTAAAAATGTTGCTATGGGGCACAAAAAATTCTAGTTATGCCCCTGATACTGTGTGTGCGTGTATATATATATATATATATATATATATATACTGTGTACATATATCTATATATTATATATATATAATATATATATATATATATATATACATGTGTGTGTGTATATATACATACTTCTGCCTGCGCCCCCTCTTCGTACTCATTTAGCCCCTCAGGTGAAAATAACTTTGCACAGGTGGAGTGGCGGATAACTTTTGTGTTTTATTTTTATTTTAGTTGAACAGTTTATTTTGCTTGCTATTCTTACATATGCATTAATTTATCTAATTTTCTATATTAGAGTATTATTTATTTCTCTCCTGCCTTGCCTTGTTTTTATTTTCTTAGTTCTTTTTGACTTTCCCATATATTCCTTTCTCCCCTGTATTTCAATTTCTTTTTCTTTCCCTCCCGTCTCTTTATGTATTTATTTTCCCCTACATCATGCTGCGCCGTGCACATGCAGAGTGGCTCTTCTGCTCGGCTTCTGCTCCCAGTGCGGGGCCGTGGACACAGGGGGAAGCTGTGCGGCGCAAGGTCATGTGTCCCACCGCAACTCTGGTTCGCCGGTGTGGTACATGAGCTGTGCTCATGCCGCCGGGGAGGGAGGCAGATTCCAGCCGCCCTTGTCCGTGGCGGTAACATCGAACTCACCACCTGCTGCTTTACGGACGTGGCCTACGCGGCTGCTGCAGGCGCGTTCCCTCCCTCTGATATTGCGGCTGTACAAGGCTTTATGGCGGGGGGGTCAGCGGAGGCTCCACATACGCCTGCCTTTAGTCAGGGAGCTGTGACCCATGCCCGGGGTAGCCATCGGCCGAGGCAGGGGGAGAGACTGAAGCGGCCATTCAGTATCTTCCAGGAGGCCAGAGGTGTCAAAGGGGCCTGGCCACACCATTTTTTGTTGCTAGAGGGGAAATGGCTGCCCATGACCTGCAGCCTGTGGTTCGTTCGGCTGATCTTTATTGCAGATACAGCCTGCCACTACGATGTGGCATAATTTAAGGGCACAACACAGCCAGTTAGGTCACACTGCCCCAATATATATATATATATATATATATATATATATATATATATAGTGAAGTGGTGGCTGCTGGGAGAGCGGTGTTTACGCAGGGACCAGTTTTGCTAGGGAATGCTATGGCTGCCATTTTGGCACAGCATGTTAGGTGGGCGCATTTGCGCCAATCACCCCTTTTTTCCCTGGAGGCATTCGCAAGGCCCTATTGCACCTGAAGCGCAGCAGATTTTATTGCCACCCACCAACTTACCTAGTTCAAATCTGGTTGCGTCTCCTCTGTTAGTACCCCTAACATCTAAAGGGGGCGTCTCCCTTGAACCCTTTGGCGGCTTCTAATGCATTAGTGGCTTTGGCAGGTGCGTAGGCACCATTATTGGTGGCGCAGTCAGCTGATGCAAATGGGCCCCTGACGGTTTTCCAGTCCTCAGCGCAGTTGCAGGAGGTTTTGGCTCATCTTGCGGGACAGCTTTTGCAAACTTTAGGTTTGTCGGGTTGTCCAGGACATGTTTCAGCACCTCTAGGTGCCCCCTCCACGTCTGTAGCTGTGGTAGCGGATGCTGTGCTTGTTCTCTCTCTTGCGTCTTCTGCAGGTGATGCTGTTGGCGTGACATCTGGTGGTCAAGATGCCGGGTCAGCAGTGCAAGTGGGAAGTGATCTACCTGGGACTTCAAGTAGGTCGGCAGAAGGGAAGGCTCCGGCTTAGGAAGCTCGTTCTTCCTCCTCCACGTTATCTAAAGATTTGTCCTCTTAACTTGATGCTGCGCCTAGACCGTCCAAGTGGGTGAGATGTAAGTCCAGCACAGGTCTTGCAGATCTCATAGGTCTTGTTCTGACACTACTAGCAGTTCAGAGGCAGAACCTTAGCATAAAGGTCGGGTGGTGCAAATGGGCCCCCGATGGTTTTGCAGTCCTCAGCGCAGTTGCAGGAGGTTTTGGCTCATCTTATGGGACAGCTTTTGCGAACTTTATGTTTGTCGGGTTGTCCAGGACATGTTTCAGCATCTCTAGGTGCCCCCTCCACGTTTGTAGCTGTGGTAGCGGATGCTGTGATTGTTCTCTCTCTTGTGTCTTCTGCAGGTGATGCTGTTGGCGTGACATCTGATGGTCAAGATGCCAGTGCAGCGGTGCAAGTGGGAAGTGATCTGCCTGGGACTTCAAGTAGGTCGGCAGTAGGGAAGGCTCCGGCTTAGGAAGCTCGTTCTTCCTCCTCCACGTCATCTGATGATTTGTCCTCTTAATTTGATGCTGCCCCTAGACGGTCCAAGTGTGCGAGACGTAAGTCCGGCGCAGGTCTTGCAGGTCGCGTAGGTCTTGTTCTGACACTTCTAGCAGTTCAGAGGCAGAACCTTAGCATAAAGGTTGGGTGGTGCAAATGGGCCCCCAACGGTTTTGCAGTCCTCAGCGCAGTTGCAGGAGGTTTTGGCTCATCTTACGGGACAGCTTTTGTGAACTTTAGGTTTGTCGGGTTGTCCAGGACATGTTTCAGCACCTCTAGGTGCCCCCTCCACATCTGTAGCTGTGGCAGCGGATGCTGTGCTTGTTCTCTCTCTTGCGTCTTCTGCAGGTGATGCTGTTGGCGTGACATCTGGTGGTCAAGATGCCGGTGCAGCGGTGCAAGTGGGAAGTGATCTACCTGGGACTTCAAGTAGGTCGGCAGTAGGGGCAGCTCCAGCTTAGGATGCTCGTTCTTCCTCCTCCACGTCATCTGACGATTTGTCCTCTTAATTTGATGCTGCGCCTAGGCGGTCCAAGTGGATGAGACGTAAATGGCGGTCACAGGTCTTGTTCTGACACTACTAGCAGTTCAGAGGCAGAACCTTACCATAAAGGTCGGGTGGTGCATTGGTATGTAGATGTCTTCGCACTCTTGTCACAATCTAAAAGGACCTTGCAGCAGCTATATACTAATACTATACTAATTGGCTTGCGGGGATCTATATATTTTTCGCTTGCTATTTGGAGACTAGGCCTGCAGAACATCAAAATGTACTGAAGTAACTTGCACATGATACATGGGTTTTCTTGCCCTAATAAAGGGCCCATGCAGTGTATCTATGATGAAGAATTCGGAAGTAACAAACGAGATTGGACATCATGGATTTGTGGTGCAATTATGTTGAGGTTGGCTGGAGGTTACACAACCATCTTCGCTATCCGCACCTTTAGCAGCAGCACATAAGGCCATGGCTGGCACTCGCTTCCCGATCGTAAGGGGGCAGGGTCGTTGTTATGCTTTACAATATACAACCAATGGCAGCGCTTAGATTTAAGAAATAATTTTACTTCACATAAAATCAAACAATAAAATGGAACATAGGCCCTCATTCAGAGCCGCTCGTTAGCGGCAGTACGCTCGTTCCGAGCGATGTTTGCACATCTGCGCATGCGTACGGTTTTTAGTACGCATGCGCGAACCAGTCAGTGCGGCCTAAAATCGTTTGTACGCTATATAGCGAGTGCCTGCTATTTTGAGTGACAGAATGAGGCGTATGTGGGTGGTAACAGAGGAAGGTGCTTGAAAATGGGGAGTGGAGATCCAAACGCAGGCGTGCTTAAAGGTCAAAACGGGCGTATTATGGGTGTGCATAATTAATTCAGCAGCGTCATTGACCACGTCACTGGGTTATTTTATAGCCAGAACTGATCGCAAATTTGTGGTAGCAAACACCAACCACAAGAATAGCGAGCAGTTCATACGCTGGTCGATGTACTCGATTAATCTAATAAATAGCGGACATGACGTAGGATGCGAGCGGCCAGGGGGCGTTTTTAACAAATAAACGAGCGTATGTTTTGCTCGCTCGTTCAGACTTAGAGGCGTGAACAGACTACAATTTGCGAACGGATCATTTGAATAGCCACCCCTTGTTTTTGAACGAACGACCGCAAATAGCGAACGGCTCTGAATCAGGCCCATAGAGTAGTTATCCACACATAACCACAACAAAAAAGGAAAAAAAAAACAATTACAGATGGATACGTGAAATGGGACACTTGGCTAGCAGCAATTTGTGGATTAGGCAGTCTCATGTAATAATGTGACAAATGAGTTAATAGCTCAGTATATTACAAAATCCCATACAGTTGATTAGTAGATCCTGATATGTCACTTGCACACATACAGAAGGTAGTGTGGTAAATCGTTTGTAGAAGGTTCATTTAGTAAATCGTGTATATGATGTTAGTAATATATTTAAAGATCCGGCAAATCTCCACCTCTACCCAATATCAGCCCTCCGTGGCTGGGATAAGCAGACAATCACCACGTTGCCTGGCTAATTCGTTATGCTTTCACTAGGTCTTTCTGCAAGCTTGGCACGTGGTATCGCTTTTGGCACGTTTGCCTCTGTTGCGGGGGACGTAATCCAGCAAAAGCTTGCAGCGGGGCCAGTGAAGTCACCCCTTCCAGAAGGCCAACCGGTGGAGGTGGCGATAAAGCAAGGCACTATACCCAATGCGCATTGCACCTTTGATAAAGTGGATGGTCATGTACCTAGATAGAAGCAAGGAAGAATTTCTCCATGCCGGTGTTTTGGAAGGGTTTTGTCTTCCTATTAGAGGTCAAATATGCCCCCCCTCCCCATTGTGGGTATTTGCTATTTTTCGGTACAGGCATTATTTGTGGAGCGAGGTGTCCCCATTGCACATGACAACACAGAGGGTCCGGTTTCGCGGCTTTCCTTTTTGGGTATAGAAATGTACACCATAGAGGGTTGCTGTAGGCTACCAGCAGATATAGTGGATAAGTTGAGGTGACCATTGCATCCGAGTTGCAGGCGGGGAAGGTGACGTTGCGTCAAGTGTAATCTATTTGGGGGCTATTTACACTTCACTTGTAGGGTAATTCCTAAGGGTAGAGTCTTCTGTCGCAAATTGGAAAGAGCAACGACAGATTTGCGTAAACCACATGATTTTCTATTGCTGTCCGCAGAAATGAATTATGATCTACGTGTCTGGTCTGTTTTTTCTGTCTGATTTTAATAGGGTCAGTGTTTGGTTGCAGCCAGAGTGCAGCATTAGGTACTTACAGTTTTTACAGATGCCGCTGGGTTGTCTGGTTTTTAGGGCTGATTTTGACGGGTCGTGGTGGGCTGCTCCTTGTCCGCCGTCATGGGTCGGGATAGGTTTGACCAGGAAATTATTTCTGCTTGAGCTTTTCCCAATCATAGTCCTATATAGAAGTGCCTACGTAACTCTAGCATAGTATTTTGGTGTGACAAATTTGGTGTAGTACAGGCTGTTAACTATCAGCGAGCGTCCTATTTAGAGAGTTGGCGCCGCATGCAGCACTGGTAGGTGATGATTGTCCTACTTATGTCTGGCAGGTCATCAGACTGGCGGATTTAGCTGGGCAATTTGTTGCTTCTGGGACTTTACGATTATGCGCAGCTGTTTGGCATGAGTGGGAGCAGTGTAGCCTTCCGCCTGGGAACAAAGGTAGGAGTCAGCATCGATTGATGCACTCTTTTATCTGGTACTATTTTTGTTGTGCTTTGTTCCTTGTCAGCCGTGCCTACATGGTTGGTGGAGGTGATTTTCTTCTCTAGCCTGCTTGGTCTTCCTGATGCCACACAGAGTTTTCTAGTAGCTAGGGTGCTTCCGGGATGGGCAATGTCCAGGCCGGTTTGAGAAGATCGTCGGCGTCCCATTGATATTGATTGGTTGCCACATCTATTGATGGCAGTCGAAGGTTGTGCTACTCGACATTAGAGGTTTGTTTGTATATTTAAATTGACCTTGGCAATGGCTTTTCACAGTGTATTTTGGGGTTAGTGAGTTGGCGGTGCCAGCGCGTTATGCTGCGTTGGCTCTTCTTCATTTTATTTTGCAATGGTGATGTTCTGTTGTGCAACATACATCATTCCAGGACTGACCAGATTGGGTGGGGTCATTAGTTGTCTATGGGGAAATGTTTGGACAGCCGGTTCTGCCCGATATCTTAAGCGCGGCTTGTGTAGACGGATGGTTCCCCAGTTACTGCGTAGAAAAAAAACAAAACAATTTGGTAGTGTCTTTTAAAACAGTGTTTTGCGGCTCTCAACATCCCTTTGCATGGCTATGGCACTCATTCATTTCAAATTGGGGCTGCTATTTCTGCTGCGGCCTCCGGGTTTGTCACTTTCAAAGATTTAGGCGCTGGGCCGGTGGAAATCTGGGGCTTTTAGGCGTTATGTGCAACCCGGTGAGGTGATTGTTAGCGCTTTTTCAGCATGCTAACCAGAGGTTTAGACTACTCGCTTTCTAGGGGTCTGGAGGGATTTTTAATTTTCCCTATGGAGGCATCAAGTAGATTTAATATTCAAATATAGAAAAGATCCTAGTAGGTTTTTTGTTTTTTACCTCCAGTCTGGTTTTCATGCTTGTGTTTGTCACTAACATTGTTCTTGTTATCTTCATGTTCGTTGTGAATGTGGTTCCTGTGTGGGGATGGTGTGGTGCAGGTTTCAATCAATTTTATTTGGCCTATTTGTACTTTGGTTTGGTCTGCAATAATTTGTTGCAGTAATTGGCGTTCAAGCAATTTGTGTACTGTAATGGAGGAGGCGAAAGTGAATGCTGCAGTGACCCAGATTTTGTTGTTGGTGGGTGGCAGAGTTGTGGTCCATAGCATGATTAAGTTTAAGGATGTGCATTTGTTTAGGCCTGATGATGTTGGTCTTTTTGTGCTTGTGGAGGCTTTGTTTGGGTGTTGGTGGAGTTGGTCTAGTTTGTTCTGGTGGCGGGCAGCGGCTTTAGTGGCCTTGCTTTGGTGGATGTCATCTCACCACCTCAAGCTTAATATATCCAAAACAGAATTAATTATATTTCCACCAGCCAATAGTATTTACCAACCTGATATCTCTATTACTGTTGACAACTCGACAATCAACCCCACCCCACAAGCTCGTTGCGTAGTTGTCATCTTTGACTCTGAACTGTCTTTTGTTCCCCACATTCAGTCTGTCTCTAAATCCTGTTAAATACATCTAAAAAACATAGCCAAAATTCGACAATATCTTACGCAAGACACTGCAATAACTAATACACGCACTCATAATTTCCTGCATTGACTATTGCATTAGTCTCCTTATTGGTCTTCCCAAAAACAGGCTATCGCCATTACAATCCATTTTGAATGCAGCTGCGAGGTTGATCTTTCTCACCAAACGTTCAGTGTCTGCTGATCCACTCTGTCAGTCCCTCCATTGGCTGCCGGTCTTCTACCGTATTCAATTAAAAAAACTTACACTCACACATAAAGCTATTAACCAAACCACACTAATATACATCTCTTCACTGATCTCAAAATATCTTTCAACCCGACATCTCCACTCTGCACAAGATCTGTGTCTCTCATCCCCGCGCATTACTTGTTCCCATGCACGGTTACAGGACTTTTTTCAGGCTGCACCCACACTGTGGAATGCCATCCCATGCACAATAAGACTTTCCACTAGTTTCCAAACATTCAAGCGTTCTCTGAAAACTCACCTCTTCAGACAAGCTTATCAGATTCCAGGACTGCCCACATAACCTTTTATAGCTCCCTATCTAACTCTATTCTTATAGTAAACACCTATCACATCTTCTCTTTCTTCAATTTAACATCCTCCTAACCCTAGGCCAACTTTCCAGTGTGATTGGATCATACAGCCCACCAAGAACATCTGCAATCTGGCTGGGCCAATTTGCGATATGTAGCACCTATCCTTGTGTATCAACACCTAATTCCCTATAGATTGTAAGCTTGTGAGCAGGGCCCTCTTACCCTTATGCATGTATGTCTTTTACAACCCAGTATAATGTTAATGTTGATTAAAATTGTAAAGCGCGATGGAATTTGCTGCGCTATATAAGAAACTGTTAATAAATAAATAATAAATAGTGTGCTTTTTATCTGTTATTAAGTTAGATTGGTGCTCTCTCCTTATTCAGATATAGGCCAAATCGTCCCTACAGGGAAATGACACAGCCCGTCCGGGCATGCTTTGCTTGAAAGTTGAACGCCAACGACTGATGGGTTTGATCTGCATGTGTTTGTTGGAGTGTCCGTTCTTTGTTGTTCACCACCATACTAACTTTAAGTTCATAACAATTCATTTCAATTGGCAATACCTAATTCGATGATTGATTCAATAATCAATCATTTAATAACTAGTAACCTTATTTCAAAATAAAATTTGACCTTATTTTAATTTCAACTCCCGTTGTCTGTGTGTTTATTTTAGATAAGTTTTAGTCATGATAAGTCTTTAAGGTGTAATGCGGATATCAACCATTAGGGAATTTCACCCTGCGTCAGTCGCACTTCTGGGACTCCCAGGTTCAGGCTCAGTGCACCTGAAAGGCGCCTGTTATAAAATCATCATTAGCACCTAATTAACTCAATTCTAACGTTCTTAAAGTGATCAGTGACCTTCATTAGGATGTACAAAGAGAATATATGAAAACTGATTCGCAAAACCACATTTATTAACCTTAAAGCAAGTAAAACAAAAAATACTAAATTTTAAGAGGCGCAGTGTGCCTAAGAGGCCACCCTGAACAAACCTACATATTTCCGCAAAATATCCCCAACCTTTGTAATTTTCATTCATAAAATGAGCAAAATACACAAAATTGTGAGAAAATAAATATGTACCTTCAAAAGTCGGACGAGTTCGGATGCGATGAGCCTGAGAGGCCAGGAAGGTCATTACTGCACTCCATGCAGGCGGCAGGAAAACTGACTAGGGGGGTTTCAAACAGCACCTAGAGATAGGAAGGTACTAGGTGGTGCGGCGGAGAGGTGAGCGAGAACAACTTTGTGGCGCCTTTCAGGCCAGCTGTGCCTAACGCAGGGTTAACCATAGAGCTGGTGCTGATGGTTAGACTAATGGCGGAATATAAGGATGTGCCATCGGTATTACAGCATGTACAGATGCTGACTGTGGGCGTCTAAGTCCTTGCACATTGAGCCACGTGGATGTACACAAGGGAAGGAATTTATAATGGCATTTGCACAAACTCGCAGACAGACAATTGCCAATAGACGCTGCCTGTTCTTCTGAATGTGACTCAGTATCAGGCCCTTAGATTTCTTCCCCCAGGCTCGGCAGTCTATTCTGTAAACAGTATTTAGATTATGGACTCAGGGCCTGATTCAGGCCCGGTCGCAAGCGCTGAGCGCTCGCAACTGGGTCGATGGTGGCCCAGAGCACATTCGCACGACGGAGCCGGCTCCATCGTGCGCATGCGTGAGACCCGGATAGCGATGGGCAATCCGTTGCTCCGGGTCTCCCACCCACTGCTGTGCGAGCGGCCAGGCCGTTCTAAAAAAAAAAAAGACCGGCTCTGATTCAGAGCGAGCGCTCTGTCAGAGCGACCAGCTCTGAATCAGGGCCTCAGTGTGCTTCAGTTTTTAATAGAACCTCAGCTCTGTCCCCTTTTCTCACATCTACCAAAAAATCAATCATAAACTCTCTAGCGCCAGAACACTCAGCCACATACAAACTAAACCTTATCTAAAATATATACACAGACACCAAGATTGCCGGGGAAAATGATCAGTCTTTTTATTAATAATAACTAAACCTATTTAATGCTCTTATCTAAGTTAAAGAATCCAAAATGCAACTATATCAATATGCAGATATGATGGCGGTGCTTCAGAATGGCCTAATAGCATAATAATACCTTTTGATAAACAAAAAAGGGAGGGAGATAGGCCAAAGCCCACCTTGACCTATCACAATGGGACCAACTGCCCCTCTATAACAACTCGTAGGGATACCGAGGGCCTCCTGCCCCACCCTATGGGAAAAGTGACTTAACTATGACTTAAGGGGCCACCCATGCAACCGTGAAGGACAGGACCCACCTGGATCAGTGGTCATCCAACGTACGCCCTAGCTCCTCCTAATGCCAACCCAGCCACATGGGTGACCCCCCAGGGAAAACTAGCATTATTCCACAACATAATAATAACAGTAATAATAATAATAAACCTAACCCTATGACCCAAGCCATTCCTGAACCAGGCCCCCAACATGACTGACACCCACAAACCTCAGGGACTAGTGGGTGGGCAAGATCTAGAGAAGAGACAGATTTAAAAACCAAACTCGGTTTTTGGATTGCAGGCTAACAGGTCAAAATGATGTCATTTTAGCTATTTTTTTTTAAATACAGATCCAAAACCAAAACACATAAGGGTGGGTTTACAAGACCAAAACATGAAGATTGTTCCGAATCCAAAACCAAAACACGGGGGTTGGTGCACATCTCTAAAATAATGGGGTGGTATATTGAGACAAATGCCACCAGCATGATTAGACACACTAGATTACATGACCATGCATTAATTCACAATGACCGCACACTACAGCTGTATCACTCCACATGTTTAAACAATACAATTTTCCACAGAGACACTGCTCACAGAAAAGCAGCCTTGCACTGCCTCACTGACAGAGTTACACATCTTTGCCTCACTGAAAGACATATATACACATCACTGACAAAAATGAACACCACTGCCTCACTGACAGACATTCAAATCACTGACAGAAACACAAATCACGGCCTCCCTGACAGACATACACATCACTGCCTCACTGACAGACATACATACACACACATCACTGACAAAAATAAACATCATGGCCTCACTGACAGGCATACACATCACTGACAGAAATACACATCACAGCCTCACTGACATACATACACATCATTGCCTCACTGACAGACATACACATCACTGCCTCACTGACAGACATACATACACACACATCACTGACAGAAATTAACATCATGGCCTCACTGACAGACATACACATCACTGACAGAAATACACATACACACACATCACTGACAGAAATTAACATCATGGCCTCACTGACAGACATACACATCACTGACAGAAATACACATCACAGCCTCACTGACATACATACACATCACTGCCTCGATGACAAACATACACATCACTGACAGAAATACACATCACAGCCTCACTGACATGCATACACATCACTGCCTCACTGACAGACATACACCTCACTGACAGAAATACACATCACTGCCTCAATGACAGACATATACATCACTGCCTCACTGACAGAAATACACATCACTGACAGACATACACATCACTGCCTCACTGACAGACATACACATCACTGCCTCACTGACAGACATACACCTCACTGACAGAAATACACATCACTGACAGACATACACATCACTGCCTCACTGACAGACATACACCTCACTGCCAGACATATACATCACTGCCTCACTGACAGACATGCAGATCACTGCCTCACTGACAGACATACATACACACACATCACTACCAGACATATACATCACTGCCTCACTGACAGACATACACATCACTGCCAGACATATACATCACTGCCTCACTGACAGACATGCACATCACTGACAGACATATACATCACTGACAGAAATACACATCACTGCCTCACTGACAGACATACACATCACTGCCTCACTGACAGACATACACATCACTGCCTCACTGACAGACATACACATCACTGCCAGACATATACATCACTGCCTCACTGACAGACATACACATCACTGCCTCACTGACAGACATGCACATCACTGCCTCATTGACAGACATACACCTCACTGACAGACATACACATCACTGACAGACATACACATCACTGCCTCACTGACAGACATACACATCACTGACAGACATACACATCACTGCCTCACTGACAGACATACACATCACTGACAGACATACACATCACTGCCTCACTGACAGACATACACATCACTGACAGACATACACATCACTGTCTCACTGATAGACATACACATCACTGCCTCACTGACAGACATACACATCACTGCCTCACTGGCAGACATACACATCACTGACAGAAATACACATCACTACCTCACTGTCAGAAATATACATCACCTCCTCACTAACAAAAATACACAACACTGTTCACTGACAGGAATTCACATCACTACCTCACTGAAAGAAATACACATTTCTGACAGAACATTTCTAAATTAGTATATAACTCAAAGACTTGACAGCAGTCCTCAGCAAAGATGACTGGTACTATGGTGATCTATTCAAAGAACTTGAACATGACTTACCTTAGCACCGACTAACCAATAACCCACAATATAAAATTGTTGATTTATATGTATGTTCCCAATAAACTCGAGTACTCCTGGGCCGATCTTGATTAAATTTTCTCTGAAATATTCCTTAAGACCCTCCGAGTAACATAGGCTATAAATCATCTTGCAATCATGTTAATTCATTATACACACACACACACAGGGCCTGATTCAGAGGTGCTCGCTGTTTGCAAGTGTTCGTTGTGAATCAGGGCGTTTTTTTTCCACCTCCAGTCCACTCGCATAGCTGTGGGTGACCACCCACAGCTTTTACGAGCGGCCTGGTGATGGTCGCGATTATCACGACCATCAGGCTTGTGATGAGACCCTGTGGTAGGGTCTCGGCTCCCTCAAGCCTGAGTGGACTTCCTGCTCTAATAGAGCAGGAAGTCCACTACTGACATCACAAGTGACATCAGTAGGGCCGCCCACAAACGCCTGCGTTTGTGCAGCCAACCCCCTTTCCCGCCTACAAAACGGTGCGAGCTGTCAATCTACATCGACAGCCGCCCCGTCTTGTAGCAAGCCCTGGAGCGACTGAACTTCAGTCACTCGCTGGGGCTCGCACATGCTTACGCCGGAGGCGGCATATGCGTAGGGGCCAAACATCGACCCGCTTGCGAGCGCTTTGCGCTCGCGAGCGGGTCTGAATCAGGCCCACAGTACACATGTAGCTTCTGGTTTAGTTTTGTAAAAGTTTCACAATGTCTCTGAGAAAATTGTCACTTGGTCATAACAGTGCTGTGTTGAAAAGGGCGCACCCGAATTCTGTGATCACAAATTTGTACACGAGTGGAGCCGGGAGCCGGTTGTATGTATATATCTATACACATCAATCCTTTCTCCCCACCTGGAAGTCTTTAACTGCTTATATCACATGATGTTTCAGTCCATAATCACACTAAGCAACTCAGCATATCAGCACAAACAAGGTGTCAGAAGCATATCATAGGAACACATTCAGCTCACCAAATACTAGGTATATTCTATATATATATATATATAAATAGCCAAGGTGCGGCACTTGCGGCATAACTTCAAAAAATAAACTACACTAAATGTCACGCATCGTTTATTTTTTGAAGTTATGCCGCGAGTGCCGCACCTTGGCTATTTATATTCTAGGAATCTGTGAGGGCACCGGCAACAGATACTCTTCGTGTGTATAACATCTTTTTAAAAAAACAATCACTATATACATGTGTATGTGTATAGTTATAGTGTATTTACAACTAAAGTGCAAGTGCTAAATGTGCAAAATTAAATGCAAAATTGTGCAATATCAGTTCATTTGTGTATATACATGAATAAAGTGCAATCACTAATAGAGTGTATACATACAAAGATATACTTCACTTTTTTTATCAAAGTGTGAAGCGTGTAAATTCAGCAAAATTTACGTGCAATAAATAGACTTTAAAATAAAATATAGACAAAATGTAATAAAGCCGTATAAAAAATAAATAAAAGCATCACTAACAAAAGCAAGATAATTCATACATAAAGGTATTTTAAAACCAAAATAAAGGAAATATAGGAAAAGAAGCTTATCTGAGGTAGAGACTTAATCATTCATGTGGAAGGCATAAATCAACAGGCTCCAATGCGTTTCATCCTTTCTAGACTTCATCAAGGGAATACTTACGTTTTATGACGAAATGACGAAATTAGCTCTTTTTTTTTCACAACCCCCTAATGGTGTGAAAGGGTAGGGAAAATCTTTTTTTTATAGTAAAAATGGCATGACACTCTACAGAACCCCTTGGAACTCCCACCTTCCCCTTTAATAACTAATTAGGCATTTTAACATTTTCAATTATTTCAATCATTTTCATTTTCAGAAGCTAAGAGGCTCCAAGCTCTGGTCTCTGCACAGGTGCATGTTGCTAAGCTAAAATTGCCACCAAATGCTAAGTTTCATTTCTATAGAATTAATTCTGGAAAATTCTTATCTACAATTTTTATCTAATGTACAGAATTTGGCAAGTTGCCAGTTATTACAGACCCACCTTCCCCCAGGTCTATATAATAACAGGACCTGGCTGGTTACCCTGCAGTAGACTGATGCCTCTATTGTTAAACACTCTCAGATCATGATGGGATCACTCCTCGGATTATTGTGTGTCCTCTCAGCTCTCACAGCGACTGGTGAGTCTGTGTTACACTTCATAACGGGGAAGAATCACCTGTTTTATCTCCTGGTTTAGTGTAGAATTTTTTTTAATAATATACAGTAAACAAATGTCCTGAATAGTATTAAAGTGAGAGATTGTCAGAGCTGTACTAGGGGTGTGAGAAATCATTTCTATGACACCTTATAAACATACTGTCTATTAATATTCTGCTATATTTATTGCACTCCATTAAATAAATGCGTATGTGTGAGACAAGTACTCAGCATTTGCCTTAGGAAATAAAAAAAAAATATTATATGATGATGGGATACACGAGCTGTGGTAATTGTACAGAATAATTATAGGTAAACCATTCATCGTCTTTCTATCTTAAATGTAATATCTCCAGTTTAATAAATAGATCATTTAGAGATATTGGATATCATACATTACTTTATGGCTGAGAAGCACTGTATATTACATCATGACAAAAAGAAGAATCAGCGCTATATCACAACTGATGGTTTGTAAGAATAAGGCTTAATTGGTAAATATATAAATTTATTCCAGTTATTAAAAATAACTAAATATAACATCATAAAACATTAACACATGTTAAAAAAGTATGTATATATATATAGAGAGAGAGAGAGAGAGAGAGAGAGAGAGAGAGAGAGAGAGAGAGAGAGAGAGAGAGAGAAAAAGACATAAATTGTTTAGAACTTAATCGATAATCTTCACAAATGTAAATATATGTGTAACAATTGTAATATAACTCTTTAGTAGGATGATGTATAAAAAATATATATTAATCCCACATAAGTGTTTAAATGGCCATTCAATAAATGATATACATAAAAGCAATATAGAAAACAAAAAACAAGTTTCTTGGTTGGGGCACTTGCCTACATTTGTGAGCAGATCAT
Organism: Taudactylus pleione; assembly: GCA_031769625.1. Classification (NCBI taxonomy): domain Eukaryota; kingdom Metazoa; phylum Chordata; class Amphibia; order Anura; family Myobatrachidae; genus Taudactylus; species Taudactylus pleione. The sequence continues at coordinate 802,574 of JAUIMM010000562.1, forward strand.
CCGTATAAAACTTCACTTTTAATGACAATAGGTGAGAAATGCTATCTCAAGGAGAGTACATACAAAACATAAACAGCCACACAAATATTGTACTAAAAAGTAATTGATATAAAAAAAAACCTATGACCAAGCATAAGGTCTCACTTGCTGAAAAAATACAATAACAGGTTTGTTCACAATTTATCAGTGTGTGAAATGTTCTAATCTACACCTAGTAAAGTTATTCGGGTAGAAATCCAACCTCTGGATTTTTATACCATGATAATATAAAATCACAATTTGTAAGTATTAATTATTGTGATATTTCAGGAAATTAATCAACACCAAACAGAGTTATTAGTGTAGTAATCCAGCATTACAATTAGGTGTGCGCGCGATATTTCGGTTTTGGTTTTGGATCTGGATCTCCCCTGGTTTTGGATCTGGATTGGTTTTGCCAATACCTCACCTCCGTGTTTTGTTTTCAGGTTTTGGTTTTGGATCTGGATTTTTTCTTAAAAAAACAAAATACAGCTAAAATCACATAAAATTGTCCTTTTTTTGTTCCTACAGTATTAATAACCTCAATAACATTTATTTCCACTTGTTTCCAGTCAATTTTGACCACCTCACAGATCACAATATTGATTCATCTAGTTAAAGGGCCAAAAGGATGCATCCAGCTTGCTGGCTCAAAACTGATTGATATAATTATTAATTTAGTTGAGGACTGTGCAAAGATGATGGTTGGGATACCCTTGAGGATTGAAGAATTGATAGTTGATAGTTAGTGCAGCCCCTGGCTGTAAAATTGATATTAAATTATTTAAAAAACAATTCATTGGTACAGCCCCTGACTGTAAAATTGATAATAAATAAATTAAAAAATAATTCATTGGTGCAGCCACGGGCTAAATAATTAATAATAAAAATAAATTCATTGGTGCAGCCCCTGGCTGTAAAAATGATAATAAATTAATTTTAAAACAAATCATTGGTTCCTAAACCAACCATAACATTAATTTAAAATGTCAGGCAGCAAAGCCCCAACCAGCACATAATGGAAAGGAAAAAGATGCAAGATGGAATAGTCCTTGGGTCCTCCCACCCTTATGTTGTATACGAAACAGGACATTCACAGTTTATCAAACCAATCATATCAGTGACAAGGACTGCCAATTGTGGCTGAAATGATTGGTTTGTTTGGACCCCCATGAAACAATCTGCCAATGTGCATTGGACATGGAAATGAAAATGATCCCATACACAAACTGGCTTTACATTACAAGTTGTCATTGTCGTTGTCCTCGTCATTCCCATCAGTGTGTACATCCTCGTCTTCACACAATATTAATTCATGCCCGCTGGAATCCACCACATTTTGATGTAATTGTTGGTAGTGGTCTTCCTCGTGGAATTTGTAATTCATTTTAATGAACATCATCTTTTCCACATTTTGAGGAAGTAAACTCCTACGACGATCACTGACAAGGCTGCCAGCTGCACTGAAAACTCTCTCGGAGTAAACACTGGAGGGTGGGCAACTTAAGTAATGCAAAGCCAGTTTGTGTATGGGACTCCAAATTGCCTATTTTTCCTGCCAGTACTGAAAGGGACTGTCTGACATGCCTATTAGGACATTATCTCTGAAATAGTCCTCCACCAATCTGTGAATGGAGATCGTATCACACATAGTCATGGTAGAAGACATGTCACCAGTAGGCAGTTCTCTCAGGCCCGACCAGATGTCATTTTTTGGTGAACGATCTGAATGACCAGCAGGCATTCTGTAAGGAAAATGTAGTGTTTTCCTGGCAACTGCAGAAACTTAAGTTGGAGATGATGGCATTTCACGTGCGGCTGCAGCTGACAATTTTTTTTACCAACAGCTCTTTGCACAGTTTTAGATTTTGTTCTGTTGGAAAAAACTCATAAGGTAGGACTTAAACCTAGGATCCAGAATGGTGGCCAAAATATATTTTTCAGATTTGAATAGATTGATGATAATTGGATCCTGGTGAAGTGAATCAAGGACTTCATCCACCAGTCCGACATACCTTGCGCAATCGCTCCGTTTCAGTTCCTCCGTCAGTTTCTCCAAGTGTTTTTACAAAAGTCTGATGAGGGGAAAGACCTGACTCAAGCTGGCAGTGTCTGAACTAACTTCAGGTGTGGCAAGTTCAAAGGGTTTGAGAACCTTGCACAACACGGAAATTATTCTCCACTGCACTTGAGTAAGGTGCATTCCCGCTCCACAGCCTATGTCTGGAGTTGGGCAGCACTAGGTTGCAACTTGCTGTATCTTGTGCGGCTAAGCCTAACGTGCACACACACACAGAAAATAAATAGACAAATTATATTATTACTACCTCTCCCAGCCCTACACTACCCATCCTCCCTGTTCAGTCTCCACAGCCAGAGTGAAATGGCGGCCGCCGCGTGGTCCCTTATATACATAGAGACGAAAGCTTGCGAGACGCGAGATTTTGTCTCTATGGTTTTGATTCAGTTTGAGAGGCGGGACCGGTGGGGGAACTGAACACACATTCAGTTGTCACCCCGGATTTCAAAATTCAGGTTGGTTCGGATCTCTGATATCCAAACCCGCTCATCTCTAATTACAATAGTAATTATACTAGATTATTCCAATTTAGTGAACTATTCCCAAATTAATTAATGTTTAAAAGGCACCAATTAATTATCTCAGTGTTAAGCTGTGTACACATGGTCAGATAAAGTGGATCATATCGTTATCGTTAAAATCGAACACTTTATGGCCCCTACAAATGACCAAACGATGGTTGATGTGCAGGCACAAATTGTCATTATCGGCCATCGACCATCGCCCGTGCAAACTGGCATACCTGGTTGAAATCAACCAGGTTAATCTGTTTACTATAGGGACCTGTGATCGTTAATCGTGGGTCGTTTTAGTCATTGGGGGGTTAATGCATGTGTTGGATGTTTGATAACGATCATCCAACACATGCAGAACGATCAGATAATGATCGTTATCATTATCTGAACATCGTGCTGTCTGACTGTGTCTATGCACCTTAAGAATACAAGTAGCAAATATTGTTGTAATATCAGGCAAATGGTTATAATAATTTGTATGTCCTAAGGTGACAATAAATGCAAAGATAATTGATACAATTCAATCATGTAGGATTCACGCTTGTATTACCAGCACCTCAGTCAGCAGGAATACTCATTTAAAGATGAACAATCAATGGTATAGTGGACACAATGGGCAAAATGTAATAGGGTCCAATTTTTGTTTTGGAGACAAACCGTCTCGCTTATTTTAAGGTCCAAGTTTGCCCCACAACTGTAAAATGTAATAGCCTGCGAACATTTCAGTTTGAGGTTATTACATTGTGCGAGTGTGTGTGAGTTTAGTCTAGGGGTGAGCGGGTTCGGATTTCTGAAATCCGAACCCCCCCGAGCCCCCCCGATCCGAGTCCGATCCGAGTCAGGCTCGACTTTTCCTACCTGACTCGGATCTGAAATCGAGGCAAAACATCATCATCCCGCCTTCCGAGTCTCACGGGTTTTGGATCCTATATAAGGTACCCGCGTCGGCGCCATTTTCTCACTCGGCTGTGGACAGTGAAGAGGGAGGGTGGGAGTTAGGGCTGTGTAGTGTAGTGTAGTGTAGTGCTGCTGTTGTCCACTACTTCAAAGTCAATAGGGGCTGGCTGTGTTGTGCTGTGCTGCTGTTGTTAATAGGGGCTGTGTCCACTACTTCAAAGTCCATAGGGGCTGGCCGGACTGTGTTGTGCAGTCAGTTCTCCATAGGGGCTGTGTCCACTCCAAAGTCCTGTGCAGTGTCCCAGTCCTAAAGGAGTGCTGTAGTGTTGTCCAGGGGGTGCTCTGTCCATCAGGGGTGCTCCCCCCAAGTGCTAAAAAAATAATATATTTTCTGTGTTTGTGAATTGTGTGCGCAGTAGCCGCACGTGCATCAACAAAGTAGTGCCAAGCGTGCGCCTGTGTCATAAGTAAAGGGCCGGCTGGCTTGACCGTTAAAGGGTGCTGTAACCCCCGAAAGTACACTCCAGTCCAAACCAAAAAAAAATTATTTTCTGTGTTTGTGAATTGTGTGCGCAGTAGCCGCACGTGCATCAACAAAGTAGTGCCAAGCGTGCGCCTGTGTCATAAGTAAAGGGCCGGCTGGCTTGACCGTTAAGGGTGCTGTAACCCCCGAAAGTACACTCCAGTCCAAACCAAAAAAAAATTATTTTCTGTGTTTGTGAATTGTGTGCGCAGTAGCCGCACGTGCATCAACAAAGTAGTGCCAAGCGTGCGCCTGTGTCATAAGTAAAGGGCCGGCTGGCTTGACCGTTAAGGGTGCTGTAACCCCCGAAAGTACACTCCAGTCCAAACCAAAAAAAAAATTATTTTCTGTGTTTGTGAATTGTGTGCGCAGTAGCCGCACGTGCATCAACAAAGTAGTGCCAAGCGTGCACCTGTGTCATAAGTAAAGGGCCGGCTGGCTTGACCGTTAAAGGGTGCTGTAACCCCCAAAGTACACTCCAGTCCAAACCAAAAAAAAAATTATTTTCTGTGTTTGTGAATTGTGTGCGCAGTAGCCGCACGTGCATCAACAAAGTAGTGCCAAACGTGCGCCTGTGTCATAAGTAAAGGGCCGGCTGGCTTGACCGTTAAGGGTGCTGTAACCCCCGAAAGTACACTCCAGTCCAAACCAAAAAAAAAATTATTTTCTGTGTTTGTGAATTGTGTGCGCAGTAGCCGCACGTGCATCAACAAAGTAGTGCCAAGCGTGCGCCTGTGTCATAAGTAAAGGGCCGGCTGGCTTGACCGTTAAGGGTGCTGTAACCCCCGAAAGTACACTCCAGTCCAAACCAAAAAAAAAATTATTTTCTGTGTTTGTGAATTGTGTGCGCAGTAGCCGCACGTGCATCAACAAAGTAGTGCCAAGCGTGCGCCTGTGTCATAAGTAAAGGGCCGGCTGGCTTGACCGTTAAGGGTGCTGTAACCCCCGAAAGTACACTCCAGTCCAAACCAAAAAAAAAATTATTTTCTGTGTTTGTGAATTGTGTGCGCAGTAGCTGCACGTGCATCAACAAAGTAGTGCCAAGCGTGCGCCTGTGTCATAAGTAAAGGGCCGGCTGGCTTGACCGTTAAGGGTGCTGTAACCCCCGAAAGTACACTCCAGTCCAAACCAAAAAAAAAATTATTTTCTGTGTTTGTGAATTGTGTGCGCAGTAGCCGCACGTGCATCAACAAAGTAGTGCCAAGCGTGCGCCTGTGTCATAAGTAAAGGGCCGGCTGGCTTGACCGTTAAAGGGTGCTGTAACCCCCAAAGTACACTCCAGTCCAAACCAAAAAAAAAATTATTTTCTGTGTTTGTGAATTGTGTGCGCAGTAGCCGCACGTGCATCAACAAAGTAGTGCCAAACGTGCGCCTGTGTCATAAGTAAAGGGCCGGCTGGCTTGACCGTTAAGGGTGCTGTAACCCCCGAAAGTACACTCCAGTCCAAACCAAAAAAAAAATTATTTTCTGTGTTTGTGAATTGTGTGCGCAGTAGCCGCACGAGCATCAACAAAGTAGTGCCAAGCGTGCGCCTGTGTCATAAGTAAAGGGCCGGCTGGCTTGACCGTTAAGGGTGCTGTAACCCCCAAAGTACACTCCAGTCCAAACCTAAAAAAAAATTATTTTCTGTGTTTGTGAATTGTGTGCGCAGTAGCCGCACGTGCATCAACAAAGTAGTGCCAAGCGTGCGCCTGTGTCATAATTAAAGGGCCGGCTGGCTTGACCGTTAAGGGTGCTGTAACCCCCGAAAGTACACTCCAGTCCAAACCTAAAAAAAAATTATTTTCTGTGTTTGTGAATTGTGTGCGCAGTAGCCGCACGTGCATCAACAAAGTAGTGCCAAACGTGCGCCTGTGTCATAAGTAAAGGGCCGGCTGGCTTGACCGTTAAGGGTGCTGTAACCCCCGAAAGTACACTCCAGTCCAAACCAAAAAAAAAATTATTTTCTGTGTTTGTGAATTGTGTGCGCAGTAGCCGCACGTGCATCAACAAAGTAGTGCCAAGCGTGCGCCTGTGTCATAAGTAAAGGGCCGGCTGGCTTGACCGTTAAGGGTGCTGTAACCCCCGAAAGTACACTCCAGTCCAAACCAAAAAAAAAATTATTTTCTGTGTTTGTGAATTGTGTGCGCAGTAGCTGCACGTGCATCAACAAAGTAGTGCCAAGCGTGCGCCTGTGTCATAAGTAAAGGGCCGGCTGGCTTGACCGTTAAGGGTGCTGTAACCCCCGAAAGTACACTCCAGTCCAAACCAAAAAAAAAATTATTTTCTGTGTTTGTGAATTGTGTGCGCAGTAGCCGCACGTGCATCAACAAAGTAGTGCCAAGCGTGCGCCTGTGTCATAAGTAAAGGGCCGGCTGGCTTGACCGTTAAAGGGTGCTGTAACCCCCAAAGTACACTCCAGTCCAAACCAAAAAAAAAATTATTTTCTGTGTTTGTGAATTGTGTGCGCAGTAGCCGCACGTGCATCAACAAAGTAGTGCCAAACGTGCGCCTGTGTCATAAGTAAAGGGCCGGCTGGCTTGACCGTTAAGGGTGCTGTAACCCCCGAAAGTACACTCCAGTCCAAACCAAAAAAAAAATTATTTTCTGTGTTTGTGAATTGTGTGCGCAGTAGCCGCACGTGCATCAACAAAGTAGTGCCAAGCGTGCGCCTGTGTCATAAGTAAAGGGCCGGCTGGCTTGATCGTTAAGGGTGCTGTAACCCCCAAAGTACACTCCAGTCCAAACCAAAAAAAAAATTATTTTCTGTGTTTGTGAATTGTGTGCGCAGTAGCTGCACGTGCATCAACAAAGTAGTGCCAAGCGTGCGCCTGTGTCATAATTAAAGGGCCGGCTGGCTTGACCGTTAAGGGTGCTGTAACCCCCGAAAGTACACTCCAGTCCAAACCTAAAAAAAAATTATTTTCTGTGTTTGTGAATTGTGTGCGCAGTAGCCGCACGTGCATCAACAAAGTAGTGCCAAGAGTGCGCCTGTGTCATAAGTAAAGGGCCGGCTGGCTTGACCGTTAAAGGGTGCTGTAACCCCCGAAAGTACACTCCAGTCCAAACCAAAAAAAAATTATTTTCTGTGTTTGTGAATTGTGTGCGCAGTAGCCGCACGTGCATCAACAAAGTAGTGCCAAGCGTGCGCCTGTGTCATAAGTAAAGGGCCGGCTGGCTTGACCGTTAAAGGGTGCTGTAACCCCCGAAAGTACACTCCAGTCCAAACCAAAAAAAAATTATTTTCTGTGTTTGTGAATTGTGTGCGCAGTAGCCGCACGTGCATCAACAAAGTAGTGCCAAGCGTGCGCCTGTGTCATAAGTAAAGGGCCGGCTGGCTTGACAGTTAAAGGGTGCTGTAACCCCCAAAGTACACTCCAGTCCAAACCAAAAAAAAAATTATTTTCTGTGTTTGTGAATTGTGTGCGCAGTAGCCGCACGTGCATCAACAAAGTAGTGCCAAGAGTGTGCCTGTGTCATAAGTAAAGGGCCGGCTGGCTTGACCGTTAAAGGGTGCTGTAACCCCCGAAAGTACACTCCAGTCCAAACCAAAAAAAAATTATTTTCTGTGTTTGTGAATTGTGTGCGCAGTAGCCGCACGTGCATCAACAAAGTAGTGCCAAGCGTGCGCCTGTGTCATAAGTAAAGGGCCGGCTGGCTTGACCGTTAAAGGGTGCTGTAACCCCCGAAAGTACACTCCAGTCCAAACCAAAAAAAAATTATTTTCTGTGTTTGTGAATTGTGTGCGCAGTAGCCGCACGTGCATCAACAAAGTAGTGCCAAGCGTGCGCCTGTGTCATAAGTAAAGGGCCGGCTGGCTTGACCGTTAAAGGGTGCTGTAACCCCCAAAGTACACTCCAGTCCAAACCAAAAAAAAAATTATTTTCTGTGTTTGTGAATTGTGTGCGCAGTAGCCGCACGTGCATCAACAAAGTAGTGCCAAACGTGCGCCTGTGTCATAAGTAAAGGGCCGGCTGGCTTGACCGTTAAGGGTGCTGTAACCCCCGAAAGTACACTCCAGTCCAAACCAAAAAAAAAATTATTTTCTGTGTTTGTGAATTGTGTGCGCAGTAGCCGCACGAGCATCAACAAAGTAGTGCCAAGCGTGCGCCTGTGTCATAAGTAAAGGGCCGGCTGGCTTGACCGTTAAGGGTGCTGTAACCCCCAAAGTACACTCCAGTCCAAACCTAAAAAAAAATTATTTTCTGTGTTTGTGAATTGTGTGCGCAGTAGCTGCACGTGCATCAACAAAGTAGTGCCAAGCGTGCGCCTGTGTCATAATTAAAGGGCCGGCTGGCTTGACAATTAAGGGTGCTGTAACCCCCGAAAGTACACTCCAGTCCAAACCTAAAAAAAAATTATTTTCTGTGTTTGTGAATTGTGTGCGCAGTAGCCGCACGTGCATCAACAAAGTAGTGCCAAACGTGCGCCTGTGTCATAAGTAAAGGGCCGGCTGGCTTGACCGTTAAGGGTGCTGTAACCCCCGAAAGTACACTCCAGTCCAAACCAAAAAAAAAATTATTTTCTGTGTTTGTGAATTGTGTGCGCATTAGCCGCACGTGCATCAACAAAGTAGTGCCAAGCGTGCGCCTGTGTCATAAGTAAAGGGCCGGCTGGCTTGACCGTTAAGGGTGCTGTAACCCCCGAAAGTACACTCCAGTCCAAACCAAAAAAAAAATTATTTTCTGTGTTTGTGAATTGTGTGCGCAGTAGCTGCACGTGCATCAACAAAGTAGTGCCAAGCGTGCGCCTGTGTCATAAGTAAAGGGCCGGCTGGCTTGACCGTTAAGGGTGCTGTAACCCCCGAAAGTACACTCCAGTCCAAACCAAAAAAAAAAATATTTTCTGTGTTTGTGAATTGTGTGCGCAGTAGCCGCACGTGCATCAACAAAGTAGTGCCAAGCGTGCGCCTGTGTCATAAGTAAAGGGCCGGCTGGCTTGACCGTTAAAGGGTGCTGTAACCCCCAAAGTACACTCCAGTCCAAACCAAAAAAAAAATTATTTTCTGTGTTTGTGAATTGTGTGCGCAGTAGCCGCACGTGCATCAACAAAGTAGTGCCAAACGTGCGCCTGTGTCATAAGTAAAGGGCCGGCTGGCTTGACCGTTAAGGGTGCTGTAACCCCCGAAAGTACACTCCAGTCCAAACCAAAAAAAAAATTATTTTCTGTGTTTGTGAATTGTGTGCGCAGTAGCCGCACGTGCATCAACAAAGTAGTGCCAAGCGTGCGCCTGTGTCATAAGTAAAGGGCCGGCTGGCTTGATCGTTAAGGGTGCTGTAACCCCCAAAGTACACTCCAGTCCAAACCAAAAAAAAAATTATTTTCTGTGTTTGTGAATTGTGTGCGCAGTAGCTGCACGTGCATCAACAAAGTAGTGCCAAGCGTGCGCCTGTGTCATAATTAAAGGGCCGGCTGGCTTGACCGTTAAGGGTGCTGTAACCCCCGAAAGTACACTCCAGTCCAAACCTAAAAAAAAATTATTTTCTGTGTTTGTGAATTGTGTGCGCAGTAGCCGCACGTGCATCAACAAAGTAGTGCCAAGAGTGCGCCTGTGTCATAAGTAAAGGGCCGGCTGGCTTGACCGTTAAAGGGTGCTGTAACCCCCGAAAGTACACTCCAGTCCAAACCAAAAAAAAATTATTTTCTGTGTTTGTGAATTGTGTGCGCAGTAGCCGCACGTGCATCAACAAAGTAGTGCCAAGCGTGCGCCTGTGTCATAAGTAAAGGGCCGGCTGGCTTGACCGTTAAAGGGTGCTGTAACCCCCGAAAGTACACTCCAGTCCAAACCAAAAAAAAATTATTTTCTGTGTTTGTGAATTGTGTGCGCAGTAGCCGCACGTGCATCAACAAAGTAGTGCCAAGCGTGCGCCTGTGTCATAAGTAAAGGGCCGGCTGGCTTGACCGTTAAAGGGTGCTGTAACCCCCAAAGTACACTCCAGTCCAAACCAAAAAAAAAATTATTTTCTGTGTTTGTGAATTGTGTGCGCAGTAGCTGCACGTGCATCAACAAAGTAGTGCCAAGCATGCGCCTGTGTCATAAGTAAAGGGCCGGCTGGCTTGACCGTTAAGGGTGCTGTAACCCCCGAAAGTACACTCCAGTCCAAACCTAAAAAAAAATTATTTTCTGTGTTTGTGAATTGTGTGCGCAGTAGCCGCACGTGCATCAACAAAGTAGTGCCAAGAGTGTGCCTGTGTCATAAGTAAAGGGCCGGCTGGCTTGACCGTTAAAGGGTGCTGTAACCCCCGAAAGTACACTCCAGTCCAAACCAAAAAAAAATTATTTTCTGTGTTTGTGAATTGTGTGCGCAGTAGCCGCACGTGCATCAACAAAGTAGTGCCAAGCGTGCGCCTGTGTCATAAGTAAAGGGCCGGCTGGCTTGACCGTTAAAGGGTGCTGTAACCCCCGAAAGTACACTCCAGTCCAAACCAAAAAAAAATTATTTTCTGTGTTTGTGAATTGTGTGCGCAGTAGCCGCACGTGCATCAACAAAGTAGTGCCAAGCGTGCGCCTGTGTCATAAGTAAAGGGCCGGCTGGCTTGACCGTTAAAGGGTGCTGTAACCCCCAAAGTACACTCCAGTCCAAACCAAAAAAAAATTATTTTCTGTGTTTAGCCGCACGTATATATCAAATCGATATAACATAAATGGAGGACCAAACTATCTCCGATAAAAATAAAATAGAGAAAGATCAAGAACCACTTCCTCCTAGTGCTGAAGCTGCTGCCACTAGTCATGACAAAGACGATAACATGCCATCAACGTCGTCTGCCAAGGCCGATGCCCAATGTCATAGTAGAGGGCACATACAATCCCAAATGGCAAAGTTCAGGAAAATGACCTTGAAAAAGACATTTAAATCAGCTGAAGAGAAACGTAAACTTGCCAATATGCCATTTACGACACGGAGTGGCAAGGAACGGCTAAGGTCGATCCCTAGTATGTTCATGACTAGTGGTTCAGCTTCACATGACGATGGAAGCACTCCTCCCACTAAAAAAATCAAAAGAGTTAAGCTGGCAAAAGCACAGCGAAGAACTGTGCTTTCTAAGAAGATATCACAAATCCCCAAGGAGAGTCCAAGTGTGGTGGTGGTTGCGATGCCTGACCTTCCCAGCACTGGACGGGAAGAGGTGGCTCTTTCCACCATTTGCACGCCCCCTGCAAGTGCTGAAAGGAGCACCCACAGTCCACTTGCTGATATGCAAATTGAAGATGTCACTGTTGAAGTACAACAGGATGAGGATACTGGTGTAGCTGGCGCTGAGGAGGAAGTTGGCGAGGAGGATTCTGATGGTGATGTGGTTTGTTTAAATCAGGCTCCGGGGGAGACAGTTGTTGTCCGTGGGATGAAAAAGCCCATCACGGTCATGCCTGGGCAGAAGACCAAGCATTCCACCTCTTTGGTCTGGCAATATTTCTATCCAAATCCGGACAACAACTGTCTTGCCATATGTACCATATGTAAAGGTGAAATAAGTAGGGGTAGTGACGTCAACCACCTAGGAACATCCTCCCTTATACGGCACCTGCAGCGCGTTCATAAAAAGTTACTGTCAAGTTCAGAAACTTTGGCTCAGACCGTAAGCAGTCCAGGGACACCTAAATCCCATTGTCCTGTTGTATCCAAGCGCCTGCAAACCACACCGTCAACTCCCTCCTCGTCAATTTCCTCCTTAGTCAGGATCGGAAGTAGTCCTGCAGGCCATATCACTGGCATGACTGACTCTCCTATCCGGGATTCCTCCGGAGGATCCTGCATTGCTACGCCTACTGCTGCCGCTGCTGCTGTTGCTGCTGCTGGGAGTCGTTCATCATCCCAGAGAGGAAGTAGGAACACCACTACTTTTACTAAACAATTGACCCTCCAACAGTCCTTAGCGAGGAGGATGAAGTACGACAGCAGTCATCCTGAAGCAAAACGTATAACTGAGGCCTTGACTGCTATGTTGGTGTTAGACGTGCGTCCGGTATCCGCCATTAGTGCAGTGGGATTTAGACAATTGATGGAGGTAGTGTGTCCCCGGTTCCAAATCCCGTCTAGATTCCACTTCACTAGGCAGGCGATACCGAGACTGTACAGAAACGTCAGAAAAAGTGTCCTCAGTGTCCTGAAAAATGCCGTTGTACACAATGTCCACTTAACCACGGACATGTGGACAAGTGGAACAGGGCAGACTAAGGACTATATGACTGTGACAGCCCACTGGGTAGTTGTATCACCTTACGCAGCAACAGCAGCAGCGTCACCAGTGGCAGCATCTCAGAAACGCCAGCTCATTACAAGGCAGGCTACGCTGTGTATCACCGGTTTCAGTAAGAGGCACACCGCCGACAACCTCTTAGAGAAACTGAGGGAAATCATCGCCCAGTGGCTTACCCCACTTAGACTCTCCTGGGGATTTGTGATATCTGACAACGCCACCAATATTGTGCGGGCATTACATCTGGGCAAATTCCAGCACGTCCCATGTTTTGCTCACACAATAAACTTGGTGGTGCAGAATTTTCTGAAAAGCGACAGGGGCGTGCAGGAGACGCTTTGGGTGGCCCGAAAAATTTCTGGCCACTTTCGCCATTCAGCGACTGCGTGCCGAAGACTGGAGCGCCAGCAAACACTCTTGAACCTGCCCCGCCATCACCTGAAGCAAGAGGTTGTGACGCGGTGGAACTCAACCCTCTATATGCTTCAGAGGATGGAGGAGCAGCAAAAGGCCATACAAGCCTATACATCCACCTATGACATAGGCAAAGGAGGGGGTATGCACCTGACTCAAGCGCAGTGGAGAATGATTTCCGTGTTGTGCAAGGTTCTTCAGCCCTTCGAACTTGCCACACGTGAAGTCAGTTCAGACACTGCCAGCTTGAGTCAGGTCATTCCCCTCATCAGGCTTTTGCAGAAGCAGCTGGAGAAAGTGAAGGAGGAGCTAAGACGGAGCGATTCCGCTCGGCATGTGGGACTTGTGGATGAAGCCCTTCATTCGCTTTGCCAGGATTCCAGGGTGGTCAATCTGTTGAAATCAGACCACTACATTTTGGCCACCGTGCTCGATCCTAGGTTTAAAGCCTATGTGGTGTCTCTCTTTCCGGCCGACACAAGCCTGCAGAGGTGCAAAGACCTGCTGGTGAACACACTGTCAGCTGAAGCGGAACGTGACACGTCAACGGCTCCTTCTTCATTTTCTCCCGCAACTGGGGCTGCCAGGAAAAAACTTAGGTATCCTAAGCAACCCGCTGGCGGTGATGCAGGGCAGGCAGGACCAAGTTTGGACATCTGGTCCGGACTGAAGGACCTGGCAACAATTTCTGACATGTCTACTGTCACTGCATATGATACTGTCACCATTGACAGAATGGTGGAGGATTACATCGGTGACAGCATCCAAGTAGGCATGTCAGACAGTCCATACCTGTACTGGCAGGAAAAAGAGGCAATTTGGAGGCCCCTGTACAAACTGGCTCTATTTTACCTGAGTTGCCCCCCCTCCAGTGTGTACTCCGAAAGAGTGTTTAGTGCAGCCGGGAACCTTGTCAGCGAAAGGCGTAGGAGGTTGCTTCCACAGAATGTGGAGAAGATGATGTTCATCAAAATGAATTATCAGCTCTTCCAGGGAGACCAGCCTCCAGAAGGTACAGAGGGACCTGTGGTGGTGGATTCAAGTGGGGACGAGTTAATACTTTGTGAGGATGAGGATGTACACACTGAAGAGGGTGAGGAATCGGTGGATGAGGAGGATGAGGATGACATCTTGCCTCCGTAGAGCCAGTTTGTGCAGGGACACATTAATTGCCAGCTTGTTTTGTGGGGGCCCAAACGAACCAATCATTTCAGCCACAGTTGTGTGGCAGACCCTGGCGCTGAAATGATTGATTTGTTAAAGTGTGCATGTCCTGTTTATACAACATAAGGGTGGGTGGGAGGGCCCAAGGACAATTCCATCTTGCACCTCTTTTTTTCTTTGCATTATGTACAGTTTGGGGCCTAGTTTTTCTAACTGCCATCCTGCCTGCCACTGCAGTGTCACTCCTAGATGGGTCACGTGTTTGTGCCGCCCACTCGTGTCGCTTAGCATAGTCATCCAGCTACCTCGGTGCAACCTTTTGGACATAAAAACACTATTATGAGGTGTGAGGTGTTCAGAATAGACTAGAAATGAGTGGAAATTAAGGTTATTGAGGTTAATAATAGCATAGGAGCAGAAAAACCTACAAATTCTGTGATTTTAGCTGTTTTTATGCTTTTTTTCAAAAAAATACAGATCCAAAACACAAAACCCAGAACCCAAAACACGGAAGGGTGGTTTTGGCAAAACCAATCCAGATCCAAAACACGAAGAAAGATCCAGATCCAAAACCAAAACACAAAACACGAAAAGTGGCCGATGCACACCCCTAGTTTAGTCATATGAAAACTCTGACCTTGTAATGCGACTTGCATTACAAGGTCTGAGTTATTAAGAAGCCTTCACAGATCAGTAAGGTCCATGAAGATTCTCTGTGTAAAACATTAGTAAGATGTAAAAAGAAAAAAAAACATGGGGTTCCCCCCTAAGAGTCTGTCCTGGTTCTTAAAATACAAGGTAAAAAATGAGTAGGGTTCTTCTGTATTTTAAGAACCAGTACCAGGCTCTGTTGAGCTGGTCCTGGTTGAGAAATACAGGGGGAACTTATGTAGGACTCCCCGTATTTTCATCAAACAGCACTAGGCTCAGTTCGTCAGTTCTGGTTGTGGAAATATGGGGGACAAAATGAGTAGGGGTCCTTCGATTTCTCCGCAAACACTGGACTCTTTCTAGCGGGGTGTAATGCCAGAACCATGGGACCTTTTCACCGGGTCCCCATTCCAATGCATTATCACCTGACCTCTAGTTAGCCCAGGCCGGGGATCCCTGGGATGGTGGGAACCACCCAATAAAGGGGTTCTCCTTCTGCAGGGCACCGTAGGCCTGGGCTGATAGCCCAGGGCTATCATTGGCACCTCTGGGCGGTGGGTGCCTGGTTGATTGTGTATAAAAAAATAGGATGATTTATATTGTCTTTTACTGGAGAACTAGAGGTCACAGCAAACCTCCCCCATAAGCTGGTACTTGTGGAACCACAGTACCAGCATGCAGGGCATTAAGGGCCAACTGATACCTCTAGTTTACTTGCAAATAACCACAAGACACACCATTGAAAAGCACCATTGAAGCCTATGGTGGGAACTGCTACATTGTATCCTATGATGGGAACTACAAAGTTCACCTCTATTAACCTTGGGGTTCCCATCATAGGATACAATGTAGTGCCGTGTACCCCCGTTTTTTGGATCCGGATTCATCTTCGTGTTTGGTTTTGGCTTTGTAAAACCACCCTCAAGTGTTTTGCTTTTGGATCTGTGGTTTAAAAAAAATAAAAAAATAAACAGGTAAAGGACATCAAATTGACCTGTTAGCATACCATCCAAAAGCCGAGTTCAGATTTAAAATCCGAATTCCGAACCGCGGGAACACCTGAACCAGACCCGCACATCTTTAGTTCAGAGTTAGATAAATGGACATTTCCTGTTGCTCCTCACCCCTTCTCAGGTCTGTTATATAGTACAGCGAGGGGGTCCTAGCACAATGAGAGTGTCTGAAAAGAAAACAGCATACATGCGGTGGGAAAAAAAAGAAAAATACCTGTTTAGAGTAGTGCTGAGTGGGAGCTGGCATCGGTGCTCGGCGTGTGCACTGGCCGCAACTCCAGAGCCAAACAGCTGTTTTACCCAAGTGCTTTCTCAATGGTGTGCCTGCTGTAATGGGATGCCCTTCAGTTACATATAGAAGGACCGGCCTCCTATATGTAGCTGAAGGGTGTCCCATTATAGCAGCCCTGACCCAGGTGATCCCTGCGCTGTCTTACAGTCCACATGGTTCACTGCGCTCAAACCTCCCTGGCCCCACTGCAGCCCAGAACACAGCAGCATGTGCTGGGCTGTGGAGAGGAGCTACCGAAAGAAGAAAAGAGGAAGTAGGGGGGCGGCAGTGGTCCCGGACCCCTCCATGAAGCCTGAGTTTGGGTAATTAGTACCCGTCCCCTCCCCCTGATGTAAATAGACACCAGCTTGTGTGGTCCGCAGCTGTGTCAAAGGCTCAGGTTACTCAGATGGCCATCTCATAACTGTAAGCGAGGCCTGGAAATCTGTGTTGGAAAATGCAGACCCTGGCCTTGGCACTGCCAGAAAACGGGATGACACACCCCTGTTTTCAGGAATGCTGGCTGGCTCTGCCCACTTGCTGCCCCCAATTGGCTTAGGGGGCACTGAAAGCATCTTGCTTGACCCATTTTTTCACGTGCGCAGATCGTGTCCTGCTCAAGCGCAGTCTCCCGCCATCGGACTGGTGCACAAACCAGTGCGTACAAGTCTCAATTAGACCCAGAACTACCAATCTGTTGCATGTATTGCTACCTCCCATGCTCTATATTCCATGCTTATATCACTGCTTCATACTAGCACC
Source organism: Taudactylus pleione (assembly GCA_031769625.1). Taxonomy (NCBI): domain Eukaryota; kingdom Metazoa; phylum Chordata; class Amphibia; order Anura; family Myobatrachidae; genus Taudactylus; species Taudactylus pleione. The sequence goes on from JAUIMM010000562.1 coordinate 819,066, forward strand.
CTGGGGAAATTGGTTTGAACCCCAATGAAACGTTAGTTGATGTTGTGCATACTTTGAAAGACAAAATTTGGCAGCACAAGACCCTAAGTGCTGTCCCATTTGTTATGAATATATAATATATATGTGCACATGTGTGTGATATCATCCAAAACTATCCCATTAACACTAAGGGCCTCAGGGCCTGATTCAGAGCCGGACGCTCTTAACGAGTGCCCGCTCTGAACCCGGGTGTTTTTTTTTTTATTGCGAAGCGGCCTCTTGGACGCTCGCATAGCTGTGGGTTACCACCCACAGCTTATGCGAGCGTCCATGATGATGGTAGAGATGGTCAAGACCATCGCGACCATCGGGCTTGCGACGAGACCCTTGTGGTAGGGTCTCGTTGACCGCAAGCCCTGGAGTGATTTTGGCTCTATCAGAGCCAAAATAACTCCCACTGACATCACTAGTGATGTCAGTGGGGCTGGACCCAGACGGTAGGCGTTCCCATGGGAACGCCTCCGTCTGGGCAGCCACGCCCCCGGCATGCCCACCAAAGGGGGCGTGCTGTCACTCAACATCGACAGCACGCCCCCTTCGGTGCGAGACCCATAACGACGGCTTCCCCGTCGTTATTCGGGTCTCGCGCATGCGCGCGACGGAGGCGCCTCCGTCATGCGCATGCGCATTTGGGCAACATCGACCCGCTCAGCGCTCACGAGCGGGTCTGAATCTGGCCCTCAGTCAGCAAGGATCCCAACTGCTAAAGTGTACGCAAATGGGCGATTGTGGTGTACAACGCATGCATATGCACAAATGCCTCACTGCTATAGAGCCTGTGATCGCAGTGAGTACTCAGACCCATCGGAAAGTGATTGACAGGAAGTGCCGTTTGAAGGTGGTGATGGGGGGAGTTGGGCGAACGCAGGCGTGCCAGTGCATTTCAACGCCGTTAGCAGGGGCGTGCATAAATTAGCCACTGCTGTGGCCTCCTAGCGTGCGTGGTTGTTAACAGTTTAGTGATAGGGTCAGACCTGCCTTAAATGTGTGAGTGGCAATGATGTACTTCGATGTTACCGATGTTTTGGCCTCGATTGCAAGGTATTATGGATGTGTGAGAGGGGAAGTGGGCGTCTGCATGTTGTGCGTGCGAAGGCTTTGTGATAGCACATATTAGCATACTTTCGCAGCATACCTGCGTACGCAATTGCAGCTTTAATCGCATCAGCGATCCTTGCTGAAGGAGGCCCTAATGTCACAGAATCTGTAGGAAGATAATGTTTGTTGTCTTCCAGTTCCCCTATTCCGCACTTCATCTTATTCTATTCATTTTCCTATTACAGGTTTTTCTCTCACATGTAATGTATGTACAAGCAGCTCTTCTTCCTCCTGTTCTGGAACAACCATGACGTGCCCCAATGGTTACGCGTGTGGCAGCGCCCGTACAACAGCTACAGCAAGTACGTTATACAAAGCCTATAATTTATATATATATATATATATATATATATATATATATATATATTGCACTTCCCTTTTTATAAAAGTAAATAAATCTTGTGAATGTGACGTGTGCTTCCACTTATTAAGATGCAAACATATGGTTCATTGTTACAAGTTATCTCAGTACAACTTTGTGTCAATGCTTCATCCACCTAGTAGAGCAGGACAAGGATTGATGGACTTTGCAATGCAGGATAAAATACAGATATGTTAGGATTAACTGACGCATTACAGCATTGTGCATTCCATCCTTCTGTCTATTTACTAAGCCTTGGATGGAGATAAAGTGCAAGCCAATCAGTTCCTAACTGCCATGTTACAGGCTGTGTTTGAAAAATGACAGTTAGGAGCTGATTGGCTGGGACTTTATCCCCATCCAAGACTTAGTAAATAGACCCCAAGTGAATTGAAGAGTACATAGAATAAGTAAGTTACAACATTTCCTGAATATGAATGGAGAATGTACTGTATGTGAGACTTGGCTATGGGTTAGCTATGGGTTAGTGTTTATTATATGGATACACAGCAATAGTTGTCATTTGTAGAATAACTGTTCATAGATTATGGTAAAGAGGTAAAAAGAAGAACTACATTTTATTTAAGAGAGATGAACAGCAACGAAAGTGATTTGTTGGGAACCTGCTAAAAGGGTCTGTGGGTCCTAGTTAATAAACCCCAACAAAGTGCTATTATTGGGAAGGTAGGAGGGCAGGTAATTTTTGGGGGGATGAAGGTGGAAAACACCTTTCAGAATATTTATACACGATAATGTAAGGGGTTTATTCATACTTGCCGACAATCAGCTCCCTCCTTCCGGGAGGGAGCTGATTGTCGGCTAACAGTGGGGGGCGTGTCCAGCCAGATGTGACACATTGGGGCCGCACGATCGCATCATCATGGCCCCGCCCCCTCTCCACAACGACGTTATTTTTGGCACTGTGGAGCAGGGGGCGGGGCCACGATGATGCAATTGCGTCACTGTCCCCCCCCCCCCGCTGTGGGGATTTCTAGTGGATTCTGAGGGGAGGTCGGGAGGATTGGGAAATGTTGGGAGGCTTGCCTGCCTTTCCGGGGGGCCGGGAGCGGCACCTGAAAATCAGGAGGCTCCCGGCCAAATCGGGAGGGTAGGCAAGCCTGGGTTTGTTACTTTATCCCTATTCAAAAAACAATATATTTAATTTATTTTCTTACACCATTTACTTTTTGTACAGATGGACTGACAGTCAGTGACACTTTTACGATGTCTTGTGTACCGAGCAGTCAGTGCGATACACCTGGTAGTCTCAGTACTCCCAATAGCAATATAAAGATGGGCACTTCCTGTTGTAATACTGATAACTGTACTCCATCGTCACCTACATGTAAGTGTTTCAATTACACTCCTTTGTTGTTATACTATGTTACTGATTCAGAGGCAAATGCAATCCATACAGAGGGCCTGATTCAGACTTGGGAAATAGAGTGAGATATCTCTCTCAACTGATCATCTTGGTGACACCATGCTGCACTGCAGGTGGGGCAGATTTACAATGTGCAGAGAGATTTAGATTTGGGAGGGAAGTGTCCAAACTGACATCTAAATTGTAGAGTAATTGCATGTTTTTATCTTCATATTTTACAGTACCCAGTGACAGCTCTCAGCAGAATGGACTGACTTGTCGGACGTGTATTTCGGCTACATCTGACTGGTGTTACACTGGGGACACCATGCAATGTACTGGAAATGAAAATATGTGTCTTCTCCAACGTACTGTTATTTCTGGTAATTATAGTAACATTTTGCCTTCTTGTCTGTTCCAATCACAGTATCACATAAATGAAGACACATCCACTGTACAATCTGGTAAAATACATTAAAGGTTATTTGTGATTCAGATTTATAATTAGGGCTATTGACATTATTATATTAACAAGCTTATCGATTAGTGTCTGTAATTAGGAAGAGTAGAATAAAATTGTTATCGTTGTCTGATCGTCCTGTGCCCTCCCTGGAGTGCTGGATGATTCAACCCAGCAACAACCTGCATTGCATGGGCACGTATGGATGATAGCGATATTGACCATTGCCCATGCATGCAGGCCAATCTGGACAATATCAACCAGGTAACATAGGGACCCGGGTTGCTGGCCCATCGTTGCTGAGTTGGTGATGTGCTGGATGATTGATATTGATCATCCAGCACACCGGGAAGGTGCAGGGAGATCGTACAGTGATATTGTTATCGCTGATGATTGCCCTGTGTGTATGCACCATTACCCTTCCACTCTGGTGCTTTGAGTTGACTAATCATCATCATCATCTCCTGGAAAAGTTATTTTTTTTCATGGTAGCAGCATTTGCAGGAGAATCTAAAGCAGAAGAAGTAATTGTGTCTATTGTCACTTGTGCTGACAACTTGCTCACCAGGAGCTCCTTACATCTCTTAAGATCTGTGTTAGTTGGAAAGGAAGACATTAGTATGACTTAATCGTAGGAACAAGCATGGTTGCAGTACTGATCCTTTGGTTTTGCCAAAGCGCATAAATAACTTGGGGCCTGGCTTAGATATAAATGCAATGCTGATTTTTATGTAGATCAAGCTATTGTTTTTCATTGTGTATATGCATGTACAGTAATTGTTTTGCGATAATGCCTGCACGGAGGATCCATTTGCAAAGTGAGTGACAAGAAGTCACCATTTGAGGGAAGTAACGGGGTGGCTAGGTGAACGTAGGTGTGTCAGACCATTTAACCGCTGCTTCATGGATGTGTATAAATAAGACATTTTGATATCCTGTGCAGCATGAGAGCTCTCTGTGTGTCAGGAGAGCTGCAGTGTTTGTGGATTGGCACTTGCTGCATGGCTGCCCAATGTGCATCGATGTTTATACTATTGTATGTCTTCGGACATATATAAGAAGGCAGCAGATGGTGTTCCTATGCTCGACTATGCTTTAGAAGACATTAGCATATGTTAGCAACTGCGATCCATGAGAGAATGCAAATTCATTTGTATAAGCATACATCTCTTAATCAGGCATTTGAGCTACACGTCCTACATACTTAGTAGAATCACTTAGTTTCATCTCCTCCTTAAGATTCTCTGGCTGCTTTTATAATAGTTTATTTAAGGGTATGACCTGACTCAAGTTGGCAGTGTCTGAACTCACTGCACATGTAACAATTTCAAAAAGTTTCAGTAGGCTAACTAAATAATAAAATGGAGAGTATTCCCCTATTGTGCTGGACTAAGGTAACATGTCCCCCTCTCCCTATGTTATAGCTTTATGTGTATGCTTGGATGGCTTGTTGCTGTTAATACTTTCACTGAAGCATATTAAGGGTGGAATTCCACCTATTTGCTCAGTTTTGTTCAGTTGGTGGCATAGCAAATTGAATATACTTGCAGCTGCTGCAATCTTCTACATGTGGTTGCTAAATGACAAAAATGTCCAGAATTTTTCAGGTCACAGTCAGCACCTCCTACGTGGACCTGTATTTTTAAGAAATTCTGAACCACCAAGTTTATTGTGTGCGAAAAACATTGTACATTTTGAAAATCACCCAGTTGTGAAGCTCTTACAATGTTACTAGTGTTATCAGAAATAATAACTCTTGAGGAGAGTCTTAGCGAGGTAAGCCATTTTGCTATCACATCATTGAGATTTTCCAACAGTCTGACATCTTAGTGAAGCCAGTGATACAGAGAGTAGCCTGCCTGTGAATGAGCTGCCTTTGTGTGTTAGATACTGGTGCTGTTGCTGAAGGCACTACACCCACCCAGTGAGCTATCAGTCACGTAATCTTTTGTTTGACCAGTACTGCTTGTGCACATATCTGTAGTTAAGTTGATAGTGAGTACAATGGCATTTTCTGTGCCAAGAATAACTTTTTTAATGGCCTGGTACAGCTGAGGTATTATTGTTCTGGTAAAATGGAATCAAGATGGAATGTGGTAGCATAGACACATATGGGTACATTTATTAAGAATTGAGTTAGGGCGAGATTGCAATCTCTGGAGAGTTTAGGCATGTTTTCCAACTCGCAAATTTACTAAAGGCAAAGTCGGGAGAGTTAGAGAGAGATTTCTCTTTTCTCACTCATAAAACTCGGGTGAGATAGCAATCTCGAATCTTATCACCATCGGGCAAACTCGGAAGTACTTTTCACCTAAAAGATACAGGCCCTCATTCAGAGCCATACGCTCTGAGCAGAGCGCACGCTCTGAATGAGGACCGCCCTCCATAATTATGGAGCGTCCTCCAGGACGCTCGTATAGCTGTGGGTCACCACCCACAGCCTATACGAGCGTGCAGTTTGATGGCCGCGATGGTCTTGACCATCGCGACCATCGCCACTGCGAGCCGGAGCCTGCGGTTGAGTTTTTCAACCGCAAGGCCCGAAGTGATTTTGGCTCTATCAGAGCCAAAATCACTCCCACTGACATCACTAGTGATGTCAGTGGGCCGGCTTCTGACGGTAGGCGTTCCCTTGGGAACGCCCCCGGCACGCCCACCAAAGGGGGCGTGCTGTCAATCAACATCGACAGCACGCCCCCTTTGATCAGACACAACGAGCAAAGGAAAGTCCTTCGCTCGTCGCGTCTGACGCATGCGCACGACGGAGCTCCCGCCGTCGTGCGCATGCGCAGTGCACAACATCGACCCACTTGCGAGCGGACAGCCGCTTGCGAGTGGGTCTGAATCAAGCCCACAGCTCACAAACTTACCAAGAATCGAGATGACAATCTCGGGTGAGATACCTACAAACTCTCTGCCAATTTGAAGTTTTAAACAATCACCTCCAGAGCTGCGAGTTTGGCTGAAACATACAAATATCATTGTGATTTGTGTATGTTTCTGCCTGTAATTAGTTTAAATAGTGTATATATATTTTTTTTTCAAATGACGTGAGGTCCCCCCCCAAAAAGGCTAACCAGGCCCGGACGTGCCAGCCAATCCTGGTTCTTAAAATTAAAATGTGTAGGGATCCACAGTAATTTAAGAACCAGCACCAGGCAGCAGGGCCAGACCTGGTTTTAAATATAGGGAGAAAAAAATTGCATAAGGTTCCCCTTATATTTAAAACCTGCTCTGGACACTTTCTAGTGGGGGACTGATGCCACAGTCAGGAGTGCTCTTTCACCGGGCCCCTCAGCCGCAGCATCGGCCCTGACCTCTAGTCAGCTCAGGTTAGGGATCCCTGGGGAGTTGGATACCCCCCAATAAAGGGGTCCCCCTCTTGAGGGCACCCCTGGCCTAGGCTGATAGCTCGGGGCTATCCCTGCCACCCATGGGCTGTGGGTGGCGGGTTGAAAGTGTATGTGTAGTGTTAAAAATAGAATTAACAACATTGTCTTTAGAGTAGAACTGCAGGTCCCAGCAAACCTTACCCGCATGCTGATACTTGGCAAACCACAAGTACCTGCATGCGGAGCATTAAGGGGCCGCTGGTATGTGTAGTTCACCTATAAAGAAATGTGTAAAAAACACAAGACACACACACCATGAAAATAAAGTTTTATTACATACATACATACATACATACATACATACATATATACATACATACATACACACACACATACTCACCTGCTCCCAGATGTTCACGTACCCTTGTCACCGTAAAGTATCCGGGAATGTACCTCAAAAAAAGATCCAATACTCACCTTTTGTCCCACGATGTTTTCCGCAGAAATCCAATAAGGGCCATGGACACACTGAAACAACACGCTACAGAATGTTGCTACAGTATGCGAATGAGAGCTCATTGGAATGAGCTGTCATTAGCACCGGACCGTGAGCCAATCAGCTCGGCTTAATATTAATGGCCGCTCATTGGCTGGGACCCACGTGGACCCAGCCAATGAGCGGCCGCTATTTTTAAGCTGAGAAAACACTGCATTCTCGGGTGAGTAATCTCAACTTCACTTGCAACTCGGAGGAGAAATCTCGATCTGCTTCAATATCGGCCAACACTTTCAGCTAAACTAAATTCTTAGTAAATTTGCGAGAAGAAAAATGGAAAAATCACCCGAGATTTGACGATGCAAATCGAGATTAAAAAAAAAAAACTCGACCATTCTCGATTCTTAGTAAATAAGTAACCTCAACAAATTGTCTAAAACCAGATGCATTGATGGCGGATATTGGATGCAGAACTAAAGCTAACATAGACATCATGGCTTCAGTGATCTGCTGTGCACCAGGATGGCAGCTTTCATACTTTGTTTTCTCTTGCAAATGATTGTTTTATAATAATTTTTTGTTTGAAACTACTAGTCTTCTTGGTCCCCTTCTGTGATGAAGCTTCACCCCCTGCAGTGGCAACAGCCTTAGCAAAGATTCTTCTTGAAATCCTGTATAGGGGCAGAGTTAGTTTGCTTTTGTAAATTGGATGCAGATGGACTACCTCTAATCATTAATGAGGAGATTGATGTTGAAGGTGTTGGCGGTGGAGATTGCACGTGCTGGGATCTATCCATGCTGCTGGCAGCTGATGCTGGACTGCTTATCATTTTACTTCTGTCTGCTACAGTCTGAATATATCAAGTGCTGAGCGGCTCATGAGCCTGCCAGGCACTCTGCTAAGACCCCTGGGGTGACTGCTGTAAGATGAGACAGTGAGTGAAATGCTAATAATGCATTCAGTTTAATGTCAAATTGTATCATGCAAACAAAGAGGGCTGACTAACTCTGTATTTCATGTATGTGGCTGTTGGAAAGTGATATAACACAGCACTTTGGAAGAAATGAGAGTGTGACAGTGTGTGTATGAAGCCAACCCCTAGGCAAAAGCCTAATCCTGGTCAAACTACACCACTATGCCAAATTTGGTGGAGCTAGGTATAAAACTCTGGCCATGCATAAAAGACAAACAGACACACACACACATATTCTCGCTTATTATATATATATATATATATATATATATATATATATATTATACATATATATATATATATATATATATATATATATTCTATAATGTATCTCTCTCCCTCTATCTATATATATATATATATATATATATATATAGATAGATAGATAGATAGATAGATAGATAGATAGGTAGATAGGTAGATAGATAGAGAGAGAGAGAGATCAGATTACACCAGGGACATCCAGTACAGAGTAATTACCATTCTTACCTCACTCACCTGAAGAGCAAAGGTCATCTAATTTGCTATAAACTGTAATGGTGCATACACACGATCAGATTTTTCCTTCAGATATGAACGATAACGATTTAAAAATCGTTCAGTCGTTCATATCTGATGGAAAATCGTTCATATCTGACATGCCTGAACGATGGACGATCAACGATGCGCGTTCCCGTTTGTCAGATAACGATATCTGACATCTGATGGGTTTGCAGTCAGACTTGAACGATTCCATTCATTTTAATGCAGTCAAAAATCGTTCAATCGTTCAGTCGTTCATCTGACAAATCTGACAAGTCTGACAAATCTGACCTTGTGTATGCTCCATAAAGCTGCATACACACACAACGATTTTGTTACCAATGATTTTATGAACGATTTTATGAACGATTTTCTGTCAGATTATCTGTCAGATTTTTTAAGGTGTAATGAACGATTTTTTTGAACTACAAACAATTTTTGCATATTCCCTTAATGAAAATCGTTGGGTTGACAAGTCTGACTGAACTACAAACTACAAACATGAACGCACATGAACGATAATCGTTCATCGTTTGACTCAGAAAGTGAACGATTTTTTCAAACCATTATATAAGCTGCATACACAAACAACGATTTTTTGAACGATTATCGTTAAACAATTATCAATCATGCGCGTTCACGTTTGTATTTTGTAGTTTGTAGTTCAGTCAGACTTGTCAACCCAACGATTTTCATTAAGGGAATATGCAAAAATCGTTTGTAGATCACAAAAATCGTTCATTACACTTTAAAAAATCTGACAGATAATCTGACAGAAAATCGATCATAAAATCGTTCATAAAATCGTTGGTAACAAAATCGTTGTGTGTGTATGCAGCTTATGGAGCGTACACACGGTCAGATTTGTCAGACTTGTCAGATTTGTCAGATGAACGACTGAACGATTAAACGATTTGAACGATTTGGACGATTTTTGACTGCATTAAAATGAATGGAATCGTCCAAGTCTGACTGCAAACCCATCAGATGTCAGATATCGTTATCTGACAAACGGGAACGCGCATCGTTGATCGTCCATCGTTCAGGCATGTCAGATATGAACGATTTTTCTTCAGATATGAACGACTGAACGATTTTTAAATCGTTATCGTCCATATCTGAAGAAAAAATCTGATCGTGTGTATGCACCATTAATCTTTACATCTATTGTATCTACTCTAAATTGTAGAACTTCATCACTGATATTCATGTTGTGTATTTACAGGTTCTACAAGTCAATCTGTTGCTATTCGGGGTTGTGGCACTAAAAGTTTCTGCGACTTAGGCTCCCAGTCTGCGTCAGATGGTACCAATACAGTGAAAGTGTCATTTACATGCAGTAGCGGGAGTTTTGGCCTGCGCAGCAGTGAATTATTTGCCTCTGTTCTTGCTATTGTAGTAGCTAAAATGTTATATTTTTGAACAGTCTTTTCTCATCCATCTTCGTGTTCTGTCTGTACAACGTTACAAAGCGCTTAAACATTTAAAAATAAAAAGTTTCAAAATATTTTGTTGTCATTTTTTTTATGTTTATGGGATTGATAATAATTACAATGAAGTGAATAATACATTAGAATAAAATAATGATTTAAATAGAGTTATCTTCTAATTATCCAGGTGTAAGGTCTATGGATTGCATGGAAAGTAACCACAATTGCAGATGTCTGCGCAGCCAGATATAAACCCATATGCTAATGCCAGCATCTGTATGTTGTCATACGGAGGACTCATGACTACTACTTTACATTTTGGTCTACAGTTGCAGCCGTCATTAGGGCCGGTGCTACCATTGGGCAGCTTTAGACGGCTGCCTAGGGGCAGGGGTCACTGGAGGGCACCTCTAAGTCAAAAAAAAAAAGAGAAGATGTCTATTTCAGTCCCCGACAAGTAGGGGTGAGCGGATTCGGTTCTACTCTGTTCCGTTCGGATTTAAAAACCGAATCTTATTGGGTATCAGCTGTCATGAGTTTTGGATAGCCAATAAGATTCGGTTTTTAAAACCGAACGGAAACGAGTAGAACCGAATCCGCTCACCCCTACCGACAAGTTGGTTTAGTGTGTTTGGGAGTGGTTTTATCGAATGCTGACAGGGTTAGTGTATGTGTGTGGAGGATTAATGAGTGATGGCAGAAAGAGCATGTGTGTATGGGGAGGGTAATGGGTACTGACATATATTGGAGCACAGATGTATGGCATAAATATATTGGGGAATGGATGGTAAGCATAAAGTATTGGGGGCACAGCCTGTATGGCATATAACGAATTTGGGGCACATGTATAGCATATGTACTAGGGGCATTGTTTGGCATAATTCATGGCTATGTGGCATTGAATCACTTTCTTGCACAGCTGTGTGGCATATGTATTTGGGGGGTATGTAGTTATGAGACTGAAAGCTGCATTGCCGCCGGTCTCAATACAGACAGTAGAATCCTGGCAAGGGATCTAACATAGGCGTCGAAATACCGACGCCTATGTTAACCCCGACGCCGGCACCTCAACAGGATGCTGGATCGATTGTCCAGCACCGGAGGTAAGAATGAACTAGCGGGGATGGAGGGGTTAGGTTTAGGGACCACCTGGGGGGATTTAGGGTTAGTCACCCCCCCGGGGAGGGTTAGGGTTAGGCTAGGGGAAGGGGGGGGTTAGGTTTAGGCACTAGGGGGGAGGTTAGGGTTAGGCATCCCCGGGAGGGCTAGGTTTTGGGTGCGGGGAGGGGGTTAGGTTTAGGCACTAACGGAGGGAGGTAAGGGTTAGGTACTAAGGGGGGAGGTTAGGGTTAGGCACTCCTAAAGGAGGGTTAGGGTTAGGGGGGAGGTTTAGGGTTACTAAACTTACATTAGCTGTCAGGATCTTCTGCATCGAGCTGCCGGCGTCGGGATTTGAACCGCCGGGCTCATGTCCGGCGGTCAAACAATCCCATTCCATATTGGGGAACAAATGTGTGGCATATTATGTATTGGGGCACAAACATGTGGCATATTATGTATTAGAGGCATTAATGTGTATCATAAGTATGCATTGGGGATGCAGATGTATGGCATATAATGAATTGTGGAACATAACATTATGAATTGGGGCAGGGTTATGAGGCACAGTATGATTTTGGGTCACTACTGTGTGGCATATTAGAAATTAGCATCACTAATAGTTTATGTGGCATAGTATGAATTGGAGGAACCAGGGGCGGTGGGTGCAATTTTGCCTTGGGCGCCCAGACACCTTGCACCGGCCCTGGTCATCATTAGTATTGAGACTTACACCCAGCCCATTATGGGTGCAAAAAATCTGTCTGAAACAGGAGTCTCCTCTCCATCTAAGCTGCTTATAACAATGGCGTGCGGTGAGGTCAGTGACTGGTGAGGTGCTGGCTAGTATCAGAGCAAGATTTATACTAGGGGTGAGCGGGTTCTGAAATCCGAACCCCCCCCGAGCCCCCCCGATCCAAGGCCGATCCGAGTCAGGCTCGACTTTTCCCGCCTGACTCGGATCTGAAATCGAGGCAAAACATCATCATCCCGCCTTCCGGATCTCGCGGGTTTTGGATCCTATATAAGGTACCCGCGTCGGCGCCATTTTCTCACTTGGCTGTGGAGAGTGAAGAGGGAGGGTGGGAGTTAGGGCTGTGTAGTGTAGTGTAGAGTAGTGCAGAGTAGTGTTGTGCTGCGCTGTGCTGCTGTTGTCCATAGGGGCTGTGTCCACTACTTCAAAGTCCATAGGGGCTGGCTGTGTTGTGCTGTGCTGCTGTTGTCCATAGGGGCTGTGTCCACTACTTCAAAGTCCATAGTGGTTGGCTGGACTGTGTTGTGCAGTCAGTTGTCCATAGGGGCTGTGACCACTCCAAAGTCCTGTGCAGTGTCCCAGTCCTAAAGGGGTGCTGTAGTGTTGTCCAGGGGGTGCTCTGTCCGTCAGGGGTGCTCCCCCCAAGTGCTAAAAAAATATTTTTTTTTTCTGTGTTTGTGAATTGTGTGCGCAGTAGCCGCACGTGCATCAACAAAGTAGTGTCAAGCGTGTGCCTGTGTCATAAGTAAAGGGCCGGCTGGCTTGACCGTTAAAGGGTGCTGTAACCCCCAAAGTACACTCCAAACCAAATAAAAAAATATTTTCTGTGTTTGTGAATTGTGTGCGCAGTAGCCGCACGTGCATCAACAAAGTAGTGTCAAGCGTGTGCCTGTGTCATAAGTAAAGGGCCGGCAGGCTTGACCGTTAAAGGGTGCTGTAACCCCCAAAGTACACTCCAAACCAAATAAAAAAATATTTTCTGTGTTTGTGAATTGTGTGCGCAGTAGCCGCACGTGCATCAACAAAGTAGTGTCAAGCGTGCGCCTGTGTCATAAGTAAAGGGCCGGCTGGCTTGACCGTTAAAGGGTGCTGTAACCCCCAAAGTACACTCCAAACCAAATAAAAAAATATTTTCTGTGTTTGTGAATTGTGTGCGCAGTAGCCGCACGTGCATCAACAAAGTAGTGCCAAGCGTGCGCCTGTGTCCCATAAATAAAGGGCCAGATGGATTGACAAGTAAGTAAGTGAGTGGAAATTAAGGTTAATGAGGTTAATAATAGCATAGGAGCAGAAAAACCCACAAATTCTGTGATTTTAGCTGTTTCCCTATTTTATTTTTATCGGAGAAAGTTTGGTCCTCCATTTATGTTATATATATATATATATATATATATATACGTGCGGCTATGGCGCACACAAACAAAGAAAATATTTTTTTATTTTTGCTGGAGAGTAGTGCACTTTGTGGGTTACACAACCCTTTAAGAAATGAGCCAGCCAGCCCTTTATTTATGGGACACAGGCGCACGCTTGGCACTACTTTGTTGATGCACGTGCGGCTACTGCACACCCAATTCACAAACACAAAAAAATATATATTTTTATTTTGTTTAGAGTGCCCTTTGGGGGTTACAGCACCCTTTAACGGTCAAGCCAGCCGGCCTTTTACTTATGGGACACAGGCGCACGCTTGGCGCTGCTCCTTTGTTGATGCACGTGCAGCCACAGTGCACACAATTCACAAACACAGAAAAATGTTTTTATTTTGTTTGGAGTGCCCTTTTGGGGTTACAGCACCCTTTAGCAGTCACTCCAGCCGGCCCTTTATTTATGGGACACAGGCGCACGCTTGGCACTACTTTGTTGATGCACGTGCGGCTACTACGCACACAATTCACAAACACAAAAAAATATATTTTTTTATTTTGTTTGGAGTACCCTTTGGGGGTTACAGCACCCTTTAACGGACAAGCCAGCCGGCCTTTTACTTATGGGACACAGGCGCACGCTTGGCGCTGCTCCATTGTTGATGCACGTGCAGCCACAGTGCACACAATTCACAAACACAGAAAAAATATATATTTTTTTGCACTTGGGGGGAGCACCCCTGATGGACAGAGCACCCACTGGACAACACTACAGCACCCCTTTAGGACTGGGACACTGCACAGGACTTTGGAGTGGACACAGCCCCTATGGACAACTAATACTAATAGAACAATGAAGCGTAATCAAATATTTATTGATAATCATATAAAATTGTATGATAAAAATATCACAATGGGAAAAAATGCCTCCCCTAGACAAACGCTAACTTTGAATCAAAAGATGGATATTGGTTAGACAAAAAATTAAATGTTTTAAAAATATGACAACTGAACTTATTTAATATATAAAATTCAGACACAAGAAAGATCAAATATTGAATCCAAAAAATCCGAAATTGAGGTAAGATATTTGATAATATCTGTAGATGCGGATAATGAATAGACCAGAATATCTATAGTATAAACACCTTAAATAGTTTGTTGCAATCTTTTCTTCAGTCCCATAATAAGTCAATACATATATATTATAAACATAATCCTCCAGGAGGGTAGGATACTGCACAATCAGTCCATATAGAAAAGGTATACTGTTTACCAACACGTGGTGCACTCACGTTTGTAACGAATACCGTGTTTTCCTCTTTCTGTTATCCAGAGGCATATATACTTGTATTTTTTGCAGCAGCAATAGCCGATGAAAGTGTCAGGTGGACTGAACCTGCATAAAGTGCTGGGTCTATCTCCTCTATCCTCCGGAGGCCTGCACACCTGTAGTCTCCACGGCAGCAATGTATCAGACACCTGTATGTCTGTATTCTCCGCAGCGGCAATGTGCAATACGGAAGTCGGGTTGAATGAGCCGGCACAACAACGGACAGTGTGATCACACGGGCAGTATATAGCTTACTGCTGTCTTTTCTTCTACGCGTTTCTCCACCTGTATAGAGATCAGCGGCTTCATCAGGAAGTGAATAGATGTGTGGCTCCAAATTTCCCATGTTTAAATAGTACCTCAATTGCCATCAGCTGCATATAATTAAGAGTTACAGATGTCAATCAACACCCCTAGATTTATCTTGCACGGGGTTTGTACATTTGACAAACTTTAATATAGTAGTATTAATGTTAAGTCATTGTTTAACATAATCTCATATAAATATATCAATACTAACTAATTGCAAAAATAAAAATAAAAAATTAAAAATATATACAATTGACACCAATGAATTTATATATAAAAGAAATATAGCCATAAAAATTAATAAATAGCTCAAAAATATAACCTAAACAACAAAATATGCATATACATCTAAATATAAACAATTAAATAAATAATTAAATAAATAAATACATAACTAACCCTTCCTAATTATATGCTAATTAATTAACATTTAAACATTTATATTAACCATTAAAACATAATATAAATCTATTAAAAAATTCTGTATATAAGACCATATGCTGTCTATAGTTGAGAGCCAGTCCTACTTTATTTCTTTATATATTCTATACGAAATAGGTTAATGGTACTCTATATACATGTCGAAGAGCATATGTGTAAGCATATGGTCGTATATACAGAATTTTTTCCCATTGTGATATTTTTATCATACAATTTTATATGATTATCAATAAATATTTGATCGCGCTTCATTGTTCTATTAGTATTAGTTGTTGATCATATTGACAGGTAGAGTACAGCCTGTAGTGATATTTGATGCTTCAGTCTTGTGGACTTTTTATAAAACAACTGTGTGTTTCATTATATATTAATTTCAGCGCTAGACTGCTTGTTCCTATGGACAACTGACTGCACAACACAGTCCAGCCAGCCCCTATGGACTTTGAAGGAGTGGACACAGCCCCTATGGACAAAAGCAGCACAGCGCAGCACAGCACAGCACAACACTATACCATACTTACCTACCTTTATAAATCTCTTCCCGGGAGAAGCCCGGGTAATAGAAGCAGCAGGGGGCCATTGGGGGCGTGGCCTAATGATTTGCGTCATTAAGCCCCGCCCCCCTCGTGGCAAAACTGCCGCGATTGGGTCAAATTTACATAGGGGGCTGGCCCAAATGCTGTGATTCATGCAGAATCACAACTTAAGCCCCGCCCCCCTCACGGAGACCCGCGATCGCCGCGGGTATTCTCCTCATTCTGCCCACTTCACTAGGAAGTGGGCAGAATGCGGGAGAATTGCCTACCCTTCCGGGGGTGCGGGGGGTTACCCGAAAAATCGGGAGCCTCCCGCGAAAACTGGGAGGGTAGGCATGTATGCACTATACTGCACTACACTACACTACACTACACAGCCCAACCAGCCCTAACTCCCACCCTCCCTCTTCACTGTCCACAGCCGAGTGAGAAAATGGCGCCGACGCGGGTACCTTATATAGGATCCAAAACCCGCGAGACCCGGAAGGCGGGATGATGACGTTTTGCCTCGATTTCAGATCCGAGTCAGGCGGGAAAAGTCGAGCCTGACTCGGATCGTCCTCGGATCGGGGGGGCTCGGGGGGGTTCGGATTTCAGAAATCCGATCCCGCTCAACCCTAATATAAATATATATATAACACCACAGCCCGGCACTCTGGTCCCTCCGTGGGGTCTCTCACTCCGGTGCCTTCCTCAGGAGGATAGCACCTCCAAATATACAGACATACAGCAAGGCGACACTCGGAGACTTCGTTAAGTGGTAAAACAGGTAAAATATTTTAATCTTCGATCAACATTTCAGGGATCGAATCCCCATCAGGATACAGTCAGTGAGCAATACAAAGTGAAAATCTTAAATAGCCTTACCTCCATTATCCCCGCGGTCACTGCTGCCATCCCCTTCTGTGTTCCGGTTCTCTCACCTCCGGAAGCAGCTGAATCAGTGTATCCCGGAAGTGATGTCACTGTCTCCTGACTGGTGGCTATGGGAACGCTATCAACAATAACATAAAAGCACGTGATGTGACCATACTTACACTAAAGTGTATACAATAACATATTTAAAATACTTATTAAGCATTGCTAACATCATACTTGCCTACCCTCCCGATTTGGTCGGGAGCCTCCCGAAAATCGGGTGCCACTCCCGACCACCCGGAAGGCAAGGCAAGTCTCCCAGAACCAGCCGCAGCCATCCCGCACCCCCCGTTGCCGGCCACTTAGTATGCAGCCCAGGGGATCAGATGACTCGATTCGCGTTAAATCGCGTCATCGAAGCCCCGCCCCCCGCAGTACAGTGCCTGTATTACGGGCTCTGCACAGCAGGGGGCGGGGCCACGATGACGTGTTGAGCCGCCGTGCCCCCCGCTGCGCCCACCTGCTGTGTACAGAGTGTCGTCCAGGCTGTCCCCTCCCGGAAGGGACAGCCTATAGGTAGGCAAGTCTGGCTAACATGTCATCGTCATTAGTGGTGACAGCCATAATCTAATAAAATATGCTGACTGATCAGCATAAACCAATCATAAAACTTATGTGTACTTATAAAAAATAAGCCACATTACAAATAGCAGTGTGAAGTATGAATACTAATAATAATGTTATCACACATGAATTATACGTGAATTTTCAACCTAATGAGCTCTGAATATTTATGCACAACTGCCTGCTACTATAAAGATCACTGTAAACTGCCTATATTGTAAACATTGATCGGGAAAATTAATCTTAGTCATTCTCCCATTAAATAACATATACTGTATATATATATATATATATATATATATATATATATATTCCATAGCAGTGGTCAAAGTGGGGCGGTATATGGCGGTGTGACATACCGCCACTTCCCGGCCCCACTTCATTTCAGATGTAGAAGAGAATGTACCAGCGCTGGGATCCAGTATGGGATCCCAGCGCTGGAACAGCGGCGGCAATGTGTTGTGTCCCGCAGGGGACACATCTCAATCGGGGCAGTGGAGGCACTGACATGTAGCCGGGACAAAGTGAAAGTACCTGGTCCCTGCTGCACTGTAAGCACCACGTACTGGGCGGCTACCAGCCAATCACGAGGCTCGCAGCCGCCAGCCAATCGTGGGACTTGCGGCCACCAACCAATCGCAGGGCTCGCAGCCGCCAGCCAATGAGAAGCTGCCAAATGGCAGCTTCTCATTGGCTCGCAACGGCGCCAATGAGGAGCTGCCAAATGGCAGCTTCTCATTGGCTCGCAGCGGAGCCAGATAAACTGCAATGAAGACCAGAGGATCCCGGTGGCTCCACTCCAGCAGCGCAGGTAACAGAGAATTAGAGAGAGGGGAGGGTGTGAGAGAGGGAATAGAGAGAGGGGCAGACAGAGGCAGGCTAGCTATTGTAGGGGGTGAAAGAGAGAGGGAATCAGTAAGGACAGGGTGTGAGAGAGGGGAGCAGGCAGGGAGAAGTGTGTGTGTGTGTGTGTGTGTGGGGATAGAAGTACAATGGGGTGATATGGAAGCAGGGGCCCATAGGGGGGGGGGAAAGATTCAATCTCCATACCCCCACCTCTAAATTACCACTTTGAGCACTGTTCCATAGACATAAAACCTTACGGTTTCATATGTCCCATTAAGGCTGCTTAGACATGTTCTGAAAATTCACAAAACCTATTGATTTTCTGCCACTCAAACTCCAAAAAGCAATGAAATTAAGATCATTAAGGATCGCCTCTCAGCCAATGAGCGCTCCGCATCGGGATTTCTGTACTGAAATCCCGGGCGGAGCTGTCAATCGGGCAACTCCAGTTATCTCCATTTTTTTTGCCAAGAACCTGGATTGTGTGAAGAGGACCTGATCCACGCATAGGAGGAGGTGAGTATGGAATTTTTTTTCACAGGTAATCCATTGAATTGTCTACTGGAGAAGAGGACAGATTGGCTTCAGGGATACATACAGATGTGTCCACATACACCTTTCCTAAATTCAAGCCATGTCACCAAATGTGCCAAGCCTTTGAATCTGTGTATTATCCACGCCTTGTGATTTTTCTTAAAATTTGCTACTTTAATCTGATACTTTATATGAATAATTGTGCAGGAAAAAATTTTTTGGGATCTATCTAATTGCTACTCGTCGTGGTGCATCTTAGCCATGACGGCATATTGTGCCAAATTAAGAAAAAAAATGAAAGGTATATGAGGACACATCTGTAGGTGAGTATGTGAGATAGTGTGTATGCATGTGTGAGTACATGTGAGTACATGTGTGTGTGCATGTATGTTTTAATAAAATTATACTTTTCTACGGTGTGTGTTTTTTTTAATATTGCTTTTGCTGTGGAACTAAAGGTACCAGCAAGCCCGTAATGCCCCGTATGCTGATACTTGTGGTTCTACAAGTACCGGCATGCAGGGGAGGCTTGCTGGGAACTGTAGTTCCACAGAAAAAGGCAATATTTATATTTTCAAATGCACCACACTTTACCAGGGAGCTGGACAGACCAGCTGAAGAATGAAGAGGACGGGAAGCCCTGGTTGTGTGGGGAGCTTACTGGCCGCCGCGCTCCAGGTGAAGGTCCCGGTAAATAAAAGATTTATAAGACTGTGTCTGTGTGTTTTATTTGAATATTTCTTTTGCAAGGGTACTATAGGTGCCAGCAGGCCCTTAATACCCCGCCTGCTGCTACTTGTGGTTCTGCAAGCACCAGCATGCAGGGAATACCTGCTGGGACCTGTAGTACTATTGCAAAAGACATGATTTATATTTTCTTATGCACCACACTATACATAATAAACCCGGAACCCACCGCCCAGGGGTGCCGGGGATATCCCCGGGCTATCAGCCTGGGCCTGGGGTGCCCTGAGGAGGGGGACCCCTTTATTGGGGGGGTCCCCAACTCCCCAGGGATCCCTGGCCTGGGCTGACTAGCGGTCAGGGGTGATGCTGCGGCTGGGGGACCCGATGAAAGGGCTTCCCTGGCTGTGGCATCACCCCCCCGCTAGACGGAGTCCGGTGCTGGTTCTGGGAAATACAAGGGGAGCCCTATGCATTTTTCCCTCTGTATTTCCAGAACCAAGACCGGCTCATAGCCCTTTGCTGGTTGCGCTATATACGGGGGACCCCTATGTCATTTGTCCCCCGTATTTTGGCAACCAGGACAGGTTCTCAAAAGTCTGGTGCTGGTTGTGCTTAATACAGGGGACCCCTACGTAATTTGTCCCCCGTATTTTGGCAACCAGGACAGGTTCTCAAAAGTGTGGTGCTGGTTGTGCTTAATACAGGGGACCCCTACGTCATTTGTCCCCTGTAGTTAGCACAACCAATACTGGGGCTCCAAAGCCCGGGGCTGGTTGTTTCCTGGGGGGTGGGGCAACACAATTTTTTTTTTTTTAAGCACAGGCAGTCAGTCATGGTTGTGCTTAAATGCAGGGAACAAATGACATAGGGTTCCCCCATATTTACACACAACCAGCACCGGGCTAGTCAGAACCAGCCCTGGTTGCCAAAATACGGGGGACAACTGATGCAGGGGTCCCCCGTAGGTTATGCAGCCAGCACTGGGCTCTGATCCAGTCCTGGTTCTGGAAATACAGAGGGGAAAAATGAGCAGGGTCCCCCTGTATTCTCCAGGACCAGCACCAGACTATTTCTAACGGGGGGCTGATGCCACAGCCAGGGGAGCCTTTTCACCGGGCCCCCCAGCCACAGCATCAACCCTGACCGGTAGTCCGTCCAGGCTGGGGATCCCTGAGGAGCTGGGGACCCCCCCAATAAAGGGGTCCCCCTCCTCAGGGCACCCCAGGCCCAGGCTGATAGCCCGGGGCTATCCCCTGCACCCCTGGGCGGTGGGTGCTGGGTTGATTGTGTTGTGTGGTGCATTTTAAAGAATATTTTCTTTTGCAGGTGAACTATAGGTCCCAGCACATCTCTTTGCATGCTGGTACATGGAAAACCACAAGTACCAGCATGCTGGGCATTAGAGACCACTGCCACTTGTAGTCCACCTGTAAAAAAAATATTAAAATAACACAACATACTTTAATATTGTAATATTTTATTTTACTGGTCTTCACCTGGGGGACGGCGGCCTTTAAGCTCTTTTGCATGGCCACCGCCACTCCAGGACTTAGACACTTTGTATGGCGGGCACCAACCCACCAGGGCTTTGGCGTTTTCTCCTGGCAGGCGCCTACCCACCAGGGCTTCAGCGTATTTGCCTGGCAGGCACCAACCCACCAGGGCTTCGACGACTTCACCTAGTGGGTAGCAGCCTGTGATAGCTCTTTTTCGTGGCTGCCGTCCACTAGGACTTCCGGCGTCTTCGCCTGGCGGGCGCCAACCCGCCCGGGATTTGGTGTCTTCGCCTAGTGGGCGGCAGCCTGTGATAGCTCTTTTTCATGGCTGCCTCCTACTAGGACTTCTGGTGTCTTTGCCTGGCGGGCGCCCACCTGCCAGGGCTTCGGCGTCTTCACCTGGCGGGCACCAACCCACCAGGGCTTCCATGTCTTCACCTAGTGGGCAACAGCCTGTGTCAGCTTTTTTGCATGGCCGCCACCCACTAGGACTTCTGATGTCTTTGCCCAGCGGGCGCAACCTGCCAGGGCTTTGTTTTTTTTCGCCTGGTGTGCGCCAACCTGCCAGGGCTTCGGCCTCTTCACCTAGTGGATGACAGCCTGTGTCAGCTCTTTTGCATGGCCACCGCCCACTAGGACTTATGGTGTCTTCACCCGGCAGGTGCCAACGCGCCATGGCTTCGGCGTTTTTGCCTCAGGCACCAACCCGCCAGGGCTTCGGCCTCTTCACCTAGTGGGCGGCAGCCTGTGTCAGCTCTTTCACATGGCCACTGCCCACTAGGACTTCCAGTGTCTTCGCCCAGTGGGCGCCAACCCGCCAGGGCTTTGGCATCTTCGCCTGGTGGGCGCCAACCCGCCAGGGCTTCAGCATCTTTGCCTGGCAGGCACCCACCCACCCACCAGGGCTTCTGGCGTCTTCACCTGGGGGGTGGCTGCCCAGGGCTTCTATGGTCCTCTGCAGGTGCCGCCGCCTCCAGTGACATCAGTAGTCGTGATTGGCTCGCGGCGGCCATCTTTGAAAATCAAAGATGGCCGCATCGAGCCAATCACAGCTTGCGACGTCATCGGTGGCGGTAGCTGCGGGACAGTCGCCTGTTCGGGTGTCAGCAGCAGGCCTGGATCTGAGAAGATCTTGTCCCCGCCAGCCATTCTGCCGAGTATGGCTGCGGCACCCCATTTCAAAATTCAAAGATGGCAGCCGCGAGTCGTGATTGGCTAGCGGTGGCCATCTTTGAATTTCAAAAATAGCGCTGAGGCGCCATTTTTAAAATGGGCGCCGCTGCCATATACACATAATGGCTGTAGGGGTCTGAATCCTCTCCGGTCCTGGCCCACCGCCAATGCCCTCACCACCGCTGGCCCCTCCGCTGCCACCACCGCTGCCAGGCCCTCTGCCGCCAACACCTGCGCACCCACCGACACCCACGTCCCCCAACAACCGCGACCCACCGCCCGCTGCCACTGAGGTCCCCACCACCACATACGTGTCCCTGCCGCTGCATTGCCCGCTACCGCCCGCAAATGACGGCCATCTTGCTGCACCCAAGTGATGCCACTATGACTACACCTGCTGGAAGCTCCTACTGCGGCTGCACAACAAGTTGAAAAGTCCTATCTTTATAATGGCGCATTCTTAAGGTAATAGTTTAAAAACTCACTTTCTAATTTACCTGAACCCCAAAAGCATGTACCCCGGCACAAAAGCTACCTAATAAAACAAACCCCAAGTCTAAATTCCACCCCTAACTTGAGTTTGCCTTCCCAAAAATCCCCCATAGACTACTGCACAAAAGGGTTCCTAATTCACAATGTCAGAAAAACTGACAGTTGGAGCATTTAGATTAGTCCCAAATCCTCAATTTTTATGTTTTTTGCCCTGAAATTTGGCATGCAGCACCCAGTGAAAGTTCTACCCGGCCATGCCAAATTGGAGATCCGTACCTTCTATAGCTTTTGAGGTGTAGCCCCTGAACACCCTGCCCCCCCTTCAGAATTCTCTATGGAGAAATCTGTTTTTCTAGATGCAGCCTTAATATAAGGGCTGTATATCAAAACTTTATATTCACAGCATATGATTAAGAACACGCTCAAAGTAAAAGCTTGGTTTGTAACATATCATTGAAGCATAATTCACCCAAACCCAGGAGTCCAATGTAATCCAACTGAATGGCACCGAATTCAGAAGATCTCCGTAATGATGTCTCCAAGGTGTGGACATACATCCCTGTGGTCACATAGGGATATATGTATCCATGAATGGAGTCATTTTTTATTGTGAAAATGAAAAATCATTTGATTGCTCTAGTGAACTCTTAGCCCTATTTAAAGCATCACAAATGGACCAGGAACTTATCCCTGAGGAGGTTTGTTCACAAACGAAATGCGTTGGAGGTTCCTGGTTGTATTCGATCAAGTTCAAACCTTGGAGACATCATTACGGAGATCTTCTGAATTCGGTGCCATTCAGTTGGATTACGTTGGACTCCTGGGTTTGGGTGAATTATGCTTGAATGATATGCTACAAACCAAGCTTTTACTTTGTACGTGTTCTTAATCATATGCTGTGAATATAAAGTTTTGATATACTATACCATGATCCTTTCTTGGTTTTTGTTTTCTTGATGCTGGGCTATGTCTCTGGATATCTTATGAAAACCGTGTCCTGATTCATCATTTCATTTGATTGGAGTTGAGATAAGCGTAAATATATCAAATTAAATGTACGCACATTATTTATTTTTGAAATTATTCAGTGTCTAACATACTACACTATTAGCGCCTTCTTGTCTTGTTTTATATATATATATATATATATATATATACACAGAGTCCAAATGAATGGAATAGGCACTCACGAGTCAGTTGACAAGAAATTTTAATCGCTCACATGATTTGAAAGAATGGTCGACGTTTCGGTCCAAATAGACCTTTGTCAAGACAGAAAATTCACCAACATAACTCCACCACAGGAAACCTCAAGTCTACCTGCTGTGTGAGCTGATTTAAATAGCCTGAACAATTACAGTGGATACCGCCCACAATCAAGTCCCGGAAGTACCTAAAGTTTACTAAATGGCCAGCCGTACAAAACACATAAATCAACCTACCGAATAGGCACACTAGGACTCCCTGGATCCTTCCATCAGCGCCCCAAATAGAGCCAGCATACAGGACAAACAGCCGCTCACAGCTGTAACTGGAAGCCGCCTGCGTTCCAACAAGTGGAACGCAAGACATCCACGTAAAATGGGGCAGACATCAGCGCCGCATCATCGAAGACGAGACCAGGTATCAAGCCTGCGCTCCACCACTTGGAGCGCATCAAAGCCGGGCATAATAGAGAAAAGGTCAAGCGGGACGTCATCTAGGCATCGCCATAGTGACCAACTTCAACAAAGGCGCCACTTGTTCACCCTCAATCATACTCGATGATATCATAATAGACGGGGCATCATAGTGTAAACAAAAGTAGTAACTGAATACAGACACACTCATGTTGCACTCAATGGTAATACATAGCTGTATTATCACTCACAATAGTCATATAAATAGAACAAAAGCTACATAATGATGCCACTGTGATGTATATACGCAGGCGGCTTCCGGTTACAGCTGTGAGCGGCTGTTTGTCCTGTATGCTGGCTCTATTTGGGGCACTGATGGACGGATCCAGGGAGTCCTAGTGTGCCTATTCGGTAGGTTGATTTATGTGTTTTGTACAGCTGGCCATTTAGTAAACTTTAGGTACTTCCGGGAACTTGATTGGACATTGTTTTTGGACTTTTAACGTCTATAATGGAGCACCCCACAATTGGAGTTTCTATTATAGTGAATGCAGCTTTCTGCTAACTAGCACTACATTCGTTTTTCTTTAATGTTTTTTTGTTTTTCATTTCTTCTGGATTAATTTATTTTTGGATTATCTGTAGTGAATACCCATCAAACATGGGTACAACTGTGAGTGAATCCAGTGATCTTAATGATGTTAAATGTTTTGAATCTAATGATATTTCAAGGATACTATTTGCTGACACAAATTCTCTAGCATTTGATGTTGACAGTCCTACGGAGGTATTTAGTGATCTTATTAAATTGAAAAAACGTACGGTTGAGTTAAATCTTCATGGTCTCACTCTGTTGCACTACTACAAAGAAAAAATTGTACCACGTAGCTTTCGGATTAGAAACCAACCCACCATAGGTAGATCAAATGTCAATTTCTGTAAATAATGGTGTCAGATTTTGAATGATTGTTCATTTCAATTAATGGTAGTTGTCATTGAACAAGTTAACTCAGATTTGGGTTCACTGGATAAAGAAATTGAGTTGTGTGAAAGGTCTGATCTAGATATTTTAAAATCTGACAGTTCAGTAGACTGGTTGTCCAAAATTGAGAGCAACGTGAACTTTTTTCATGCAGATTTGTTAGCTTTCAAAAAATCAAAATATAAGGCAGTAAAGGAAGATTATAAGGATCAGCGTGTTTATCACTGGTTACAGGGAAGTGAGTTAAGAACAAGTTGGTGGGGAAGCAATAGATCTAGAAGAAGCCGCGTGGAGAAAGCTTTCTCTGATATTGATACTCATACTTCGGCCAGTGATTCTGATCACTCTCTGTCACGTCCTCCTTTTTTAAAGGGTTCAGTGACCAGAAGCAAACAGAAAGATATGAAAGGAAAAAACGTTGCAGAAGGGGACGCAATAGAGAATCAGATAAAAACAGGACCCAGGAACAGGAAGAGGTAGATGTCTTCAATTTGTCGGATTATGTACCTTCTAGTACAGATATGTCGGTATTGTCTAAGGGTCTTTCTTATGTAAAGACATTTAGACAATCCTCATTTG
The DNA here is from genome assembly GCA_031769625.1 of Taudactylus pleione. NCBI lineage: Eukaryota > Metazoa > Chordata > Amphibia > Anura > Myobatrachidae > Taudactylus > Taudactylus pleione. The sequence continues at coordinate 844,869 of JAUIMM010000562.1, forward strand.
ACTTTGAGGTTCAGTTATATAAATTTCATAATGTATTGGAACTTAAGGATTATTTTGGGAAGCATAAACAGACATCGTTTGGCCATGATGCCTTTAAACCTAAAAGTACTTTTGATCCTTCGGGTACACTGTCATTTATAGAAAATCAGAAAATGTCCTACTCTAATCTTAATAAAGATGAAAAACTGACTTTACATACTTTGAAAAAAAATAATGAGATTATTATACGCCGATAAGGAGGGTAGTATAGTCTTGTTAAATAGAACTGATTATGAACATGAAATTAAGAGACAATTATCTGATGAAACCTGCTACAAGGTCCTTACTTATGATCCCACTTATGTTTATAAAAAAGAGATCAATGTTATCATTGGATTGGGTGTGAATAATGGTTGGATAGATGAGCCTACTGCACAGTTTCTTACTCAAACTCATCCTAGAACACCTTTGATCTATATACTACCTACGGTGCACAAAACACTAGTAAAACCTCCAGGGAGTCCTATAATATCATTGTGTGGCTCCCTATGCCAACCATTATCCCAATTCATTGACTTCTGTATACAGCCAGTTGTTCAAAATACAAAATACTATTTGAAGGACACTACTGACTTCATTAACAAAATAAATATGCTTGACTCACTACCTGATCAGAGTTTACTGGTTACATTGGATATAACCAGTCTATATACCAACAAAACCATTTTGATGGCATTGAATCTGTCAGAAGTTTGATTGCAAACAGTCCACACTATAAAGGTCCTAAGGTTGAGTGTTTGTTGTTACTCATGGAAATTGTGTTATGTAAAAATTATTTTCTATTTGAAAACTCATTTTTTTTTCAATTGAAAGGAACTGTGATGGGGTCTAATATGCCCCATCATATGCTAATTTATTTATGCACATGTATGAAAATCAGCATAATATGGCCCACCCTGTTTTTTCCAAATTCATTTATTTTTATGTACACTATATAGATGATCTTTTTTTTAGTGTGTACAGGTGGTGTTGCATGACTGACCCGATTCATTGATGCTCTCAATTGCTTGGACACCAGTATTAGGTTCACTTTGGCATTCTGTGAAACCACTGTAAATTATCTAGATGTTTGCATTGTTAAAAATGGCAATAAGCTATCTACAGGTATTTTTTAGAAAACCTACGGATAAAAATACATTGTTGATGGCAGATAGCTTTCATCCTGCGCCACTTAAACGTGGACTACCATATTCACAATTATTAAGGGTGGTTCATAGTACATAAGATCCTACTGTTTTACCACAGGCTTTACAAACCATGAGCTAAAGACTTGTATCAAGAGGCTACCCTGAATGGGAAATTGATGACACTATTGCCAAATGTATGTCCATCAATCGTGAAGATGTGCTATGTACTAAGGAGAGGACTAATGCTATAGATCGGATGATCTTTTCTTCTACATATTCTATTGCATCAAAGCACATACGCAATATCGTATTATGTCATTGGCATATTGTACAAACTGACGTATCTGTTGGTCTGTTTTGCCAAGAAAGTCCATTGTTTTGCTATAAGAGAAGCAGCAATTTGAGAGATGTGATTGCCAAATCAGACATTGGGCCTATAAAGACCAGAAGTTGGCTACAAGCGAAAAATGGAGTATACAATTATTGTGGGTGTGTCGATTGTCAATTCTTCTGCCTCGGTGAATTTTTCATTAATCCAAAAAATGGCGTTAAATATGACATACATCATCTGGACTGTGACAGCCATTTTGTCATTTATCTTATCAGATGTCCATGTAACCTACTTTATATAGGTGAAACCATACAGTCATTAAAAGAACATATTGCATTACATCGATCTTCTATTAAAAAAGCCATGGTAACAGTGGATTCAAATACCCACCTGTTGCTAGACTTTTTGCGCTATATAAACATATAATCAAGGATTTCTGCTGTATGCCCATAGACTGCATCCCCCCACTTAGACGTTTTGGTGATCGCAATAGACTACTTTTGCAAAAGGAATGTTTTTGGATTGACGGACTGAATACCGTTGTTCCCAATGGACTCAACGAGGGACGATACCTAAATTGTTACCTATAAATATTTGAAATGCCATCAATTATCTATATGAAATGCCATTTATTTATCTTAATTGTTTTCTACGAATCGATCTTGATGACCAGTCTTTCACTATTTCTTATGTCTTATTTTTATTTATTATTTTTTTTGTTCTTTTTTAGATATGTCTATTGGGTATTCTCAAATAATGTTTATATTATTAGTGTGTGTTAATAATTTTGTCACGGGAGCACTGTCTATATATACATCCATCTGAGTTAAACCCGCTATGCACTTCTGGCTTTCAGAGCTTTTTTATGCTCCTGGTGCCCGGCGACAGTGTTGCCTGGTTACTGGGACTCTATCTCCGATACTTCCGGCGCCTGTAACCACAGCAACGTGACATATACACATTTGCTTGCCGGATGGCGATGTGATGGCAATTCCAGTTTTTGTGAAGCCGGATCCCGTTTGCTGATGATGTCCAGATACATTTGAGCGTAATGTGTTTAACGGATGTAGCTATAAATAAGGTTACCCTGTGAGGAAGGTGTGGTGATAGGCACCGAAACAGTTGTCTGACAGACAGAGGATTGTAGCCATTGAGGATGACATGTATATCTTTTTGACCACTCTGACACTTACGATGAGTATCTCTATTTGATTATGTGGATTATGTCATTATGCCTCTTTGGACGGTTGTCATCATTTGCTGATTATGCACTTCATGCATTAATGTTGAAAATGTCTTCTTGATGACTATATACATTTCCACTTTTTTGCATTATTTTGGATGTGCTGGTTCCATTTTTTGCATATATACGTGCGCTGACCCTTGTGTTTTGAAATTGGTTTTGGTTTTGGATGTGGATCTCCCCTGGTTTTGGATCTGAATCTGGTTTTGGATTTTTTTCCTTGGTGTTTTTTTTTTTCTTAAAATATCATAAAAACAACTATAATCACATAAAATGGGCCTGTTTTGTTCCAACAGTATTATTAAACTCATTAACATTTATTTCCTGTCATTTCTAATCAATTTTGACCACCTCACAATATTATTTTTTTCATCTATTTAAGGCCAAATGTTGCATCCAGCTAGCTGGCTGACTAAGCTAAGCGACACAGTGGGTGGCACTAATATATGGCAGTTCAGCTTCTAATTTCCAACATGGATACAGTGTGTTATACATTGTGGGTTGGATACACCAATAGTGCACTTACTGTGACAGCATTTTCCGCAGAGTGGGGTTGCTGACGGTGTCCTCACTACATGGTATGGAAGTGCTGCGGTGCTGGCAGTGTCCTCAGTGCAGGGTACCGGCAGTTTCAGCAGAGTGGGGGTGCCAGTGGTGTCTTCAGTGCAGGTTTGCTGGCTGTGTCAGCAGTGCAGGGGTTGCTGACGGTGTCCTCAGTACATGGGATGGCAGTGCTGCGGTGCTGGCAGTGTCCCCAGTGAAGGGTACCGGCGATGTTGGCAGTGCCAGTGGTGTCTTCAGTGCAGGTTTTTCTGTCTGTGTTGGCAGTGGTTGCTGACGGTGTCCTCAGTACATGGGATGGCAGTGCTGCGGTACTGGCAGTGTCCTCAGTGAAGGGTACCAGCAGTGTCAGCAGTGCAGGGTGCCAGCACTGTCTTTAGTGCAGGTTTGCTGGCTATGTCAGCAGTGTGAGGGTTGCTGACAGTGTCCTCCGTACATGGAATGGCAGTGCTGTGGTGCTGGCAGTGTCCTCAGTGCAGGGTACTGGCGGTGTAAGCAGAGCGGGGTTGCCAGCAGTGTCTTCAGTGCAGGTTTACTGACTGTGTCGGCAGTGCAGGGGTGTTCTCAATGCAGGGTTCTGGCAGTGTCGGCAGCATGGGGGAGCCAGTGGTGTCAGCAGCGGGGCTGCCAGCGGTGTCAGCATTGGGGGTGCCAGCAGCAGGTGTGTCGATAGTGGGGGGGCCAGCCACGGGAAGCAGCACCATCTTTTTTTTTGCTGTATTCAATGGGCTTAATGCTGATTGGCTGAGAGCCATGACAGATAGCTCTGTCAGCCAATCAGCGATTTGCCCATTGAAGGAAAAGGGATTTTCAAAAATGGCCACTCGAGGCAAAAACTTGAGATCCGTCAGCAGATCGCAAGGTTTTTCCTCAGGAGAGGGATCCTGGGCAGGCAGGGAGATCTGAGCTTTGCTTTGATTGCCCCGGATTTCCAAAATTCGGGGTGGGTTCGGTTCTCTGAGAATCTAACCCGCTCATTTATATATTATATTATATATATATATATATATAACCCCCCTCCCCACTACTATGCCTGCCCGCCCGTCTGCCCATGCAGCTCTCCTGCACAAATATACTTATGTTTATTCTTTTAATACAATTGATAGGGCCCCCCACAAGGTTTTTGCCCAAGCGCCCCCGCAAACCTTAATCCGGCCTTGAGTATATACGGATCCACTGGAAGTCTCGTGGACTCGGGGTAACATGTTCAACGGCCTTGAACATCATATTTTCAAATTAAGAATTATAGTTTAATTTTTAGTTATGCAAATATCTCCATCCCAATAGACAGTCCTTCTTTAACTCTAATAATTCAAAAGAATATTGCATGAAACAATTTGCTAACTGTAATAAAAGGGACGTAATATATGTTATCGAAGGCTCCTGCGGACTCAAATGCTGTATGTGGGGAAAACAAAATGCTCACTAAGGGGTCTACTTACTAAGCAGTGTTAGGAGACAGAGTGAAAAGTGATAAGAAAGTGATAAGGTACCAGCCAATCAGCTCCCAACTGTTATCTCACAGGCTGTGTTTGAAAAATGACAGTTGGGAGCTGATTGGCTGGCACCTTATCACTTTCTTATCACTTTTCACTCTGTCTCCTAACATTGCTTAGTAAATAGACACCTAAAGCTTAGAATACAAGAGCATATTAGATATATCAAGAACAAGTTAACCACACAGTCAGTATCCAGATATTTTTTATTATTAAATCGTAATTCTTCAATTTAAAATATGACGTTTAATGCCATTGAACATGTTACCCTGGGTCCACGGGGAGGTGATCTGGCCAAAAAACTATCCCAATGGAGATGTTCTGCTGTTGGAATAATCACAGGTAAGTGTCCTATTGCACATTCTTTCTTCTATAGTCAGAGGCAGAACCCCTGCTCTCTCACTGCCTTTGTTCACTGTCCTGGTGGCAGACAAAGAGGCAGCAGAAGCAGGGACGCCCTGCACCTAACCCATACTTTCCTACTCTCCTGGGATGGTCGGGAGCCTCCCGAAAATTGTGTGGTGCCCCCTGGCACCCTGGAAGATTGGGCAAGTGTCCCGGCCGATTGCGTGATTCGCGCTGAATCACGTCATCGTGGCCCAGCCCCAGCTGCAAAATGCCAATAATCTCGGCATTGTATGGTGGGGCGGGGCTGCGATTGCGCAGTCACGACCGATCCACCCCCAAATTAGTATCACGACCCCCTGCTATGTCGGTCTAGGCTGCCTCCTCCCGGAGGAGGAAGTCACATTATTAGCAAGTATGACCTAACCCTGACCACTATATCTTTATCTGTACTAGGCTGACACATGCATTGTATGACAACTCTTTGGGCCTGATTCAGCAAGGATTGCTGATGCGATCATGGCTGCAATCGCATACACAGGTCTGCTGCGACAGTATGCTAATAAGTACAGCACTCGCACAGACAACAAACATGCAGGCGCCCACTTCCCCTCTCGCACATTATGTAATGCCTTGCAATCCAGCCAAAACATTAGTAACATCGGAACCACTAGCACATTTACAGCAGGTCAGACCTCACTTATAAATTGCTAACTTTCCTGTACTCAGTGAGTACTCAGGCTGCGTATGCCATCACAATGGCTAATTTATGCATGCCCCTGTAACAGCGTTCAAACGCAATGGCACACCTGCGTTTCTCCGATCACCCCCTAGCCACCACCTTTAAACCCTCTCTGCCTCTGACTCATTTTGCGATTGCTCTGTGTTGTCTACACGATTTCAATGCGATCGCATTTAGACTAGGGATCAGCGGGTTTGGATTTACTTAGATTTACTCGATTCTCAAAATGGCATTTTATTGGCTATCGGCTATAACGTGTTTTGGATAGCCAATAAAATAAATCCGAACTAATCCAAACTTGCGGCAAAGTGGCGATAAGAACCAAGTAAATCCAAACCCGCTCATCCCTAATTTAGACATTCGCGCACGCGCAGTGCGATGCATAGGCATGTGCAGTACCCAACAATCGCCCGTAAGCGTGCGCTATCACATCAGCAATCTTTGCTGAATCAGGCCCTTTGTTTTGGTGAAAAATATGCATAATATGTACATGTGATTATCTGGCAAACAAATGACTAAGGGGTACATTTACTAAAGTGGGAGTTTTTAGAAGCAATGTTGCCCATAGCAACCAATCAGATTCTAGCTATTATCTTCTACAAGGTGCTAGTTAAATGTTAAGTAGAAATTGATTGGTTGCTATGGGCAACATCACCTCTAAAACTCACTTCTAAAAGCTCTCACTTTAGTAAATGTACCCCTTAGTCATTTGTTTCCCAGATAATCACATGTACATATTGTGCTTGTTTTTCACCTAAACAAAGGGCCTGATTCAGCAAAGATTGCTGATGTGATCGTGCACGCATACGGACGGGGTGATATTACCATCCTTTTTTGCTGGGGAAACATGCATGGCACTAGAGATTAATGCATCTGAATACTTAATTAAGTTTGAGGATAGATAAGCACCCCGTTTGATATGTAGTTTTGTTAGTTAAGGGTTAAGTCTTAAGGGAGGGTGCGGTTAGGTAGTGGTCATTTGGGTGGTATAAGCCTATAGTAGGATTTGTGGGAGGTTTCAGATTACCCATATGTATAGCCTGGTGAGAGGAGCCATTTTCCTCTTTTCCAGTTTCTTCAAACCACCCACCCACCCACTCACCCACCCACCCGACTAAGCTGGTTTGTATGCTTTTTTGTTTTTGTTGGATTGTACATTTCAGTGTTTTCTTCCAACAGGTAGAGGTGCAGTGTAGCGGGAAGCAGTGCTCCTGGGCGGACTATTATTAGCGCAGGAGTGCCTGGGGAGCATTCATTCCTTTGAGAGCGGCAAGTTGGTCAGCGCCCAAAGGGGGGACCTGGTCCCTGTCCAATAAATTCTGGCTGTGACCTCTTTTAATCGCATACAGTTGTCAGTGTGTTCATTTCTAGGCTTAGGTTAAGTTAAGTTAGCAATAAGGAATGGTAAAACAAATGGGTGACTTATTTGAAAACAAGTTATTGTGCAGACATGAAACACCTGTGATACAAACAGCAAATGTGATATTATTATGTGTCAATATAGGAGAATGATGCACACCTAATACTCATGTATATATGCTAAACAAACTCACTCCCTATCTTTGCTTGTTACGTGCCTATGGGTAAAATAATGAGATATATATAGATGTGGAGAATTGCCCTATATTTTTGTTTTGGAAAATTGCACATGTTTACATTAAACAGAGATAACTTGTACCATTTTAAGCTATACAAAACCAGTATGGGATATTATGGTACAGGGAGGCATTAGCATATTAAATCAGGCGTCACTAGTGTAAATGTCACTGTATGAGGCCAGACATACTATGATACAAGTATATATATGCTGATATGTTTTCCTCCTAAACGACACTATTGTTTGTAAATTGTGATGATCCCCTTGATTAGACGGAATTGGTATGATTTACCATTGGCCGTCATCCTTTTTGGTAAGTATCGCTAACCTAATTCCTCCGCTAACCCTCCCTTAGGGGTGCCTAACCCTAACCTCCCCCCAAGTCCCTAACCCTCCTCTAAGTGCCTAAACTTAACCCCCCCTTCCCCGCTGCCTAAACCTAAGTCTCCCAGGGGGGTGCCTAACCCTAACCTCCTCCCGGGGGTGCCTAACCCTAACCCTCCCTCCCCCTAGCCTAACTATAACCCTCCCAGGGGTGTTCCTAACCCTAAGTCCCCCCGGGAGCCCCTGACCTAACCCTCCCACCCCGCAGCTGTCCGCGCCCGGCTTACCTTCGATCAGGATGCGGGGCATCGGGTTCCCGGCATAGGTAAAATGACAGGCGTCGGGATTTCGACGCCTGTCGTTAGACCCTTGCCGGGATTAGACAGTCGGGATGCCGACGGTCGGCATTTAGACTGTCGGCATCCCGACTGCATACCGTATTATATGTACCTCAATGTGAGGATTAGGATACATGTTTACATACATTTAAATATTTTGCCTAAATCCTGGCTAGGATTAGGAATAAGATATACCAGCTGTCTCTCCGGCTGTGAATACTGTGATAACAATGTGATTATCTATGAGTTTTCTATAATCCTGTTTTTGGTGAGTCTGTGGACTGAATTTAATTTAATAGAGAAATATCTGATTGTTTCAATATCTTCTGACTTACCAGCTATTTTTCTGTGTACTATCACAACAGGAATTGTGGGGCAATGGCCCTTTACCTATTTTAAAAACATTTTGTGTAAGGCACACATTTTATGGTAATCTAATAAAAGTTATGTTTTACTAATAAGTTTGTATATTTGACGATAAGAGTGCACCACACAAGAGTCTTTCTTCTCCTATGGTTTGTTGTTACTTGGTAATTACTGACTCTGGCTCTACTGCATTCCTATCCCATTCTGGTTATCCAGCATTCCGGTCCCAATTCAGTGTTTCAGAAATCCGGTCCCATTTCGGTGTTCCAGCAATCTGGTCCCATTCCGGTGTTCCAGCAATCAGGTGCCGTTCCGGTGTTCCAACATTCTTGTTTTCCAGCATTCCAGTTCCATTCTGGTTCTCCAGCAGTCCGGTCCAGTGTGCATTAGCTGGTCCCAAGCCAGCATCCATTGAACCTACCGGTTCCCAACCAGTCCTGTGTGCATTAGCCAGTTCCAGTCTGGCATCCAAGCCTAGTCGGTCCCAGCCTGGCGTCTAGTATACTGTATCCAGTCCAGTCAATTTACAACTCCAGTTCAGTCGTACTAATAAGCAACTTCGGTACTGTTTATAGTAAAACACCACTACACAGTCATCACTCATATCAGTCTTATCCATAAACTCCGATTCCTGACATATATGAAGTTATAATTGTCACTGTGATTTTCATTCACTTTTCTAAACGTAGATTATAATAAAGCATAGTCATCAACAGCAGAACAGCCGACAAGTATTAGCAGGAATTGTATGCTGCAGATTAGAAATATAGATCATATAAAGCAATGTAGTAAGTAATAAAGTAACTCATGCAATGTACTAATAGACTTCAGTGGTCACTCTGTATATCTCTTCTCCTACATGTAGTCTCCCTCTCTTATTACTAGTAGAGATGAGAGGTTCAGATTACATGCAATCCGAACCCGCCTGAACTTCTGACATCAAAGTCAATCGAGCTGCGTCTCGGGTCTCTCCGTCTGACTCAGATACTACTTCAAGGCAAAACGTCATCCTCGCAGCATCAGATTTTCATGGGTATTGGATTCTATATAAGGCACTTCAGCCAGGACTCGGCGCCATTTCCCTGTTAGGCACGCTCATGTATGCTGTGCTGTACTCTGCTGTATAGGCTATGCTGTATCCAGACTCACAAATGGCTGTGCTGCTCTTAGTCAATGTGTATAGGAACAAGAAGGCTAGAGAAAAGCAAACTCATTGTTTGGGGGCACACTTAAACTGGTATATCAAGTTAAAACTTAACTTTTAATACATCTCTATCTAAAATAAATTTATCATTAAGCTGTGAAAAAAACATAAATCTGCACAAAAAGTCCATATGACACACATTTAAAATAAGTATTAAATAATTGAACACATTCCAGTATATCCGAGATCCTGTAAATAAAAACAACCTGCATGTATTATAAGTTGTATGCAGCACCTTTTTTCATACTTGCATCAAAACAGACCATGTATAATAGATTCTTTGAAATATTGAAAGAAACAATATAATAATCCTTCATGTATCATTAAGAGTGGTATATAGTCAGTCATGAAAAGCACACACATTAATTGGAATTGAGATCTGCTGTTAATTACTTGCCTATCGGCAGAGAATAATCAATGATAGTCCCTTATTTCGATGTGTGTGAACACAAGATTTCCCTGCATTTGCTGTCAGCCCCAAGGTACAGAGCTGATGAGAGTACAGAAAGTACGATAAGGCAGAGAGTAGATTTTGTAGTTAGTTCATAGTTCATACAGGAATGTGTATAAAGAGATATCCCATTGAAAATCATAAGGATAGATGGGAAAATATGTCATGATATGGTAACCAAAGTGAGATAATTATTTCTCACATTATGCAACAAAAAATCTCCATACATTTGTAATAAGTTCCTTTGTTAGGAATCAGTCATACAAATAATATATATATATATATATATATATATATATATATATATATATGTGTATATATTCTCCTTGTGATTTTTACATATGAGGAGAAAAAAGTCTTGTGATAATGGGAGAATAAAAGAGAAAAGGAATCTCCTCCTTTCCAGTCCACTATGACCCTGACTGGGTATTTGCCACTAGCAGTGAATACCATAGAAACAGGTGCCCAGATGGAGGTACTGGGAGAGATACTCTAAATCTCCTATATTGAGGTATGGGGGAATGATTCCCTCACTACCTCTAAGGAGAGATAGATTTTCAATGGGATATCTCTTTATACACATTCCTGTATGAACTAACTACAAAATCTACTATCTGCCTTATCTTACTTTCTGTACTCTCATCAGCTCTGTACCTTGGGGCTGACAGCAGATGCAGTGAAATCTTGTGTTCACACACATTGGGATAAGGGACTCTCATTGATTATTCTCTGCCGACGGGCAAATAATTAACAGCAGATCTCAATTCCAATACAGGGAAAGTGTGGTGCAGAAAAACATAAAATTGCCAACATGTCATTCATAACATGCAGTGGCCAGGAAAGACTGAGGCCTTGGACTTTATTTATGAGTGGTGGTTCTGCAAGTGTCAGTGAAGCATCTTTCCCTGCTTTTCATGATGATGCTAGAGTGTAGAAGAGGTGTAAAAAAATTTAATCCACTAAAGCAGTAGAACAAACTGTGTGTTCAGAAACAGAAATGTCACAAATCCCTGAGGAGAGTCTAAGTGTGTCCACAAATACTATGTGTGAGCCTGACCTTTCTAATACTGTTGTACTCACAGCAACCTTCCACCATTTTTGCTCCCTCTGTAAATATGTTGAGGATGTTGTTTGTGTAAGCCCCCCTTAATCCGGCCCTGGTTAGGCACCCCGGGGGGAGGATAGGGTTAGGCACCCCCAGGAAGACTTAAGTTTAGGCTGCTGGGAACGAGGTGTTAGGTATAGGCACTTACAGGGGGGGTTAGGGTTAGGCACTTGGGGGGGTTAGGGTTAGGCACCTCTAAGGGAAGGTTAGGGTTAAGGAGGGTAGGGTTAGTGAATAGGTAAAATACGCCAGTCTTCCGACGTCAGGATTTAAACCGACCGGTGGTGTTTCATACTGATCCCATTATAGAATGTACATACTTGATAAATGTTACCTGAAAGCTGATTGGTTTCTATTGGTACCTTCTCCACTTACCCACTTTATATCTATTTTTACTATTTGATACCTTAGCCTAGGCTTGGCCATACCATCCCTTTAATTTGGAACACGTGCATTACACAGATTATGTGGCTGATTAAAACCAGGTGAAATAGAGACTTGAAGTCAGACAGCCACATATTCTTTGTTATTCATACATGTACTGAGTCAAAAGGATTCTGATTGATGGAACCAACATTCTGATTGATGGAAACACATTTTAATACAGACAGTTCATTGCACAATGTAATCTAGTTTTTCAGATGTGATAATGTGACTAACAGTCCAGGTTTTATACATAGCCAAACTTGAGCACACATGATATAATTAGTACATCATTAATTTTGATTTAACCTTCTATGCTCAAGGACATCCTTAAAACCTGGACTGTTAGTGTGCCTTGAGGACTAACATTGGGAAAGGATTGGGTATGAAATCCCGGCTGTTGGGATGTCGCTGGTCAGAATACAGACAGCGGCATCCCGACAGTCAGAGTCCTGACACCCATATAGAAGAATGGCAAGTATTTTCCTACCCCCTATCCTAGCACCTACCCTAACCCTAACCCTCCCCAGTCCCTAGCCCAAACCTACTCCCCTAGTGCCTAAGCCTAACCTCCCCCTCCCTGCACCCTAAACCCAACATCCTCTCCACGGTGCCTAAACCTAACCTTTCCCCCCTTGTGCCTAAACCTAACCTCCCCTTCCACACACCCTAATCCTAACCCTCCTTCCCCAGTGCCTAACCCTAACCCAAGGCAACAACTAGGGGGGCTGGAGGTGCACGTGCGCCGGGTGTGCCACTGGACCTGCTGCTAGTGTCCTCCAGCCCGGCGCCACAAGGAAGCTCCAAGCTGGATGCCCGCTGAGATTTTATTACCAGTAGGTGCCATGCTTCTTCCCTGCAGCGTTGCGGTAGCCAGAGGCTGGAGTCCTCTCCTGCACTCCAACTTCCGGCTCTGCCCATGGCCCAGGCACTATGGGAGAGACGTCATGACGTCTTTCCCGTAGTTCCGGGGAGCAGCCGGGTGGACCGGACAGCGGTGGATGCAGGAGCAGGGTTTAAGGTAAGTATTTTTTTTTTTTATGTAAGCGGCACTATAGGGGCATTACCATATGAGCACTACAGGGGCATCACTATATGGGCACTACAGGGGCATTACCATATAGGCACTACAGGTACATTAATATATGGGCACTACAAGGGCATTAACATATGGGTACTACAGGGGCATTACTATGGGGCATTACCATATGGGCACTACAGGGGCATTACTATATGGGCATTACAGAGGCATTACTAGGGGCCATTACTATATGGGCACTACAGGGGCATTACTATTGGGGGCATTACCATATGGGCACTACAGGGGCATTACTATGAGGGCATTACCATATGATCACTACAGGGCATTACTATGGGGGCATTACCATATGGGCACTACTATGGGGGCATTACCATATGGGCACTACTACTGGGGTATTACTATATGGGCACTACTACAGAGACATTACTATATGGGCACTACTACAGGGGCATTACCATATGGGCACTAGTACAGTGGCATTACTATATAGGCATTACTACAGGGCATTACCTCAGGGGGTATTAGTATGCACTGCTGAAGGGGACATTACTATAGGGGCACTGCTGCAGGGGAAATTACTTTGGGGGTAATTACCAGTGGGGGGCGCACCAAATTACTGTCTTGCCCCGGGTGACAAAATTTCTAGTTTCGGCCCTGCCTAACCCTGCCACTAGTTCATAACCCTAACTCCTATACCTAACACTAACCTCCCCCTAAGACCCCGACACTTACCTTTAGGATGCCGATGGTGGGGATACTGGCGACGGGATGCCGACTACTTCCCATAGGGAAACCCTGCTTCAGATGCTTTAAAAGTGAGACTTATGCTGATACTAAGGTTAGTCCCTAGCTTGGGCAAATAATTTTGTTTAAAGGCAAGGCCCATGTTAAAATCCCTACCCCTCTTTCTGCATGCATTTTGAGAGGGGTTTGAATATCATCATGAAGCTACTACCACTGAGGCTAGATTCACTACTTTGTACCTTGCGACATTACATTGCTAGAGTTTACAGTGGAATTTAAATAGTGGAGGTAGGATACAGAATGGAATATGACCACCAAATAATATCAATATGGAAATGTTTTGAATGATAATTTAACTTCTTCCCAAGGGCTAAAGCAATTTATGGATTGATGTATAATATATACCGTATTCCCACCTAACCAAGAGGTGAAAGGAGAAACTGTGATACCTTGGGAATTGGTAGCGTGCAATACAGTACACAAATACATTGGCACTGTTTGTACAGCATGTAGTATACAGTAATGTACAGTAAATCAGGAAAGGGGGTTCTGGAATGGATTCCTGCACAGGAAAAAGGTCATTTTGGAATAAGCTTTATCAGTTACTTGAAGCCAACAGTAAAGAGTTAGGGGGTAAATTTACTAAAGTGAGAGTTTTTAGAAGTGAGTTGTAAAAGTGATGTTGCCAATCAGATTCTACTTAACATTTAACTAGCACCTTCTAGAAGATAATAGCTAGAATCTGATTGGTTGCTATGGGCAACATCACTTTTAAAACTCACTTCTAAAAACTCTCACTTTAGTAAATTTACCCCTAATAGTTATGAGGATAATCCTTCTCAAAAATAACAATCTGTCGGTGATGTACCCAGGAATCAATATAGAGTAATATCACATGTATTTTGCACAGGCAAAAAAAAAGAAAGAAAAATTCCTTTTTTGGAGCATTCTTGTGAAATTGACCTATAAAATGGTTATAATAATTAAAACTTACTTTTTAATGGTATATACCGTTTGAATAGGTGAAATATTAAAAAAAAGATTAAAAAAAGCACCAACTCTATGAAGAGGACAGAGCGGGGACAAATTGGTCATTGTCCTCTTACTGTCAGAACTAAACGAGACATTACGTGTCGGCTATATCACTTTACCAGTTATAAAACCGATCAAAGACATTTTTATTTCTACCCTTAATAACTCTGGGTCTATGGAAAACTATATCAATAGTGGGTTAGTTCAAATCTATTTAGTTGGGGTGAATAATCAGAAGAATAGAATATACCTTGAAGCTATTATTGAATCCACATTACATCAGTCCCAGTTAGTCATGAAATCCAGGCAATATTAATCCAGGCAATACATTGTAAATTAAAACAATCATATTGGACATTGTCCAATCGCCTAAGTTCCCAGTTGTTCTCAGAGTGTCATTGATAATTAAACATAACCCTACAATTGATTGAAAAATCCAAAGTGTTACTCATACCCCTTTTACACCAGAGCTAAAACCTGGGTTTTTGAAGGGTTAACCCGGGCAGCTCCCTGGTGTAAAAGGGGAGAGAGTTGGATCGCCGGGTCGAGTGACCCGGCAATCCAACCCAGGTAACTAGCAGGATTTAACATGGGCGTAGCCCCTGAAACCCTGCTGTGAGAACAGCGCACTCCGGGTCACGATGACCTGGAGTGTGCTGCTTGCCGGCCGATTGTTCCGGCTTCAGTGGCGCTTGGAGATGACGTCATCTCCAAGCGACCACTTTCACTCCACAAAAGCCGGGTCTATCCAGACCCGACTGCGGTGTGAGCGGCGCTGACTCGGGAATATCCTGAGTCGGCGCCGGCAAAATTCCGGGTCTGATCCGGATAGGAACTTTGTTCCAACTCGGAATTTAGGTGTAAAAGGGGTATTATATTGATGCAACCTGGGTAGAAATGTGTCTTCAGTCTATAATTAGTGTGTCTGCTTTTGAGTGTATGCTTGAAATTCCTTTATGGTGTCTTAATTATGATGATGTTTTTGATAAAAAATTGAGTTGAAACTCTTCCTACATAGAATGTATGACTTTCTGGCGGATTTTCTCCATGGTGCTCAAATTCCATTCAAATGATTGTTTCCTTAGCAGAAAAGATAATTTAGCCCACAGCTTTTATTCATCCATCCACTTGACCTGTTGTAGTAGTTCCAATGTTTTTGTAAGAAAGATACAGGCTTAAGGCATAGGTCATAGAGCTCTCAATGTGGTAACCATTAGAAACAGGTATAAATTGGCACATACAGTATGTCTGAGTTATTTGAACGTGTACATCGAGCCATAATATGTAAAAGTATTTTGCATGGTTAATGAACAAATAACTTTTCAGCATTTTGTAACGAAAATATACCTGCTAAATCCAAGCTTATGACATCTTTCATCATAACCTTTCAGCATTTTGTAGATAATGTATTCAGATAATTTATATAATTTTACAATTATAATTAGGATCCAAAACAGAGTACAATGCAACAAAATAAGGGAATGTATGTCACACAAACAGGTATTCAATTTGGAGCGAAAATTTCGGAATCGGCGATAAATTATCGCCGATGACAACATTTTCACCGATTTCAATTATCCCCGTATTCAATTTCAAAGACTTTTCGCAGGTTCGAAAAGGCTTTGAAAAAAAACTGGGATAACTTTTCACCACTGAATAGGTGGCGAAAAAAAGTGCAGAATTGGGGTTTAGGGGTGCAGGCTTTAAAAAAATAGCCTGCAACCCTGGGAATGTCATTTAAAAATAAACTGTGTCAAAAAAAGTTTAAAAAAAAATTAGGGACACACCAAAAAAATTATTTAAAATTGGGGTGAAAAAAAAAAAATTTGAAAAAAGTGTTTCAAAATAGTGAAATAGGTTCAGGGGTATACTGTAAGCATGCGGCAGGTGCATTTTTGCTGAATTTTTTAAAAATTACTTTAGGGACATAAAAATATGCTAGTACCCATTTTCATGTACCCCAAATTTGATGGGACCACTTAAAAAAACGAAAAAAATAACCTAAGTGCTCTTCTGCATCACTTCTTCAATGTCGGAAAAAAAACACCTGCCTCGGCTATTTAAAACCCCGACTTTCATTTGCAGGCTAAAATGGGGGTACCCATAGTGATCCCCCATGTTTTGACAGCTTTAGGGGGGTCCTACAATTTATTCCAGGTAAATCACGTTTTTCTTCGCCTATCCTATTTCGCCGGCTCCCGTTTTCGTAGCTTTTTAATTGAATACGGGGATAAAGCGGGCGCGCGCTCGATACTTTATCCCAGGAAAATCAGCGATGTGGAGCAAAAAGTCCAGCACGGACTTTTCGCTCCAACTTGAATACCCCTAAAAGACATTTGATGGATAATACTGTAGAAAGATTACTCCAAGCCAGCAACATAATTCCATCAACAGTTTTGGGTTGTAACAGATAATTTGGACTCAATGGCATTGGATAATAAATAGCAATTATTTCAAACAGAAATGACATTGAAAATATTTTCAAAGAGAGAGGCAGAGGAAGGTACGTGGTGTGAAGGTGGTGTGAAGGTGGTGTGAAGGTGGTGTGACTATGTATACTAAAAAATAAAGTGAAAGTATAGTTTTTAAACAATACTCTTACTTCATACCATAGGAGACCTTGTCAGACAGATGAAAAGGTTATAAATCAGTGAAGACTTGCGGGAACAACTATACACCTAGACCAGAATATCAAGTTTCTTGCAATAAATACCAATTTGTTGACTCAAAGGTCTTGAATACTCATTCTTGTGATTTTGCATATATTTGATCAATATACATAAGCCGCTTTCTACAAAAAATGTACAACACCTTTATTAATATCAGGTAAGGGTGATCGTCTATCAAAATATTATAACACTGTACAACAAATTAATACTTTTAATTTGTTTATTTTCTAAAAATAGCCATACATTACTAATAGTCATACATCACTAATAGTCATACATCACTAATAGTCCTACATTACTAATAGCCATACATTACTAATAGCCATACATTACTGATAGTCATACATTACTAATAGTCCTACATTACTAATAGTCATACATTACTAATAGTCTTACATTACTTATAGTCTTACATTACTAATAGTCCTACATCACTAATAGTCATACATTACTAATAGCCATACATCACTAATAGTCATACATCACTAATAGTCATACATTACTAATAGTCCTACATTACTAATAGTCCTACATCACTAATAGTCATACATTACTAATAGTCCTACATTACTAATAGTCATACATTACTAATAGTCTGACTATTAGTGATGTAGGACTATTAGTAATGTAAGACTATTAGTAATGTATGACGTTTAGTAATGTATGACTATTAGTAATGTATGACTATTAGTAATGTAGGACTATTAGTAATGTAGGGCTATTAGGGATGTAGGACTATTAGTAATGTATGACTATTAGTGATGTAGGACTATTAGTAATGTAAGACTATAAGTAATGTATTACATTACTAATAGTCCTACATCCCTAATAGCCCTACATTACTAATAGTCCTACATTACTAATAGTCATACATTACTAATAGTCATACATTACTTATAGTCTTACATTACTAATAGTCCTACATCACTAATAGTCATACATTACTAATAGTCCTACATCCCTAATAGCCCTACATTACTAATAGTCCTACATTACTAATAGTCATACATTACTAATAGTCTTACATTACTAATAGTCCTACATTACTTATAGTCTTACATTACTAATAGCCATACATTACTAATAGTCATACATCACTAATAGTCATACATCACTAATAGTCATACATCACTAATAGTCATACATTACTAATAGTCATACATCACTAATAGTCCTACATTACTAATAGTCCTACATTACTAATAGCCCTACATTACTAATAGTCATACATTACTAATAGCCCTACATTACTAATAGTCATACATCACTAATAGTCATACATTACTAATAGCCCTACATTACTAATAGTCCTACATCACTAATAGTCATACATTACTAATAGTCCTACATTACTAATAGTCCTACATTACTAATAGTCCTACAATACTAATAGTCCTACATTACTAATAGTCCTACATTACCAATAGCCATACATTACTAATAGTCCTACATTACTAATAGTCTTACATTACTAATAGCCATACATTACTAATAGTCTTACATTACTAATAGCCATACATTACTAATAGCCATACATTACTAATAGTCCTACATTACTTATAGTCTTACATTACTAATAGCCATACATTACTAATAGTCCTACATTACTAATAGTCCTACATTACTAATAGTCCTACATTGCTAATAGTCATACATTACTAATAGTCTTACATTACTAATAGTCATACATTACTAATAGTCATACATTACTAATTTGAGGTCAAGAAAAACTAAAATGATTTCAGAATGTTTTTACTAGCTCTATTTTTTGAGCTACACTACTTGCACTATACTGTATGTACATTAGTAACATAGTCATAGTGAAAAGCTATTTTAAAATAATCTGATATTTTCTTGATAGAAAATAAATAACAGTTGTTTTAATTCGATCATTCACAAATAAGAACACAAAACAAAACAAACATACAGCATACGAAACAAACATACAGCATAGGAAACAAACATACAGCATAGGAAAGTACTATGTAATATAGTGGCCTATACAAGGGGGTGCTTTATCTTTGCTCGTCACTTGTACTCCTCTTCTGGGGCATCTCTTGTCACTGTCACCTACCCTGATATCTTTGTTCCATTGCTGAAATGTCTTGGTGGAATCGCTCACTATGCTGTCACTCAGTGCACCACAGTTATCTTGTGGGGGTAATCCCGTGAATCGCATATATTTGAATAGGGGAGGGGACAAATAACTGATTCATTTAATTGGGTCATTAGGCCCCGCCTCCTCTGCGCGGAACGCAGATTGCTGGTAAGATTCTCTCCATTCTCCACACTAGGAATACCCATACATCCTCATAAATGGGCTATATCTTGGAACTCAGAGCTAACTGAGAGTTTTAAATGTCATATTCATTCTTTGCATGCGGAAATCAATTAGAAGTAACTATTTTCACATCGGAAACATATTCATTGTTGTGCAGTGTAACGGCAATGTTTTTTTTTTTATTTCTGCAATTGAAGGTTTGGTGCTAGTAGTCCAATGAAGTAATTCAAGATAGTGAGAACAGGGATCAGTGTTTTCTTTGATTGGACCAAGGTTTCAATTTGAAAAGTTGAAGCAAAGGCAGGCCAGTGAATCAGATTTGTGAAATCAAGATATAAATATCTAGTCTTGTATGGATTGGGCTTAAGGAATTTTCATAATGCAAGAACGGGCTTTGCGTTAGAGGATGAGTGGTGTGCTGAGGGGAAACATGTGATATAATGACGGGTCTGTTAGTACATAATGAATGTTGGTGAGGGAGTTGTTATTGCTGTTGTAAATCAGAGAATTGGAGTAAGGTGCCACCAGGGTCAAATACTTTGGAAGTGATTCAGAGTCCCTTATTGCGCCATACTTGGCAAGTTGAGTTGGATAGAGATGGATGGAAGGATGGATTTTCCCATAAGGGTATGTACGGGGTATAAAGGAGAGCTCTACTTTGTTTTTATTAAGAGAGGTCCAGGAACAAAAAGTATCATTTGGTCAAATAATTTCTTAGGGATATCAGAGAATTTAACGTGTAAAGACAGACTGGGTGAATAAGGAGCAAACAAAGCTTTGACTAGATGAGAGTCTATGGGAACTTTTGTCCGGCAACCAATCACCAAGCTATCTAAAGAAAACTGTCACGAAGAAAGATTGTAGGTCAGGTATTCCTAGACCTCCCAATTTACATGGCGCCACCAACTTCTGCATAGCTATTTATAGAGTAGAGATAAATCTGACCTGGAGATACTGTCCCTGCTTCAGAGCCGGACACTCTGACCAGAGTGCTCGCTCTGAATCAGGGCCCTCTTCCATGAAAATGGAGCGGCCTCCTGGCCGCTCGTATAGCTGTGGGTGACCACCCACAGTATATGCGAGCGGCCAAAAAGATGGTCGCGATGGTCTTGACCATCGGACTTGCGACGGAGACCCTGCGGTAGGGTCTCCCTGCCGCAAGCCCTGGAGTGATTTTGGCTCTATCAGAGCCAAAATCACTCCCACTGAAATCACTAGTGATATCAGTGGGGTCGGCTTCAGACGGTAGGCGTTCCCATGGGAACGCCTCCGTCTGGCAGGCACACCCCTGGCACGCCCACCAAAGGGGGCGTGCTGTGAATCAACATCGACAGCACGCCCCCTTTGGTGCGAGACCCGGAGCGATGGAAAGCCCGTCGCTCCCAGGGTCTCGCGCATGCGCACGACGGAGCTCACTCCGTCGCGCGCATGCACAGTGGGGAACATCGACCCGCTTGCGAGCGTACTGCTGCTCGCGAGCGGGTCTGAATGACCCCCATAAATTGGAAGCATCTGCATAAAATAAAACATTTTTGGAAAAATTATACTGGATCCATTATGGGTAATATCCAATTATCAAGCATAGCTGCAATTTTAGAGAGTGCAGGTGAAAAATTTGCCTTAAAGAGCAAACTGTTTACGTATGTTTATTGAAGATTGTATAATGTATGTACGAAGAATATTATATGTGGTACTAATTGGGTTATTACAGTTATCTTCAGTTCATTTTTTCTGCTTATACTCCTAAAGAAACCTTCGCACAAACATCAACACCCACCTGGTGTTAATGTGAAGTATCTCCAGTGGTGGATTCAGGGGTGGGGTACCCAGGCACACATGCCGCTGAAAGAGAGGAGCACTGGAGCCACTTCGCGGGAGCCCGGAGCAGCAATGCAGGCATGTGAAGGTAAGTGTGGGGGCGGCTGGGGACATGGAAGAGTGCTGCTGAGCATGCATATGAGGGCAGCGGAGGACAGATTATCTGTCCTCCGTTGCCCCTTATGCATGGTCAGCAGCACTCTGTCACAGATACATGAAAGGAGGGCTGCAGGGGACACAAAGGGGCAGCTGAGGACAGACACAGAAGGAAGGTTATAGGGGACACAAGGGGGCCAGATGAGGATTGAGACACAGATGGAGGGATACAGGGGACACAAAGGGGCAGCTGAGTACAGACACAGAAGGAGGGCTATAGGGGACACAAAGGGGCAGCTGAGGACAGACACAGAAGGAGGGCTTCTGGGGACAAAAATGGGGCAGCTGAGGACTGAGACACAGAAGGAGGGCTGCGGGGGACACAAAGGGGCCGCTGAGTAGAGACACAGAAGGAAGGCTATAGGGGACAAAAGGAGGATGCTGAGGACAGACACAGAAGGAGGGCTTCAGGGGACACAAAGGGGGCAGCTGAGGACTGAGACACAGAAGGAGGGCTGCGGGGGACACAAAGGGGCAGCTGAGTACAGACACAGAAGGAAGGCTATAAGGGACACAAGGGGGCTAGTTGAGGACAGAGACACAGAAGAAGGGTTGTGGGGGAAACAAAGGGGCAGTTGAGGACTGAGACACAGAAGGAGGACAATAGGGGACACAAGGGGGGCAGCTGAGGACTGAGGCACAATAGGAGGGTTGTGGGGGACATAAGGGGGGCAGCTGAGGATAGAGACACAAAGGAGGGCTGCGGGGGATGCAAGGGGGGCAGCTGATGATGGAGACACAGAAGGAAGGCTACGGGGGACACAATGTGGGCAGCTGAGGATGGAGACACAGAATGAAGGTTGCGGGGAACGCAAGGGGGCTGCAGAGGATGGAGACATAGAAGGAGGGCTACGGGGGACAAAAGGGGGCAGCTGAGGATGGAGACACAGAAGGAGGGCTGCAGGGGAAGCAAGGGGGGCTGCTGAGGATGGAGACACAGAAGGAGGGTTGCGGCGGATACAAGGAGGGCAGCTGAGGATAGAGACACAGAAGGAGGGTTGTGGGGGACACAAGGAGGGCAGCTGAGGATAGAGACACAGAAGGAGGGTTGTGGGGGACACAAGGGGGGCAGCTGAGGACTGAGGCACAATAGGAGGGTTGCGGGGGACAAAAGGGGGGCAGCTGAGGATTGAGACACAGAAGGAGGGTTGCAGGGGACACAAGGGGGGCAGCTGAGGATAGAGACACAAAGGAGGGCTGCAGGGGATGCACGGGGGGCAGCTGATGATGGAGACACAGAAGGAGGGCTAAGGGGGACACAATGTGGGCAGCTGAGAATGGAGAATCAGAATGAAGGTTGCGGGGAACGCAAGGGGGCTGCTGAGGATGGAGACATAGAAAGAGGGCTATGGGGGACAAAAGGGGGCAGCTGAGGATGGAGACACAGAAGGAGGGTTGCAGGGGATGCAAGGGGGGCAGCTGAGGATGGAGACACAGAAGGAGGGCTGCGGGGGACACAAGGAGGGTAGCTGAGGATGGAGAAACAGAAGGAGGGCTATGGGGGACACAAGGGGGGCAGCGGAGGATGGAGACACAGAAGGAGGGTTGCTGAGGATAGAGACACAGAAGGAATGTTGTGGGGGACAAAAGGAGGGCAGCTGTGGATGGAGACACAGAAAGAGGTTTGCGGGTGACACAAGGAGGGCAGCTGAGGATGGAGACACAGAAGGAGGGCTATGGGGGACACAATGTGGGCAGCTGAGGATGGAGATACAGAATGAAGGTTGCGGGGAACACAAGGGGGCTGCAGAGGATGGAGACACAGAAGGAGGGCTACGGGGGACACAATGTGGGCAGCTGAGGATGGAGACACAGAATGAAGGTTGCAGGGAACACTAGGGGGCTGCTGAGGATGTAGACAAAGAAGGAGGGTTGCAGGGGATGCAAGGGGGGCAGCGGAGGATCGAGACACAGAAGGAAGGTTGCAGGGGACACAAGGAGGGCAGCTGAGGATGGAGACACAGAAGCTGGGTTGCAGGGGACACAAGGAGGGCAGCTGAGGATGGAGACACAGAATGAAGGTTGCGGGGAACACAAGGGGGGCATCTGAGGATGGATACATAGAAGGAGTGCTACAGGGGACACAAGGGGGGCTGCTGAGGATGGAGACATAGAAGGAGGGTTGCAGGGGACACAAGGAAGGCAGCTGAGGATGGAGACACAGAAGGAGGGTTGCAGGAGACACAAGGAGTGCAGCTGAGGATGGAGACACAGAATGAAGGTTGCGAGGTAGACAAGGGGGACAGCTGAGGATGGAGACATAGAAGGAGGGCTACAGGGGACACAAGGGGGGCAGCTGAGGATGGAGACACAGAAGGAGGGTTGCAGGGGACACAAGGAGGGCAGATGAGGATGGAGACACAGAAGGAAGGTTGCATGGAACAGAATGGGGGCAGCTGAGGATGGAGACATAGAAGGAGGGCTACAGGGGACACAAGGGGGGCAGCTGACGATGGAGACACAGAAGGAGGGTTGCAGATGACACAAGGGGACTGCTGAGGATAGAGACACAGAAGGAGGGTTGAGGGGATCACACGGAAGGGCAGCTGAGGATAGAGACACAGAAGGAGGGTTGTGGGGGACACTAGGAGGGCAGCAGAGGATGGAGACACAGAAGGAGGGTTGTGGAGGACACAAGGGGGGCAGCTGAGGATGGAGACACAGAAGGAGGGCTGCAGGAGATGCAAGGGGGGCAGCTGAGGATGGAGACACAGAAGGAGGGTAGCGGGGGACACAAGGAGGGCAGCTGAGAATAGAGACACAGAAGGAGGGTTGTGGGGGACACAAGGAGGGCAGCTGAGGATAGAGACACAGAAGGAGGGTTGTGGGGGACACAAGGAGGGCAGCTGAGGATGGAGACACAGAAGGAGGGCTGCAGGGGATGCAAGGGGGGCAGCTGAGGACGGAGACACAGAAAAAGGGTTGTGGGGGACACAAGGGGGGCAGCTGAGGATGGAGACACAGAAGGAGGGTTGCAGGGGACACCCGGAGGGGAGCTGAGGATGGAGACAAAGAAGTAGGGCTGCTGGGGATGCAAGGGGGGCAGCTGAGGAAAGAGACACAGAAGGAGGGCTACGGGGGACACAATGTGGGCAGCAGAGGATGGAGACACAGAATGAAGGTTGCGGGGAACACAAGGGGGCTACTGAGGATGGAGACATGAAAGGAGGGCTACGGGGGACAGAAGGGGGCAGCTGAGGATGGAGACACAGATGGAGGGCTGCAGGGGACTCAAGGGGGGCAGCTGAGGATGGAGACACAGAATGAAGGTTGCGGGGAACACAAGGGGGGCAGCTGAGGATGGAGACATATAAGGAGGGCTACAGGGGACACAAGGGGGGCTGCTGAGGATGGAGACACAGAATGAAGGTTGCGGGGAATGCAAGGGGGCTGCTGAGGATGGAGACATAGAAGGAGGGCTACGGGGGCCAAAAGGGGGCAGCTGAGGATGGAGACACAGATGGAGGGTTGCAGAGGATGCAGGGGGGGCAGTTGAGGATGGAGACACAGAAGGAGGGTTGCAGGGGACACAAGGAGGCCAGCTGAGGATGGAGACACAGAAGGAGTGCTATGGGGGACACAAGGGGGACAGCTGAGGATGGAGACACAGAAGGAGGGTTGCTGAGGATAGAGACACAGAAGGAGGGTTGTGGGGGACACAAAGAGGGCAGCTGAGGATGGAGACACAGAATGAAGGTTGCGGGGAACACAAGGGGGCTGCTGAGGATGGAGACACAGAAGGAGGGTTGCATGGGATGCAAGGGGGGCAGCTGAGGATCGAGACACAGAAGGAGGGTTGCAGGGGACACAAGGAAGGCAGCTAAGGATGGAGACACAGAAGGAGTGTTGCTGGGGACACAACGAGGGCAGCTGAGGATGGAGACACAGAATGAAGGTTGCGGGGAACACAAGGGGGGCAGCTGAGGATGGAGACATAGAAGTAGGGCTACAGGGGACACAAGGGGGGCTGCTGAGGTTGGAGACACTGAAGGAGGGTTGCAGGGGTCACAAGGAGGGCAGCTGAGGATGAAGACACAGAAGGAAGGTTGCAGGGAACAGAAGGTGGGCAGCTGAGGATGGAGACTTAGAAGGAGGGCTACATGGGACACAAGGGGGGCAGCTGCGGATGGAGACACAGAAGGAGGGTTGCAGAGTACACAAGGGGACTGCTGAGGATAGAGACACAGAAGGAGGGCTGCAGGGGAAGCAAGGGGGGCAGCTGAGGATGGAGACACAGAAGGAGGGTTGTGGGGGACACAAGGAGGGCAGCTGAGGATAGAGACACAGATGGAGGGTTGTGGGGGACACTAGGAGGGCAGCTGAGGATGGAGACACAGAAGGAGGGTTGTGAAGGACAAAAGGGGGGCAGCTGAGGATGGAGACACAGAAGGAGGGCTGCAGGGGATGCAAGGGGGGCAGCTGAGGATGGAGACACAGAAGCAGGGATGTGGGGGACACAAGGAGAGCAGCTGAGGATAGAGACACAGAAGGAGGGTTGTGGAGGACACAATGAGGGCAGCTGAGGATAGATACACAGAAGGAGGGTTGTGGGGGACACAAGGGGGGCAGCTGAGGATAGAGACACAGAAGGAGGGCTGCAGGGTATGCAAGGGGGGCAGCTGAGGATGGAGACACAGAAGGAGGGTTGCGGATGACACAAGGAGGGCAGCTGAGGATAGAGACACAGAAGGAGGGTTGTGGGGGACACAAGGGGGGCAGATGAGGATGGAGACACAGAAGGAGGGCTGCAGGGGATGCAAGGGGGCTGCTGAGGATGGAGACACAGATGGAGGGTTGTGGGGGACACAAGGGGGGCAGCAGAGGATGGAGACACAGAAGGAGGGTTTCGTGGGACACAAGGAGGGCAGCTGAGGATGGAGACAAAGAAGGAGGGCTGCTGGGGATGCAAGGGTGGCAGCTGAGGATAGAGACACAGAAGGAGGGCTACGGGGGACACAATGTGGGCAACTGAGGATGGAGACACAGAATGAAGGTTGCTGGGAACACAAGGGTGCTGCTGAGGATGGAGACATAGAAGGAGGGCTACGGGGGACACAACGAAGCAGCTGAGGATCGAGACACAGAAGGAGGGTTGCAGGGGATGCAAGGGGGGCAGCTGAGGATGGAGACACAGAATGAGGGTTGCAGGGGATGCAAGGGGGGCAGCTGAGTATGGAGACACAGAAGGAGGGTTGCAGGGGACACAAGGGGGCTGCTGAGTATGGAGACACAGAATGAAGGTTGCTGGGAACACACGGGGGGCAGCTGAGGATGGAAGAAATGGAGTGTATGCGCTTGACTAATTAGCTGCTTAAAATTAAATAGTAATAGTGCAAAAGTGTTTAAGCGCTTGTGGTGATCTGAGCGGACAAACAAAACAAACATTCAAATAACACATAAATGTTTATGCTCTTTTGTTACTAATGAGAGTGGCAGCTTGCTGGTATCTTATCAGCGTTGCTGTGGGTGGGAGTCCGTATTCCCGTTCCTCTTCTAACTGTCCCCTAACTATACCTCAGAGTGTCCGGTGATAGCGGCGGTCTTCTCCCTTTCACGGGGTGCCTTCTCACTCCAGAACACGACTCTGCTTGCAGCGCTGTAAGTGCGGCCGCGGCAGCCGGGTATCTGCAGGCTCTAGTGGTGAGGACTGTTCCACTTGACTCCAAACTCTCCTGCTCCAACGCGTTTCGGACCTCGCTGGGTTCTTTGTCAAGGATAGGGATTGGGCTGCTCATTGCCTCTATTTATACTGTTCTTTATTAAGTGCTAAGTTAAAACAGGAAGTCTGTACCTTGTGACTTCCTTCTTTTTTTTGGTGGCAACCATGTGTTGTCAAATTTTTTTTTTTTTTTTTTTTTTAAATAAAATCCACTTTAAAATCCATATATTAGTCATTTGTATTTCTTGCCGGTTCGCCGCTCATTCTCTAAATACTATGTGTGTGTAAAATTATTAAAAGGATATTGTCATGTATGAAGATATATACTAGGAATTCTATGTCATTTTTAGAATTTATAAAAAAGCTTTTAGTTCAATGTCTATATTCAACCCATATGGGTCCAAAGTTCTCAACATATAGATCCATTTTGTTTCAGTTTTTTTCAATAAAGTGATTATGTCCTCACCCCTCCAATTGGGGGTCACTTTTTGAATGCCCATAAATTTCAAGCCTTCTGGGTTTCTTCTATGATGTTGGTGGAAATGGGCTGATACACTGTGAGTCATTAATCCTTTCTTGATGTTATTGATGTGTTCGTAAATTTGTGTTTTGATTTTTCTCTTTGTTTGTCCCACATACTGTATGCCGCATGGACATTCGATTATTATCGAACCAGAAATAGAAGAAGAACGATTCTGCAATCAATTTCTGAAATTGGAAAAATATTATACACAGGAGACGAGACAGTGGTGGGAGATCACAACCCTTTCCAAATATGTGGAACAGGGTCTGATTCCCAGGGGACTCAGAATATCAAAAAACCCCACGTTTGAACCATGCAAAATTGATTTCTATAAACAATGGAACGGTATTTTAGATAAATGCTCACAAGATCTCATCAAGCTTATAATTGCAGATCGACAATTTTCATTAGGAAATATAAATGAACAAATAGAAAAAGTGGAAAAAAAGTTCGAACCACTTCAGAACATGGAAGATTACAGAAAATTGACAGAAATGACGAAGAATAAAATTGAAAAACTAGAGGAGAACATAATCCAACAGAAAAAAAGAAAATTTTTGAGAGATTTAGAGGAAAAAGATACATACACTAGAACAATCAATGAAAGAAGAGATCAGAAAATAGGTGAAGAAAAAAAGAAAACTCATGGAATTGTACAAAAAACAAAAATTCAAGCCAATTACAAGAAAAAAGAACCACTACTTAAACATATACCACAAACACCAAGAATCAAGAGGAATTATCAACCCTACAACTGGAGAAATTTCACCTACAATGAACCAAATCCATATAAAATAATAAGAGATTCCTACCAGAAGGGGACACTAGATGCAAAACAAGAAGAACACAACAACTACCGTACATTATTACAGACTATAGAAGATAAGAAAGACCAAACACTAAAAAAGAGAACATTAAAAAGAAACTACACAGAAGATTTGGAAAGTGACGACGATGAAACTTTTTAAGACATCAGCTGGGGATCAGGAAAACCGCAAGACCATATACCAACACAGTACAGACACATAGTATTTAGAGAATGAGCGGCAAACCGGCAAGAAATACAAATTACTAATATATGGATTTTAAAGTGGATTTTATTTAAAAAAAAAAAAAAAATTTGACAACACATGGTTGCCACCAAAAAAAAGAAGGAAGTCACAAGGTACAGACTTCCTGTTTTAACTTAGCACTTAATAAAGAACAGTATAAATAGAGGCAATGAGCAGCCCAATCCCTATCCTTGACAAAGGACCCAGCGAGGTCCGAAACGCATTGGAGCAGGAGAGTTTGGAGTCACGTGGAACAGTCCTCACCGCTAGAGCCTGCAGATACCCGGCTGCCGCGGCCGCCGGCCGCACTTACAGCGCTGCAAGCAGAGTCGTGTTCCGGAGTGAGAAGGCACCCCATGCAAGGGAGAAGACCGCCGCTATCACCGGACACTCTGAGGTATAGTTAGGGGACAGTTAGGAGAGGAACGGGCATACGGACTCCCACACACAGCAACGCTGATAAGATACCAGCAAGCTGCCACTCTCATTAGTAACAAAAGAGCATAAACTTATATGTGTTATTTGAATGTTTGTTTTGTTTGTCCGCTCAGATCACCACAAGCGCTTAAACACTTTTGCAATGCTGAGTATAGGGAGACATAGAAGGAGGGCTACATGGGGCACAAGGGGGGCTGTGGAGGATGAAGACATAGAAGGAGGGCTACAGGGGACACAAGCGGGGCAGCTGAGGATGGAGACACAGAAGGAGGGCTACATGGGACACAAGAGGGGCTGGTGAGGATGGAGACACAGAAGGAGGGCTGCAGGGGACACAAGGGGGGCTGCTGAGGATGGAGACACAGAAGGAGGGCTACGGGGGACACAAAGGGGGCTGCTAAGGATGGAGACAAAAGGAGGGTTGTGGGGGACACCAGGGGGCAGCTGAGGATGGAGACACAGAAGGAGGGCTATGTGGGACACAAGGGGGGCTGCAAGGATGAAGACAGAAGAGGGGGCTGCTGGGTACAAAGAGGGTCTGCTGGGGACAGACACAGAAGGGGGGTCTGTTGGTGACAGAGATCCAGAAGGGGGTCTGCTGGAGAAGGAGACACAGACGGGGGTCTTCTGGGGGCAGAGAGACAGGAAGGGGTCTGCTGGGTATGGAGACACAGAAAGGGGCTGTTGAGGATGGAGACACAGGAGGGAGCTGCAGAGGACACGAGGAAGGCTGCTGGGGCTGGAGACACAGAACTAGGGGGCTGTTGTGGATAGAGACAAAGAAGGAGGGCTGCCTACAGACTCTCTCACCCTGTCACCCACAATATCAGCCCCACATACTCACCCTCTCACATACCAGACTGGTCTCTGCACATCCACCCTGTCACCTACCAGACCTGTCTCTGCACTCTCACCCTGTCACCTACTAGACCTTTGCCCGCACACTCACCCTGTCACCTACCATACCTGTCCCCGCATACTCACCAGGGATCACAAAGTACGTGCTATAGCAAACTAGGGACCCAGTTTTAAAAACTGATTGGGTCCTGTAGGACCCACTGGCGCTGTTTGTGCTGCAATAGCCAATAAATGTGCTGAGGTGTCTCCCCTGCCAATCGCGGTGCAGCGGCGTCTCCCCTAGCCAATGGCTGCACACAACATCTCCCCCAGCCAATGGCTGCATGCTGTCTCCCCAGCACCCTTTTCTTTGGTCACAACCCCTTTTTGGGCGCACACAGAAGTGCCCTATCTCTAGGTCTGGTGCCCTGCCTGCTGCCGGACCTAGAGTGAACACTACAAATTTGTTTTATTTCTTTCCTGTGAGGGTCAATGTGTGTGTTTTTCAATATTAAATATATTAAAAGTTTAATTCTGGATATAGTTGGAAGGGTGCACTCAAAAATGTCTCGCACAGGGTGCTAGTGAGTTGGGAGTGATGTGAGATGGATATTGGATGGACCGAGGGGATATTGTGAGGTAGTTGTTAAAGGGGCTGGGGAGGCGCTGTGTGGTGGGTGGGAGAGTGCTGTGAGGTGGACAATAAAAGGGACAATGAGTGCTGTGAGGTGGGCAGTGGATGCTGTTAGGGGGGCAGTGAGGGACTCAATGAGTGAGCTGTGAGGGGGGTCAGTGTGTGCTGTGAGGGGTTCAGTGTTATATGGAAGGAACTGGCAGTAAGAGAGCTTTGGAGTGGGTAATAAGAGCCAGCTATGGAGGAGGCAATCAGGGATATATGCAGGAAGGACTAGATGAGACGGCTATAATGGGGGCAAATCAAGGATATATGCAGTGTCAATGAGACAGCTATGGAGGGGGCAGTAATATAGATATGGGCAGGGAGAGGGCAATGAGAGAGATCTATGCATTCTAATGCTTTATGTTGGCTGGCCGTTGCAGATTCAGGTGGAGGGATCTAATTTATTTGACACTTCTAAATGTAGGTATTTATTACCTCTCTCTTTTACAGACAGGTCTGAAACTTTCCAAGATTTAGACAACTATCAACAGAGCTTAGAACACCAGCTGGCAGGTAAGACATAAATTGTCTTGGCCTAGGTAATTAATTGTTTGTACTCCATGCCACAGCATTAAGAAAACTAAGACGTGGCTCAAGGGTATGGCATTCCCTGAGGCCACACCCCTTTCTACTAGGTCAAGCCCCTTGTTATGTGGCACACCCACTTTCCCACAAAATACACCCTCCCACACCTTCCCCTATCATAGTGCCCCCCTGTCATTTAATTCTGGATCCGCCCCTGAGTATTTCTTTTCCTTGTCTATCTACTGGACACCTCACTTGGGTGTCATAACTTGCTCTATACATTTCCTATTGGCTCCTACTGCGGGCAATTAATTCTCTCATCAGCTGTCCTATACCTAGCGGGGTATAGCTTTTTGTGAACAGACGGGAGAAAAATCTTTGCTGGCTCTGATTAGCTCCACGCAGTAGTCCTGAAATATGTAGAGCTTATTTCCTTCCAATGTGATGGGGTTCTTTTTGTGCAAAGTGGACAGAAGGCAACTTTGTATAGGTAATTGAGGCAGTGGAACCAAATCACTCATGGGCGAGTATGAGAGGAATTGGGGTTTGGATCACCCAGTTACCCTTACAATGACCAGGTTCTGCTTCAATATTTAAAATATCAGGACGGGTGTCACTGACAAAATGACCCAGGGCAGTGCTTCTGACTGATTCGGGAAACCCCACCAGTCTGATATTGTTCTGTAGGGACCGGTTCTCCAAATCATCGATTTTGTTCAATAATTGTTCATTTTCTTTATGGAGCTTTTGGACAAAGGTGTTTGAGAGCTGCCACATCATGGATTGTGGAACCCAACTAGTGTTCCGTGGGCCTGATTCAGACCCGGTCGCAAGCGATTAGTGCTCGTAACCGGGTCGGTGGTGGCCCAGATGGAGGGCTGCAGGGGAAGCAAGGGGGGCAGCTGAGGATGGAGACACAGAAGGAGGGTTGCGGGGGACACAAGGAGGGCAGCTGAGGATAGAGACACAGAAGGAGGGTTGTGGGGGACACTAGGAGGGCAGCTGAGGATGGAGACACAGAAGGAGGGTTGTGAAGGACAAAAGGGGGGCAGCTGAGGATGGAGACACAGAAGGAGGGCTGCAGGGGATGCAAAGGGGGCAGCTGAGGATGGAGACACAGAAGCAGGGTTGTGGGGGACACAAGGAGAGCAGCTGAGGATAGAGACACAGAAGGAGGGTTGTGGAGGACACAATGAGGGCAGCTGAGGATAGATACACAGAAGGAGGGTTGTGGGGGACACAAGGGGGGCAGCTGAGGATACAGACACAGAAGGAGGGCTGCAGGGGATGCAAGGGGGGCAGCTGAGGATGGAGACACAGAAGGAGGGTTGCGGATGACACAAGGAGGGCAGCTGAGGATAGAGACACAGAAGGAGGGTTGTGGGGGACACAAGGGGGGCAGCTGAGGATGGAGACACAGAAGGAGGGCTGCAGGGGATGCAAGGGGGGCTGCTGAGGATGGAGACACAGATGGAGGGTTGTGGGGGACACAAGGGGGGCAGCGGAGGATGGAGACACAGAAGGAGGGTTTTGTGGGACACAAGGAGGGCAGCTGAGGATGGAGACAATGAAGGAGGGCTGCTGGGGTTGCAAGGGGGGCAGCTGAGGATAGAGACACAGAAGGAGGGCTACGGGGGACACAATGTGGGCAACCGAGGATGGAGACACAGAATGAAGGTTGCGGGGAACACAAGGGTGCGGCTGAGGATGGAGTCATAGAAGGAGGGCTTCGGGGGACACAACGGAGCAGCTGAGGATCGAGACACAGAAGGAGGGTTGCAGGGGATGCAAGGGGGGCAGCTGAGGATGGAGACACAGAATGAGGGTTGCAGGGGATGCAAGGGGGGCAGCTGAGTATGGAGACACAAAAGGAGGGTTGCAGGGGACACAAGGGTGCTGCTGAGGATGGAGACACAGAATGAAGGTTGCTGGGAACACAAGGGGGGCAGCTGAGGATGGAAGAAATGGAGTGTATGCGCTTGACTAATTAGCTGCTTAAAATTAAATAGTAATAGTGCAAAAGTGTTTAAGCGCTTGTGGTGATCTGAGCGGACAAACAAAACAAACATTCAAATAACACATAAATGTTTATGCTCTTTTGTTACTAATGAGAGTGGCAGCTTGCTGGTATCTTATCAGCGTTGCTGTGGGTGGGAGTCTGTATGCCCGTTCCTCTCCTAACTGTCCCCTAACTATACCTCAGAGTATCCGGTGATAGCGACGGTCTTCTCCCTTGCACGGGGTGCCTTCTCACTCCGGAACACGACTCTGCTTGCATCGCTGTAAGTGCGGCCGCGGCAGCCGGGTATCTGCAGGCTTTAGTGGTGAGGACTGTTCCACGTGACTCCAAACTCTCCTGCTCCAACGCGTTTCGGACCTCGCTGGGTCCTTTGTCAAGGATAGGGATTGGGCTGCTCATTGCCTCTATTTATACTATTCTTTATTAAGTGCTAAGTTAAAACAGGAAGTCTGTACCTTGTGACTTCCTTCTTTTTTTTGGTGGCAACCATGTGTTGTCAAATTTTATTTTTATTTTTTTTAAATAAAATCCACTTTAAAATCCATATATTAGTCATTTGTATTTCTTGCCGGTTCGCAGCTCATTCTCTAAATACTATGTGTG
Organism: Taudactylus pleione; assembly: GCA_031769625.1. NCBI lineage: Eukaryota > Metazoa > Chordata > Amphibia > Anura > Myobatrachidae > Taudactylus > Taudactylus pleione. The sequence continues at coordinate 878,639 of JAUIMM010000562.1, forward strand.
TGTAAAATTATTAAAAGGATATTGTCATGTATGAAGATATATACTAGGAATTCTATGTCATTTTTAAAATTTATAAAAAAGCTTTTAGTTCAATGTCTATATTCAACCCGTATGGGTCCAAAGTTCTCAACATATAGATCCATTTTGTTTCAGTTTTGTTCAATAAAGTGATTATGTCCTCACCCCTCCAATTGGGGGTCACTTTTTGAATGCCCATAAATTTCAAGCCTTCTGGGTTTCTTCTATGATGTTGGTGGAAATGGGCTGATACACTGTGAGTCATTAATCCTTTCTTGATGTTATTGATGTGTTCGTAAATTTGTGTTTTGATTTTTCTCTTTGTTTGTCCCACATACTGTATGCCGCATGGACATTAGATTATTATCGAACCAGAAATAGAAGAACGATTCTGCAATCAATTTCTGAAATTGGAAAAATATTATACACAGGAGACGAGACAGTGGTGGGAGATCACAACCCTTTCCAAATATGTGGAACAGGGTCTGATTCCCAGGGGACTCAGAATATCAAAAAACCCCACGTTTGAACCATGCAAAATTGATTTCTATAAACAATGGAACGGTATTTTAGATAAATGCTCACAAGATCTCATCAAGCTTATAATTGCAGATCGACAATTTTCATTAGGAAATATAAATGAAAAAATAGAAAAAGTGGAAAAAAAGTTCGAACCACTTCAGAACATGGAAGATTACAGAAAATTGACAGAAATGACGAAGAATAAAATTGAATAACTAGAGGAGAACATAATCCAACAGAAAAAAAGAAAATTTTTGAGAGATTTAGAGGAAAAAGATACATACACTAGAACAATCAATGAAAGAAGAGATCAGAAAATAGGTGAAGAAAAAAAGAAAACTCATGGAATTGTACAAAAAACAAAAATTCAAGCCAATTACAAGAAAAAAGAACCGCTACTTAAACATATACCACAAACACCAAGAATCAAGAGGAATTATCAACCCTACAACTGGAGAAATTTCACCTACAATGAACCAAATCCATATAAAATAATAAGAGATTCCTACCAGAAGGGGACACTAGATGCAAAACAAGAAGAACACAACAACTACCGTACATTATTACAGACTATAGAAGATAAGAAAGACCAAACACTAAAAAAGAGAACATTAAAAAGAAACTACACAGAAGATTTGGAAAGAGACGACGATGAAACTTTTTTAGACATCAGCTGGGGATCAGGAAAACCACCAGACCATATACCAACACAGTACAGACACATAGTATTTAGAGAATGAGCGGCGAACCGGCAAGAAATGCAAATTACTAATATATGGATTTTAAAGTGGATTTTATTTAAAAAAAAAAAATAAAATTTGACAACACATGGTTGCCACCAAAAAAAAGAAGGAAGTCACAAGGTACAGACTTCCTGTTTTAACTTAGCACTTAATAAAGAACAGTATAAATAGAGGCAATGAGCAGCCAAATCCCTATCCTTGACAAAGAACCCAGCGAGGTCCGAAACGCGTTGGAGCAGGAGAGTTTGGAGTCACGTGGAACAGTCCTCACTGCTAGAGCCTGCAGATACCCGGCTGCCGCGGCCGCCGACCGCACTTACAGCGCTGCAAGCAGAGTCGTGTTCCAGAGTGAGAAGGCACCCCATGCAAGGGAGAAGACCGCCGCTATCACCGGACACTCTGAGGTATAGTTAGGGGACAGTTAGGAGAGGAACGGGCATACGGACTCCCACCCACAGCAACGCTGATAAGATACCAGCAAGCTGCCACTCTCATTAGTAACAAAAGAGCATAAACTTATATGTGTTATTTGAATGTTTGTTTTGTTTGTCTGCTCAGATCACCACAAGCGCTTAAACACTTTTGCAATGCTGAGGATGGAGACATAGAAGGAGGGCTACATGGGGCACAAGGGGGGCTGTGGAGGATGAAGACATAGAAGGAGGGCTACAGGGGACACAAGCGGGGCAGCTGAGGATGGAGACACAGAAGGAGGGCTACATGGGACACAAGGGGGGCTGCTGAGGATGGAGACACAGAAGGAGGGCTACGGGGGACACAAAGGGGGCTGCTAAGGATGGAGACAAAAGGAGGGTTGTGGGGGACACCAGGGGGCAGCTGAGGATGGAGACACAGAAGGAGGGCTATGTGGGACTCAAGGGGGGCTGCAAGGATGAAGACAGAAGAGGGGGCTGCTGGGTACAAAGAGGGTCTGCTGGGGACAGACACAGAAGGGGGGTCTGTTGGTGACAGAGATCCAGAAGGGGGTCTGCTGGAGAAGGAGACACAGACGGGGGTCTTCTGGGGGCAGAGAGACAGGAAGGGGTCTGCTGGGTATGGAGACACAGAAAGGGGCTGTTGAGGATGGAGACACAGGAGGGAGCTGCAGAGGACACGAGGAAGGCTGCTGGGGCTGGAGACACAGAACTAGGGGGCTGTTGTGGATAGAGACAAAGAAGGAGGGCTGCCTACAGACTCTCTCACCCTGTCACCCACAATATCAGCCCCACATACTCACCCTCTCACATACCAGACTGGTCTCTGCACATCCACCCTGTCACCTACCAGACCTGTCTCTGCACTCTCACCCTGTCACCTACTAGTCCTTTGCCCGCACACTCACCCTGTCACCTACCATACCTGTCCCCGCATACTCACCACGGATCACAAAGTACGTGCTATAGCAAACTAGGGACCCAGTTTTAAAAACTGATCGGGTCCTGTAGGACCCACTGGCGCTGTTTGTGCTGCAATAGCCAATAAATGTGCTGAGGTGTCTCCCCTGCCAATCGCGGTGCAGCGGCGTCTCCCCTAGCCAATGGCTGCACACGACATCTCCCCCAGCCAATGGCTGCGTGCTGTCTCCCCAGCACCCTTTTCTTTGGTCACAACCCCTTTTTGGGCGCACACAGAAGTGCCCTATCTCTAGGTCCGGCGCCCTGCCTGCTGCCGGACCTAGAGTGAACACTACAAATTTGTTTTATTTCTTTCCTGTGAGGGTCAATGTGTGTGTTTTTCAATATTAAATATATTAAAAGTTTAATTCTGGATATAGTTGGAAGGGTGCACTCAAAAATGTCTCGCACAGGGTGCTAGTGAGTTGGGAGTGATGTGAGATGGATATTGGATGGACCGAGGGGATATTGTGAGGTAGTTGTTAAAGGGGCTGGGGAGGCGCTGTGTGGTGGGTGGGAGAGTGCTGTGAGGTGGACAATAAAAGGGACAATGAGTGCTGTGAGGTGGGCAGTGGATGCTGTTAGGGGGGCAGTGAGGGACTCAATGAGTGAGCTGTGAGGGGGGTCAGTGTGTGCTGTGAGGGGTTCAGTGTTATATGGAAGGAATTGGCAGTAAGAGAGCTTTGGAGTGGGTAATAAGATCCAGCTATGGAGGAGGCAATCAGGGATATATGCAGGAAGGACTAGATGAGACGGCTATAATGAGGGCAAATCAAGGATATATGCAGTGTCAATGAGACAGCTATGGAGGGGGCAGTAATATAGATATGGGCAGGGAGAGGGCAATGAGAGAGATCTATGCATTCTAATGCTTTATGTTGGCTGGCCGTTGCAGATTCAGGTGGAGGGATCTAATTTATTTGACACTTCTAAATGTAGGTATTTATTACCTCTCTCTTTTACAGACAGGTCTCAAACTTTCCAAGATTTAGACAACTATCAACAGAGCTTAGAACACCAGCTGGCAGGTAAGACATAAATTGTCTTGGCCTAGGTAATTAATTGTATGTACTCCATGCCACAGCATTAAGAAAACTAAGACGTGGCTCAAGGGTATGGCATTCCCTGAGGCCACGCCCCTTTCTACAAGGTCAAGCCCTTGTTATGTGGCACACCCACTTTCCCACAAAATACCCCCTCCCACACCTTCCCCTATCATAGTGCCCCCCTGTCATTTTATTCTGGATCCGCCACTGAGTATCTCTTATCCTTGTCTATCTACTGGACACCTCACTTGGGTGTCATAACTTGCTCTATACATTTCCTATTGGCTCCTACTGCGGGCAATTAATTCTCTCATCAGCTGTCCTATACCTAGCGGGGTATAGCTTTTTGTGAACAGACGGGAGAAAAATCTTTGCTGGCTCTGATTAGCTCCACACAGTAGTCCTGAAATATGTAGAGCTTATTTCCTTCCAATGTGATGGGGTTCTTTTTGTGCAAAGTGGACAGAAGGCAACTTTGTATAGGTAATTGAGGCAGTGGAACCAAATCACTCATGGGCGAGTATGAGAGGAATTGGGGTTTGGATCACCCAGTTACCCTTACAATGACCAGGTTCTGCTTAAATATTTAAAATATCAGGACGGGTGTCTCTGACAAAATGACCCAGGGCAGTGCTTCTGACTGATTCGGGTAACCCCACCAGTCTGATATTGTTCTGTAGGGACCGGTTCTCCAAATCATCGATTTTGTTCAATAATTGGTCATTTTCTTTATGGAGCTTTTGGACAAAGGTGTTTGAGAGCTGCCACATCATGGATTGTGGAACCCAACTAGTGTTCCGTTGGCCTGATTCAGACCCGGTCGCAAGCGATGAGCGCTCGTAACCGGGTCGGTGGTGGCCCAGAAGGAGGGCTGCAGGGGAAGCAAGGGGGGCAGCTGAGGATGGAGACACAGAAGGAGGGTTGAGGGGGACACAAGGAGGGCAGCTGAGGATAGAGACACAGAAGGAGGGTTGTGGGGGACACTAGGAGGGCAGCTGAGGATGGAGACACAGAAGGAGGGTTGTGAAGGACAAAAGGGGGGCAGCTGAGGATGGAGACACAGAAGGAGGGCTGCAGGGGATGCAAGGGGGGCAGCTGAGGATGGAGACACAGAAGCAGGGTTGTGGGGGACACAAGGAGAGCAGCTGAGGATAGAGACACAGAAGGAGGGTTGTGGAGGACACAATGAGGGCAGCTGAGGATAGATACACAGAAGGAGGGTTGTGGGGGACACAAGGGGGCAGCTGAGGATAGAGACACAGAAGGAGGGCTGCAGGGGATGCAAGGGGGGCAGCTGAGGATTGAGACACAGAAGGAGGGTTGCGGATGACACAAGGAGGGCAGCTGAGGATAGAGACAGAAGGAGGTTTGTGGGGGACACAAGGGGGGCAGCTGAGGATGGAGACACAGAAGGAGGGCTGCAGGGCATGCAAGGGGGGCTGCTGAGGATGGAGACACAGATGGAGGGTTGTGGGGGACACAAGGGGGGCAGCGGAGGATGGAGACACAGAAGGAGGGTTTCGTGGGACACAAGGAGGGCAGCTGAGGATGGAGACAATGAAGGAGGGCTGCTGGGGATGCAAGGGGGGCAGCTGAGGATAGAGACACAGAAGGAGGGTTACGGGGGACACAATGTGGGCAACTGAGGATGGAGACACAGAATTAAGGTTGCGGGGAACACACGGGTGCGGCTGAGGATGGAGACATAGAAGGAGGGCTACGGGGACACAACGGAGCAGCTGAGGATCGAGACACAGAAGGAGGGTTGCAGGGGTTGCAAGGGGGGCAGCTGAGGATGGAGACACAGAATGAGGGTTGCAGGGGATGCAAGGGGGGCAGCTGAGTATGGAGAAACAGAAGGAGGGTTGCAGGGGACACAAGGGGGCTGCTGAGGATGGAGACACAGAATGAAGGTTGCTGGGAACATAAGGGGGGCTGCTGAGGATGGAAGAAATGGAGTGTATGCGCTTGACTAATTAGCTGCTTAAAATTAAATAGTAATAGTGCAAAAGTGTTTAAGCGCTTGTGGTGATCTGAGCGGACAAACAAAATAAACATTCAAATAACACATAAATGTTTATGCTCTTTTGTTACTAATGAGAGTGGCAGCTTGCTGGTATCTTATCAGCGTTGCTGTGGGTGGGAGTCTGTATGCCCGTTCCTCTCCTAACTGTCCCCTAACTATACCTCAGAGTGTCCGGTGATAGCGACGGTCTTCTCCCTTGCACGGGGTGCCTTCTCACTCCGGAACACGACTCTGCTTGCATCGCTGTAAGTGCGGCAGCGGCAGCCGGGTATCTGCAGGCTTTAGTGGTGAGGACTGTTCCACGTGACTCCAAACTCTCCTGCTCCAACGCGTTTCGGACCTCGCTGGGTCCTTTGTCAAGGATAGGGATTGGGCTGCTCATTGCCTCTATTTATACTGTTCTTTATTAAGTGCTAAGTTAAAACAGGAAGTCTGTACCTTGTGACTTCCTTCTTTTTTTTGGTGGCAACCATGTGTTGTCAAATTTTTTTTTTTTTTTTTTTTAAATAAAATCCACTTTAAAATCCATATATTAGTAATTTGTATTTCTTGCCGGTTCGCCGCTCATTCTCTAAATACTATGTGTGTGTAAAATTATTAAAAGGATATTGTCATGTATGAAGATATATACTAGGAATTCTATGTCATTTTTAAAATTTATAAAAAAGCTTTTAGTTCAATGTCTATATTCAACCCATATGGGTCCAAAGTTCTCAACATATAGATCCATTTTGTTTCAGTTTTTTTCAATAAAGTGATTATGTCCTCACCCCTCCAATTGGGGGTCACTTTTTGAATGCCCATAAATTTCAAGCCTTCTGGGTTTCTTCTATGATGTTGGTGGAAATGGGCTGATACACTGTGAGTCATTAATCCTTTCTTGATGTTATTGATGTGTTCGTAAATTTGTGTTTTGATTTTTCTCTTTGTTTGTCCCACATACTGTATGCCGCATGGACATTCGATTATTATCGAACCAGAAATAGAAGAAGAACGATTCTGCAATCAATTTCTGAAATTGGAAAAATATTATACACAGGAGACGAGACAGTGGTGGGAGATCACAACCCTTTCCAAATATGTGGAACAGGGTCTGATTCCCAGGGGACTCAGAATATCAAAAAACCCCACGTTTGAACCATGCAAAATTGATTTCTATAAACAATGGAACGGTATTTTAGATAAATGCTCACAAGATCTCATCAAGCTTATAATTGCAGATCGACAATTTTCATTAGGAAATATAAATGAACAAATAGAAAAGTGGAAAAAAAGTTCGAACCACTTCAGAACATGGAAGATTACAGAAAATTGACAGAAATGACGAAGAATAAAATTGAAAAACTAGAGGAGAACATAATCCAACAGAAAAAAATAAAATTTTTGAGAGATTTAGAGGAAAAAGATACATACACTAGAACAATCAATGAAAGAAGAGATCAGAAAATAGGTGAAGAAAAAAAGAAAACTCATGGAATTGTACAAAAAACAAAAATTCAAGCCAATTACAAGAAAAAAGAACCGCTACTTAAACATATACCACAAACACCAAGAATCAAGAGGAATTATCAACCCTACAACTGGAGAAATTTCACCTACAATGAACCAAATCCATATAAAATAATAAGAGATTCCTACCAGAAGGGGACACTAGATGCAAAACAAGAAGAACACAACAACTACCGTACATTATTACAGACTATAGAAGATAAGAAAGACCAAACACTAAAAAAGAGAACATTAAAAAGAAACTACACAGAAGATTTGGAAAGTGACGACGATGAAACTTTTTTAGACATCAGCTGGGGATCAGGAAAACCACCAGACCATATACCAACACAGTACAGACACATAGTATTTAGAGAATGAGCGGCGAACCGGCAAGAAATACAAATTACTAATATATGGATTTTAAAGTGGAATTTATTTAAAAAAAAAAAAAAAATTTGACAACACATGGTTGCCACCAAAAAAAAGAAGGAAGTCACAAGGTACAGACTTCCTGTTTTAACTTAGCACTTAATAAAGAACAGTATAAATAGAGGCAATGAGCAGCCCAATCCCTATCCTTGACAAAGGACCCAGCGAGGTCCGAAACGCGTTGGAGCAGGAGAGTTTGGAGTCACGTGGAACAGTCCTCACCGCTAGAGCCTGCAGATACCCGGCTGCCGCGGCCGCCGGCCGCACTTACAGCGCTGCAAGCAGAGTCGTGTTCCGGAGTGAGAAGGCACCCCATGCAAGGGAGAAGACCACCGCTATCACCGGACACTCTGAGGTATAGTTAGGGGACAGTTAGGAGAGGAACGGGCATACGGACTCCCACCCACAGCAACGCTGATAAGATACCAGCAAGCTGCCACTCTCATTAGTAACAAAAGAGCATAAACTTATATGTGTTATTTGAATGTTTGTTTTGTTTGTCCGCTCAGATCACCACAAGCGCTTAAACACTTTTGCAATGCTGAGTATAGGGAGACATAGAAGGAGGGCTACATGGGGCACAAGGGGGGCTGTGGAGGATGAAGACATAGAAGGAGGGCTACAGGGGACACAAGCGGGGCAGCTGAGGATGGAGACACAGAAGGAGGGCTACATGGGACACAAGAGGGGCTGGTGAGGATGGAGACACAGAAGGAGGGCTGCAGGGGACACAAGGGGGGCTGCTGAGGATGGAGACACAGAAGGAGGGCTACGGGGGACACAAAGGGGGCTGCTAAGGATGGAGACAAAAGGAGGGTTGTGGGGGACACCAGGGGGCAGCTGAGGATGGAGACACAGAAGGAGGGCTATGTGGGACTCAAGGGGGGCTGCAAGGATGAAGACAGAAGAGGGGGCTGCTGGGTACAAAGAGGGTCTGCTGGGGACAGACACAGAAGGGGGGTCTGTTGGTGACAGAGATCCAGAAGGGGGTCTGCTGGAGAAGGAGACACAGACGGGGGTCTTCTGGGGGCAGAGAGACAGGAAGGGGTCTGCTGGGTATGGAGACACAGAAAGGGGCTGTTGAGGATGGAGACACAGGAGGGAGCTGCAGAGGACACGAGGAAGGCTGCTGGGGCTGGAGACACAGAACTAGGGGGCTGTTGTGGATAGAGACAAAGAAGGAGGGCTGCCTACAGACTCTCTCACCCTGTCACCAACAATATCAGCCCCACATACTCACCCTCTCACATACCAGACTGGTCTCTGCACATCCACCCTGTCACCTACCAGACCTGTCTCTGCACTCTCACCCTGTCACCTACTAGACCTTTGCCCGCACACTCACCCTGTCACCTACCATACCTGTCCCCGCATACTCACCAGGGATCACAAAGTACGTGCTATAGCAAACTAGGGACCCAGTTTTAAAAACTGATCGGGTCCTGTAGGACCCACTGGCGCTGTTTGTGCTGCAATAGCCAATAAATGTGCTGAGGTGTCTCCCCTGCCAATCGCGGTGCAGCGGCGTCTCCCCTAGCCAATGGCTGCACACGACATCTCCCCCAGCCAATGGCTGCGTGCTGTCTCCCCAGCACCCTTTTCTTTGGTCACAACCCCTTTTTAGGCGCACACAGAAGTGCCCTATCTCTAGGTCCGGCGCCCTGCCTGCTGCCGGACCTAGAGTGAACACTACAAATTTGTTTTATTTCTTTCCTGTGAGGGTCAATGTGTGTGTTTTTCAATATTAAATATATTAAAAGTTTAATTCTGGATATAGTTGGAAGGGTGCACTCAAAAATGTCTCACACAGGGTGCTAGTGAGTTGGGAGTGATGTGAGATGGATATTGGATGGACCGAGGGGATATTGTGAGGTAGTTGTTAAAGGGGCTGGGGAGGCGCTGTGTGGTGGGTGGGAGAGTGCTGTGAGGTGGACAATAAAAGGGACAATGAGTGCTGTGAGGTGGGCAGTGGATGCTGTTAGTGGGGCAGTGAGGGACTCAATGAGTGAGCTGTGAGGGGGGTCAGTGTGTGCTGTGAGGGGTTCAGTGTTATATGGAAGGAACTGGCAGTAAGAGAGCTTTGGAGTGGGTAATAAGAGCCAGCTATGGAGGAGGCAATCAGGGATATATGCAGGAAGGACTAGATGAGACGGCTATAATGGGGGCAAATTAAGGATATATGCAGTGTCAATGAGACAGCTATGGAGGGGGCAGTAATATAGATATGGGCAGGGAGAGGGCAATGAGAGAGATCTATGCATTCTAATGCTTTATGTTGGCTGGCCGTTGCAGATTCAGGTGGAGGGATCTAATTTATTTGACACTTCTAAATGTAGGTATTTATTACCTCTCTCTTTTACAGACAGGTCTGAAACTTTCCAAGATTTAGACAACAATCAACAGAGCTTAGAACACCAGCTGGCAGGTAAGACATAAATTGTCTTGGCCTAGGTAATTAATTGTATGTACTCCATGCCACAGCATTAAGAAAACTAAGACGTGGCTCAAGGGTATGGCATTCCCTGAGGCCACGCCCCTTTCTACAAGGTCAAGCCCCTTGTTATGTGGCACACCCACTTTCCCACAAAATACCCCCTCCCACACCTTCCCCTATCATAGTGCCCCCTGTCATTTTATTCTGGATCCGCCCCTGAGTATCTCTTATCCTTGTCTATCTACTGGACACCTCACTTGGGTGTCATAACTTGCTCTATACATTTCCTATTGGCTCCTACTGCGGGCAATTAATTCTCTCATCAGCTGTCCTATACCTAGCGGGGTATAGCTTTTTGTGAACAGACGGGAGAAAAATCTTTGCTGGCTCTGATTAGCTCCACGCAGTAGTCCAATATGTAGAGCTTATTTCCTTCCAATGTGATGGGGTTCTTTTTGTGCAAAGTGGACAGAAGGCAACTTTGTATAGGTAATTGAGGCAGTGGAACCAAATCACTCATGGGCGAGTATGAGAGGAATTGGGGTTTGGATCACCCAGTTACCCTTACAATGACCAGGTTCTGCTTCAATATTTAAAATATCAGGACGGGTGTCTCTGACAAAATGACCCAGGGCAGTGCTTCTGACTGATTCGGGTAACCCCACCAGTCTGATATTGTTCTGTAGGGACCGGTTCTCCAAATCATCGATTTTCTTCAATAATTGGTCATTTTCTTTATGGAGCTTTTGGACAAAGGTGTTTGAGAGCTGCCACATCATGGATTGTGGAACCCAACTAGTGTTCCGTTGGCCTGATTCAGACCCGGTTGCAAGCAATGAGCGCTCGTAACCGGGTCGATGGTGGCCCAGAAGGAGGGCTGCAGGGGAAGCAAGGGGGGCAGCTGAGGATGGAGACACAGAAGGAGGGTTGCGGGGGACACAAGGAGGGCAGCTGAGGATAGAGACACAGAAGGAGGGTTGTGGAGGACACTAGGAGGGCAGCTGAGGATGGAGACACAGAAGGAGGGTTGTGAAGGACAAAAGGGGGGCAGCTGAGGATGGAGACACAGAAGGAGGGCTGCAGGGGATGCAAGGGGGGCAGCTGAGGATGGAGACACAGAAGCAGGGTTGTGGGGGACACAAGGAGAGCAGCTGAGGATAGAGACACAGAAGGAGGGTTGTGGAGGACACAATGAGGGCAGCTGAGGATAGATACACAGAAGGAGGGTTGTGGGGGACACAAGGGGGGCAGCTGAGGATAGAGACACAGAAGGAGGGCTGCAGGGGATGCAAGGGGGGCAGCTGAGGATGGAGACACAGAAGGAGGGTTGCGGATGACACAAGGAGGGCAGCTGAGGATAGAGACACAGAAGGAGGGTTGTGGGGGACACAAGGGGGGCAGCTGAGGATGGAGACACAGAAGTAGGGCTGCAGGGGATGCAAGGGGGGCTGCTGAGGATGGAGACACAGATGGAGGGTTGTGGGGGACACAAGGGGGGCAGCGGAGGATGGAGACACAGAAGGAGGGTTTCGTGGGACACAAGGAGGGCAGCTGAGGATGGAGACAATGAAGGAGGGCTGCTGGGGATGCAAGGGGGGCAGCTGAGGATAGAGACACAGAAGGAGGGCTACGGGGGACACAATGTGGGCAACTGAGGATGGAGACACAGAATGAAGGTTGCGGGGAACACAAGGGTGCGGCTGAGGATGGAGACATAGAAGGAGGGCTACGGGGGACACAACGGAGCAGCTGAGGATCGAGACACAGAAGGAGGGTTGCAGGGGATGCAAGGGGGGCAGCTGAGGATGGAGACACAGAATGAGGGTTGCAGGGGATGCAAGGGGGGCAGCTGAGTATGGAGACACAGAAGGAGGGTTGCAGGGGACACAAGGGGGCTGCTGAGGATGGAGACACAGAATGAAGGTTGCTGGGAACATAAGGGGGGCTGCTGAGGATGGAAGAAATGGAGTGTAATCGCTTGACTAATTAGCTGCTTAAAATTAAATAGTAATAGTGCAAAAGTGTTTAAGCGCTTGTGGTGATCTGAGCGGACAAACAAAACAAACATTCAATTAACACATAAATGTTTATGCTCTTTTGTTACTAATGAGAGTGGCAGCTTGCTGGTATCTTATCAGCGTTGCTGTGGGTGGGAGTCTGTATGCCCGTTCCTCTCCTAACTGTCCCCTAACTATACCTCAGAGTATCCGGTGATAGCGACGGTCTTCTCCCTTGCACGGGGTGCCTTCTCACTCCGGAACACGACTCTGCTTGCATCGCTGTAAGTGCGGCCGCGGCAGCCGGGTATCTGCAGGCTTTAGTGGTGAGGACTGTTCCACGTGACTCCAAACTCTCCTGCTCCAACGCGTTTCGGACCTCGCTGGGTCCTTTGTCAAGGATAGGGATTGGGCTGCTCATTGCCTCTATTTATACTGTTCTTTATTAAGTGCTAAGTTAAAACAGGAAGTCTGTACCTTGTGACTTCCTTCTTTTTTTTGGTGGCAACCATGTGTTGTCAAATTTTATTTTTATTTTTTTTAAATAAAATCCACTTTAAAATCCATATATTAGTCATTTGTATTTCTTGCCGGTTCGCCGCTCATTCTCTAAATACTATGTGTGTGTAAAATTATTAAAAGGATATTGTCATGTATGAAGATATATACTAGGAATTCTATGTCATTTTTAAAATTTATAAAAAAGCTTTTAGTTCAATGTCTATATTCAACCCATATGGGTCCAAAGTTCTCAACATATAGATCCATTTTGTTTCAGTTTTTTTCAATAAAGTGATTATGTCCTCACCCCTCCAATTGGGGGTCACTTTTTGAATGCCCATAAATTTCAAGCCTTCTGGGTTTCTTCTATGATGTTGGTGGAAATGGGCTGATACACTGTGAGTCATTAATCCTTTCTTGATGTTATTGATGTGTTCGTAAATTTGTGTTTTGATTTTTCTCTTTGTTTGTCCCACATACTGTATGCCGCATGGACATTCGATTATTATCGAACCAGAAATAGAAGAAGAACGATTCTGCAATCAATTTCTGAAATTGGAAAAATATTATACACAGGAGACGAGACAGTGGTGGGAGATCACAACCCTTTCCAAATATGTGGAACAGGGTCTGATTCCCATGGGACTCAGAATATCAAAAAACCCCACGTTTGAACCATGCAAAATTGATTTCTATAAACAATGGAACGGTATTTTAGATAAATGCTCACAAGATCTCATCAAGCTTATAATTGCAGATCGACAATTTTCATTAGGAAATATAAATGAAAAAATAGAAAAAGTGGAAAAAAAGTTCGAACCACTTCAGAACATGGAAGATTACAGAAAATTGACAGAAATGACGAAGAATAAAATTGAAAAACTAGAGGAGAACATAATCCAACAGAAAAAAATAAAATTTTTGAGAGATTTAGAGGAAAAAGATACATACACTAGAACAATCAATGAAAGAAGAGATCAGAAAATAGGTGAAGAAAAAAAGAAAACTCATGGAATTGTACAAAAAACAAAAATTCAAGCCAATTACAAGAAAAAAGAACCGCTACTTAAACATATACCACAAACACCAAGAATCAAGAGGAATTATCAACCCTACAACTGGAGAAATTTCACCTACAATGAACCAAATCCATATAAAATAATAAGAGATTCCTACCAGAAGGGGACACTAGATGCAAAACAAGAAGAACACAACAACTACCGTACATTATTACAGACTATAGAAGATAAGAAAGACCAAACACTAAAAAAGAGAACATTAAAAAGAAACTACACAGAAGATTTGGAAAGTGACGATGATGAAACTTTTTTAGACATCAGCTGGGGATCAGGAAAACCGCCAGACCATATACCAACACAGTACAGACACATAGTATTTAGAGAATGAGCGGCGAACCGGCAAGAAATACAAATTACTAATATATGGATTTTAAAGTGGATTTTATTTAAAAAAAATAATAATAATTTGACAACACATGGTTGCCACCAAAAAAAAGAAGGAAGCCACAAGGTACAGACTTCCTGTTTTAACTTAGCACTTAATAAAGAACAGTATAAATAGAGACAATGAGCAGCCCAATCCCTATCCTTGACAAAGGACCCAGCGAGGTCCGAAACGCGTTGGAGCAGGAGAGTTTGGAGTCACGTGGAACAGTCCTCATCGCTAGAGCCTGCAGATACCCGGCTGCCGCGGCCGCACTTACAGCGCTGCAAGCAGAGTCGTGTTCCGGAGTGAGAAGGCACCCCGTGCAAGGGAGAAGACCGCCGCTATCACCGGACTCTCTGAGGTATAGTTAGGGGACAGTTAGGAGAGGAACGGGCATACGGACTCCCACCCACAGCAACGCTGATAAGATACCAGCAAGCTGCCACTCTCATTAGTAACAAAAGAGCATAAACATATATGTGTTATTTGAATGTTTGTTTTGTTTGTCCGCTCAGATCACCACAAGCGCTTAAACACTTTTGCAATGCTGAGGATGGAGACATAGAAGGAGGGCTACATGGGGCACAAGGGGGGCTGTGGAGGATGAAGACATAGAAGGAGGGCTACAGGGGACACAAGCGGGGCAGCTGAGGATGGAGACACAGAAGGAGGGCTACATGGGACACAAGAGGGGCTGCTGAGGATGGAGACACAGAAGGAGGGCTGCAGGGGACACAAGGGGGGCTACTGAGGATGGAGACACAGAAGGAGGGCTACGGGGGACAAAAAGGGGGCTGCTAAGGATGGAGACAAAAGGAGGGTTGTGGGGGACACCAGGGGGCAGCTGAGGATGGAGACACAGAAGGAGGGCTATGTGGGACACAAGGGGGGCTGCAAGGATGAAGACAGAAGAGGGGGCTGCTGGGTACAAAGAGGGTCTGCTGGGGACAGACACAGAAGGGGGGTCTGTTGGTGACAGAGATCCAGAAGGGGGTCTGCTGGAGAAGGAGACACAGACGGGGGTCTTCTGGGGGCAGAGAGACAGGAAGGGGTCTGCTGGGTATGGAGACACAGAAAGGGGCTGTTGAGGATGGAGACACAGGAGGGAGCTGCAGGGGCTGGAGACACAGAACTAGGGGGCTGTTGTGGATAGAGACAAAGAAGGAGGGCTGCCTACAGACTCTCTCACCCTGTCACCCACAATATCAGCCCCACATACTCACCCTCTCACATACCAGACTGGTCTCTGCACATCCACCCTGTCACCTACCAGACCTGTCTCTGCACTCTCACCCTGTCACCTACTAGACCTTTGCCCGCACACTCACCCTGTCACCTACCATACCTGTCCCCGCATACTCACCAGGGATCACAAAGTACGTGCTATAGCAAACTAGGGACCCAGTTTTAAAAACTGATCGGGTCCTGTAGGACCCACTGGCGCTGTTTGTGCTGCAGTAGCCAATAAATGTGCTGAGGTGTCTCCCCTGCCAATCGCGGTGCAGCGGCATCTCCCCTAGCCAATGGCTGCACACGACATCTCCCCCAGCCAATGGCTGCGTGCTGTCTCCCCAGCACCCTTTTCTTTGGTCACAACCCCTTTTTGGGCGCACACAGAAGTGCCCTATCTCTAGGTCCGGCGCCCTGCCTGCTGCCGGACCTAGAGTGAACACTACAAATTTGTTTTATTTCTTTCCTGTGAGTGTCAATGTGTGTGTTTTTCAATATTAAATATATTAAAAGTTTAATTCTGGATATAGTTGGAAGGGTGCACTCAAAAATGTCTCGCACAGGGTGCTAGTGAGTTGGGAGTGATGTGAGATGGATATTGGATGGACCGAGGGGATATTGTGAGGTAGTTGTTAAAGGGGCTGGGGAGGCGCTGTGTGGTGGGTGGGAGAGTGCTGTGAGGTGGACAATAAAAGGGACAATGAGTGCTGTGAGGTGGGCAGTGGATGCTGTTAGGGGGGCAGTGAGGGACTCAATGAGTGAGCTGTGAGGGGGGTCAGTGTGTGCTGTGAGGGGTTCAGTGTTATATGGAAGGAACTGGCAGTAAGTGAGCTTTGGAGCGGGTAATAAGAGCCAGCTATGGAGGAGGCAATCAGGGATATATGCAGGAAGACTAGATGAGACGGCTATAATGGGGGCAAATCAAGGATATATGCAGTGTCAATGAGACAGCTATGGAGGGGGCAGTAATATAGATATGGGCAGGGAGAGGGCAATGAGAGAGATCTATGCATTCTAATGCTTTATGTTGGCTGGCCGTTGCAGATTCAGGTGGAGGGATCTAATTTATTTGACACTTCTAAATGTAGGTATTTATTACCTCTCTCTTTTACAGACAGGTCTGAAACTTTCCAAGATTTAGACAACTATCAACAGAGCTTAGAACACCAGCTGGCAGGTAAGACATAAATTGTCTTGGCCTAGGTAATTAATTGTATGTACTCCATGCCACAGCATTAAGAAAACTAAGACGTGGCTCAAGGGTATGGCATTCCCTGAGGCCACGCCCCTTTCTACAAGGTCAAGCCCCTTGTTATGTGGCACACCCACTTTCCCACAAAATACCCCCTCCCACACCTTCCCCTATCATAGTGCCCCCCTGTCATTTTATTCTGGATCCGCCCCTGAGTATCTCTTATCCTTGTCTATCTACTGGACACCTCACTTGGGTGTCATAACTTGCTCTATACATTTCCTATTGGCTCCTACTGCGGGCAATTAATTCTCTCATCAGCTGTCCTATACCTAGCGGGGTATAGCTTTTTGTGAACAGACGGGAGAAAAATCTTTGCTGGCTCTGATTAGCTCCACGCAGTAGTCCTGAAATATGTAGAGCTTATTTCCTTCCAATGTGATGGGGTTCTCTTTGTGCAAAGTGGACAGAAGGCAACTTTGTATAGGTAATTGAGGCAGTGGAACCAAATCACTCATGGGCGAGTATGAGAGGAATTGGGGTTTGGATCACCCAGTTACCCTTACAATGACCAGGTTCTGCTTCAATATTTAAAATATCAGGACGGGTGTCACTGACAAAATGACCCAGGGCAGTGCTTCTGACTGATTCGGGTAACCCCACCAGTCTGATATTGTTCTGTAGGGACCGGTTCTCCAAATCATCGATTTTGTTCAATAATTGGTCATTTTCTTTATGGAGCTTTTGGACAAAGGTGTTTGAGAGCTGCCACATCATGGATTGTGGAACCCAACTAGTGTTCCGTGGGCCTGATTCAGACCCGGTCGCAAGCGATGAGCGCTCGTAACCGGGTCGGTGGTGGCCCAGTGCGCACGCACAAGCCCCGGAGTGAGCGAAAAAAGCACTCGCTCCGGGACTCACTACAAAAGGGGCGGCTGTCGATGTTGATCGACAGCTCACCCCATTTTGTAGGCGTGGCGGGGGGTGGCTTCACAAGCTGAGGCGTTCCCAGTGATGTCAGTGGGAGAGCTTCTTGTTCTATTTGAGCCAGAAGCTCTCTGGGGCTTGCGGCCACGAGTCCCTACCACAAGGGTCTCGTCGCAAGCCCGATGGTCGCAATGGTCTTGACCATCACGACCATTATCATGGCCGCTCGCTGTAGCTGTGGGTGGTCACCCACAGCTATGCGAGCGGCCAGGAGGCTGCTCCTAAAAAAACCAGCGCCTCTGAATCAGGCCCTGTGTCTGAGACCCATTTTGTGAGGTGCTGGAGCTGTGTTGTAATATCAGAAACAGCCTGTGTGAGTAGGGGCCCCATGACATTCTTAGTGGCTTACACAATGTCCCCATACTGTATGTAGCCGTGTAGTCTGGGTTGCGACCTACCTTTTCAGCGGCAGAGGAGTCTAGCTCTGCAGCTGCCTTCTTAGATGCTGGTATCTCTGTCCAGCACCATGTTCATAGGCAAACGCAGGGGGGGGGGGTTATGTCTGAATGGAAACACCCCTCCCCAGCACACAGCATGACCACAATATAAATAGTAATATAATAGAATGTTACTAGTAATGAATGTTCTTCTCAGTATCACAAATGAAATGATTAGCACCAACTGATTTTTTTAAAATGTGTCAGCCAGTAATAAATACACCTGTGCACCAACTAGGATATGTGGAAAACATGCACTGTTATGGGTGCACTGCTATAAACCATCAATAAGGTTAATAATTAATACTGTATAATAATACACTATCCAGTAAATACGGAGACCAGTAGGTACATATATGTCCAGGGCAGTGCTAGGTTCTTCTGCTGTTACCCCAAACTCTCGGACTTGCACCAATGCTCTGCAATGGTGCCCACATCTGAAAAAAAATATTCTGCTCAGACAGTATGAACCTACTGCTGTATCTAATGGCATACTGTGATCGCTAGTCCTGTATATGCTGGAATTATGCAACACAATATACATATTAAAGCTGGATAAGTGCTAATAATGTCCTCTTCATGGACAGACCACACTCACTCTAAAATCAGGCATTTGGAAACCCCCTCTAGAAATCCTGCGTTTGCCATTCCTGTTGGGAAAAGTGCAGCGCTACTCTTGTCGGGGTTGCAGGGCGAAAGTGGCTGTGACTGCTGAAACATTGAATAAATAAGTAACAAGGAGTCTCTCTGTGACGCCTGCCATTCCTTAGCTATATACAGTACTGTATGTATATGTATTTATTTCAGGGGTGCTTTTGCTCCATTGATTGAATGCATCAAAGGCACTCTATGCAACTTTCTGTATTTCAGCAATAATGATTTCACAGACACTTTATGGTTTATTTAGGGCCTGATTCCGATTCATACGGTATTGTACAGCCGCAAGGAAATGACTGTACAATACCGTACAACTATAGTGCTAAAGCAGCAAGAGCCGTCTGTAGTATATAGACACCTCCTGTATACGTCTGCAGTCTTAGGCCCTGATTCATTAAGGATCACAACTGTTAAAGCGTACGCAGAAGGGCGATTGTTGTGTACTGTGCATGTGTATGATTCACAGTGCGCAATGGCACCACTGCGATCAGGGAGACCACGAACAGCCATCGGAGAGTGATTGACAGGCAGTGAGCGTTTTTGGGGTGGTGACGAAACGCATTGGTGCCTGTCCATTTGAACGCCATTGCAGGGGAGTACATAAATTAGCCGGTACGATGGAATACGCAGCTTGAGTACTCACTGTGTGCAACGGGGTTAGCAATCTCTAATGAGGGTCAGGGCTGCTGTAATTCTGCATGAGGGGGCCGATGTTACTCGATGTTACCGATGTATTGTAAATGGAGGTTTGCAAGGTATTAATGGATGTGAGATAGTGGTAGTGGGAGGCAGTGGGCATCTCTATGCTGGCAGTGCAATGGCATTGCGATTGCAATAATTAGCATAGTTTTGCAGCAAGCCTTAATGATCCTTGATGAATCAGGCCCTGAGTGCTGTGTCTGAAGATGCAGAATTGGTTCACCATCACGACCATCGGTCTCAATGGTTGAATCTCACATAGACTGTCCATCGCAACTGGTCAGCCAGGTCCATGAAGTCTGCAACGTAGACCCTAGACTCGGCACGCCTACAAAATGGGGGTGATTCCTGTCCCCCAAATGCCGCAGCATGTTATTAATGCTGCGGATAATGGGGGACTGCAAGCAATCACTCAGGGGCCGTCCTACACATGCACAGATCCCCAAACATCAGATTTGTACGGAAACCATCGGGTTTGTGTACAAATCCGAATCAGGCCCTAATAAGGGGTTATTTTTCAAAATCACAGATTGACAGTGATTTCTGCAGTGGTCTTTTAAAGGCAAAACTTAACATGTTAGGTTGAAAATTATATTTAGTAAACCTTATTTAACAAACCCATTGGAGATTGTTTATAATTTTATTTTCTGCACCACTGTACAGCCATGAGCAAAAGTTGTGAGAATGACACAAGTTTTGGTTTTCACAAAGATTGCTGCTTCAGTGTTTAGACCTTTGTGTCAGATGTTACTATGTTATACTGAAGTAACATTACAGGCATTTCATAAGTATCTAAGGCTTTTATTGACTGTTACATTAAGTTTATGCAAAGAGTTAATATTTGCAGTGTTGACCCTTCTATTCAGGACCTCTGCAATTCGCCCTGGCATGCTGTCATCAACTTCTGGGCCACATACTGACTGATGGCTGCCCATTCTTGCCTAATCAATGCTTGGAGTTTGTCAGAATTTGTGGGCTTTTGTTTGTCCACCCGCTTCTTGAGGATTGACCACAAGTTCTCAATGGGATTAAGGTCTGGGGAGTTTCCCGGCCATGGACTCAAAATTTCAATGCTTTGTTCCCCGAGCCACGTAATTATAAATTTTGCCTTATAGTGAGGTGCTCCATCATGTTGGAAAAGCATTGTTCATCACCAAAGTGTTCTTGGATGGTTGGGAGAAGTTGCTCTTGGAGGATGTTTTGGCACCATTATTTATTCATGGCTGTGTTCTTAGGCACATTTTGTGAATGATCTCACTCCCTTGGCTGAGAAGCAACCCCACACATGAATGGTCTCAGGATGCTTTACTGTTGGCATGACACCGGACTGATTGTAGCGCTCACCTTTCCTTCTCTGGACAAGCGTTTTTCCCCATACAATTTGAATGGGGATACATCAGAGAAAAACACTTTACCCCAATCCTTAGTAGTCCAATCCCTGTACCTTTTGCAGAATATCAGTCTGTCCCTGATGTTTTTCCTGGAGAGAAGTGGCTTCTTTGCTGCCCTCCTTGACACCAGTCCATCCTCCAAAAGTCTTCGCCTCACTGTGCGTGCAGATGCACTCACACCTGCCTGCTGCCATTCCTGAGCAAGCCCTGTGCCCCGATCCCGCAGCTGAATCAACTTTAGGAGATAGTCCTGGCGCTTGCTGAACGTTCTTGGGTGCCCTGAAGCCTTCTTCACAACTATTAAACCTATCTCCTAAATGTTTTTGTTGATCCGATAAATGGTTGGTTAGATGCTATCTTACAAGCAGCAATATCCTTGCGTATGAAACCCTTTTTGTGCAAAGCAATGATGAGGGCACGTGTTTCCTTGCAGGTAACCATGGTTAACTCCCAGTCTTTTATTCTGTCAGCATGACAGAGTGATCCCCAGCCTTGTCCTTGTCAACACTCTCACCTGTGTTAATGAGAGAATCACTGACATGATGTCAGCTGGTCCTTTTGTGGCAGGGCTGAAATGCAGTGAAAATGTTGTTTTTGGGAATAAGGGCATGATTCAGGCCCGCTCGCAAGCACATAGCGCTCGCAAGCGGGTCAATGGTGTGCCAGTGCGTACGTGCGCAAGCCCTGGAGCAAGCGCAAAAAGCAGTCGCTCCGACGCTCGCATTCAAAAGGGGCGGCTGTTGATGTTGATCGACAGCTCGCCCCTTTTGGAAGACGGGGAGGGGGAGTGGCTGGGCAAATGGAGGCGTTCCTGCAGGAATGCCTGCCATTTGTGGGCGGCCCTACTGACATCACTCATGATGTCAGTAGGTGGACTTCCTGCTCTATTAGAGCAGGAAGTCTCCTGTGTCTTGCGGCCACAAGACCCTACCGCAAGGGTCTCGTCGCAAGCCCGATGGTCGCGATGGTCTTGACCATCGTGACCATCACCTGGCCACTCGCATAAGCTGTGGGTGGTAACCCACAGCTATGCGAGAGGCAAAGAGGCCGCAACTAAAAAA
The DNA here is from genome assembly GCA_031769625.1 of Taudactylus pleione. NCBI lineage: Eukaryota > Metazoa > Chordata > Amphibia > Anura > Myobatrachidae > Taudactylus > Taudactylus pleione. The sequence goes on from JAUIMM010000562.1 coordinate 900,340, forward strand.
ACAAGCGCCCGCCCTGATTCAGAGCGAGCGCTCGCTTTTTGCGATCGCCTCTGAATCAGGACCTAGGTTCATTGTCATGGCAAAAAGGGACTTTGTAATTCATCTGATCATTCTGGAGTATATGCAAATTGTCATCATAAAAACTGAAGCAGCAGACTATGTGAAAACCAATATTCAAAACTTTTGGCCATGGCTGTATATTAGCACATTGGGCTGACGATGCTGCATTTTAAGCTCATCACTTGTGAAGGTACAGACAGAATAAATGGCTCCAGGCTCAGATCTCTGCACAGGAGGCTGTCACTCTGCTACATTTACCATCAAAATAAGTTTAGTTTCTACAGAATCAGTTGAGGAAATGAAGAAAACTAGAAGAGTAATTATATCTAATTCGCAGAATTTGGAGAATTTGCCAGCACTGCAGATGCACCTTGACCCAGGTCTATATAATAACAGGACCTGGCTGGTTACCCTGCAGTAGACTGATACATTCTATTGTGCATCACTCTCAGATCATGATGGGATCCCTCCTCAGATTACTGTGTGTCCTCTCAGCTCTCACAGCGACTGGTGAGTCTGTGTTCCGATCCATCCTGGGGAAGAACCACCAACCACCTGGTCTCCTGTAGATATTAGGTCCGAATTGTTATAAATGAGAGATTCTCAGTGCTATTCTGGGGGAAGGGAGGAGAGGGGGTAATACATCTTTTCTATAATCTAGTCTTCCACACTATATAAGGTTCTGCCTCTCTTTAGCATGAATACATACGGTAGACCGGCAGTCGGCTTGCTGGCGGTCAAAAGACCGACAGTGCATCCTGATGCTCAGAAACCTGACAGGCGCTCTTTAAGTATCTCAACCCTCCCTTCCTGCATCATAACCCTCCCCCAACTCCCGCAGCCTAGTCCTATTCCTCCCCATTAGTTCCTAAACCTAACCCTCCCCCCACTCCCGCAGCCTAGTCCTGACCCTCCCCACACTTTAGTCCAGTGGTTCCCAAACTGTGCGCCGTGGCACCCAGGGGTGCCTCGGGACACTTGCAGGTGTGCCTCAGGTTGGTGGTCCAGCACCAAATAATATTATTTATGGTCAATGTAATGTAAATATTTGGACAAACAGAAGCTCAAACCTGTCCACCACCACATAACTGACCCTAAGGATGACAGGTCAGCACAATTTACTTCACTTTACTACTTTACTGCATTTTTTTCTCAATAACAACTTTCAGGTTAGGGGTGCTGTGAAAACATTGCTGATACTCTAAGGTGCCGTGATTCAAAAAAGTTTGGGAACCTCTGCTTTAGTCCTTAATTCTGCACAGTTTAGCAAACACAGTATGTGCTGTGTAACATATATAAATTGCAGGCTCCGTTACTCTGATAAAGAGTCTAGAAGGAGGAAATACGTTCTGGCAAGTGCACCACCCAACTCCATCATACTGAACTGATTTATCTCACTTTAGGGGGCCCCGAGGTTAAAGTTAATATATTAACTGCCTTGTTCTATGTAAAATATTGTTGACACTGTGATCTGTTATTGAGTAATGCTTTAAATTGGTTGTAATTATAAGAAGATAGTTTTGCTATAGAAGTGTTTTATTATAGGGATAATACAGCTGCATAAGTGTAATATCACAAAGCAAAACAAGTCTACCCAGTCAAGTTTCCAGTTAAATAATTTGTATAAAACATTATTGTGGTGAAGGTTATTAGATATTGTAATATTTTCTATGTGCAACGATCCTGCTTTACCTCTCTGTTGAGTAACAGTGGAACCTGCACTGAAGCAACGGAAGAGAATAATGTGTTTTAGTAAGGAAGAAACTTCACGACACGATACTGATTACTTGAGTATCACCAAAAGATGATACTTAGCTGAGATACATAAATCATCACATAACTAGTATAAAAAAAAGAGCTCACCAGAAGAGGTCCATGCATTTTGCTTTCCTAAGGGCTATCCCTAATGGAATACTTTGCAGATATTGGATATAATGCATTATTGATCAGGACAATACTGTATATATCATATCCTCTGCAGCATATAAATAATAATTGTATTGCAGAGAGCACTACAGTAACAAATAAAAAATAGAAATTCTGTCTAATACTGTAGGTACTGCTGGAACGGTTGCACATGAGTGGTCTTTCACCTAATAACATACGGGGCAAAATGTAATAGTGTCCAAAAGCTATTACATTTACTATTTTTTTAGGACTCACCCTATGTAATGCAAACTCACATGTTTCTCACACCCTCGCAACTTGCATCCAGATGTTTTGCCATTGTGAGGATACAACTCGGGCAAAGTAATAGAGTGCAAGTTTTTAACACGCACACTATTACTGACCTAAAACTTGTAAAAAAACACACTCATACAGGCTAGCGAGTATAGCCTGAGCAGGTCCGAGTTACATAGAAACATGCACAGATCCCAGAGATCCGTGCATGCTTCTGTGTTAAAAATAAATATTAAATTGTTGCAAATAAAAACAACAACTGAGATGGGGTCCCCCCTAAAAGCACAACTAGCACCGGACTTTTCTGAGCCATTCCTGGTTGTGAAAATACAGGGGAATAAAACGTAGGGTACACCTGTATTTTCATCAACCAGCACCGGGAACAGTGAACCAATCCTGGTTGTGGAAAAACAGGGGATAAAATGAGTAGGGGGAAACTTTATTTTCTTTCTAGCAGGGGTGTAAAGCTGCAGCCGGGGGACCCTTACAAAGAATGCATCACCTGACTGCTAGTCAGCCTAGGCTGGGGATCCCTTTGGAGGTTGGGTCCCCAATAAAGGGATTTTTCCTCTCCAGGGCAACCCAGGTCTGGGCTAATAACCCGGGGCTATCCTGACACCCCTGGGCGGTGGGAGCTGGGTTGATTGTGTTAAAAATAGAAGAAATAATATTGTCTTTTACAGTAGAACTAGAGGTCCCAGCAAGCCTCCCCACATGCTGGTACTTATAGAACCACAAGTACCAGCATGCGGGCATTAAGGACCCGCTGGTACCTCTAGTTCACCTGCAAAATAAATGTTAAAATAAACACAGTACACGAGCACCAAAGGTTTTATTATTTTATTTGACATGCACTCATTCATTTACTCACTCACTTACTCACACTCACACTCACACATACTCAACTATAATCCCTGTAGCCATTCATGTCCTCATCTCCATGTACAGTAGCATCCACGTAACCTGTAAAAACAAAATCCATACTCACCTTTTCCTAGTGTAGATCACGTCCTCTTCAGTCCATGTAGGTATCCAAGGGGTTAAAAAACTGGACTCCTGTCATTAGAGGAGCCGGCAGCCAATCATATTTATGAGCTGCCCACTGATTGGCTATGAGCAGGCAGGCTGTCCATCAAACTTTCCCCCATAGACTTCAATGGTGGGAAAGCACCATTCAAGTCTATGGTGGGAACTACTACATTGTACCCTATAATGGGAACCACAAGGTTCACCTCTTTTAACCTTGCATTTCCCATCAGATGATACAATGTAGCTGTGCCTGAACACATAACACAGTGTTTTTAACACTGTGTTATGTGTTTAGGGCTAGGCACTATGTTATAAACACTGTGTTCAAAATATTGTGTGTTCAGAGTCTGTTTTTCAAAATATTTAAATAAAACTGGTGTGTGTGTTCAGGCACTGTGTTAAAAAAAATAACATTATTAGGGTGTCATTACTAGAAGCACTGTGAGGCACTGTGTTGGGTGTTGAGGCAGTCAAAGTTAAAAAAAATATTAAATTAAAACTGTTGTGTGTTCAGGCACTGTGTTAAAAAATAACATTATTAGGGTGTCATTACTAGAAGCAGTGTGAGGCACCGTGTTGTGTGTTTGGGAACTGTGTTAAAAAAATATTCAAAATAAAAATGTTGTGTGATCAGGCACTGTGTTAAGAAATAATGAAATAAAACTGTTGTGTGTTTAGGCATTGTCACAAAAAAATATTCAAATAAAACTGTTGTGTTCAGACTAGAAGTGCTGTGATTCACTATGTTGTGTGTTCAGGCACTGTGGTAAAAAATAATGTCATTAGGGTGCCGTTACCAAAAGCCCTGTGAGAGGCACCGTGTTGTGTGTTCAGGCACTGTGTTGTGTGTTCAGGCACTGTGTTGTGTGTTCAGGCACTGTGTTGTGTGTTCAGGCACCGTGTTGTGTGTTCAGGCACTGTTTTATAAAAAATAACATCATTAGTGTGCCACCATTATTAAATAATTTTAGCTGTTGTTATTAATTAAATTTAAAAAAATCGAGTTCCTTAACCAAAACCAAAACATGACGATGAATTAGAACCAAAACCAAAACACGGGGTCCGTGCAGATCTCTACTAACATTACATTTTACCATTATTATGGTCATTAATTAAAAGAAAAAAAGTTAAATCTTCATGTAGCAAAGTCCTTTCTGTTAATTTGCTCCTATAATTAGGGGCAGTTATGTCTCCTATAATCAGAGCCGGCCCTAGGCATAGACAAACTAAGCAAATGCCTAGAGCATTTGGATTGAATAAGGGCACCCAAGCCCATCTAGGGCCGGCAGCGGTTTGGGGCATGCACGGCCGGGGCACCAGTTGTTGGCTGGGCAGAGATTCTGGCAGCTGCCACTGTCACTGTGCAGCGTCCATCTGACCTGGCACCAGCAAACAATGAGCGGGCAGCGGCGGTTTGTGGGGATGAGGCACCTGGATGACGGCTAGTGGTTAGCGCGGGTGCTGTGCTGGGAGAGGGGTGATGGGTGCTGTGCTGGGAGAGGGGTGCTTTGCTGGGTGAGGGGTGCTGTGCTGGGATGGGTGCTGGGTGAGGGGTACTGTGCTGTGATCTGTGCTGGTAGAAGGGTGCTGTGCTGGGTGATGTGTGCTGTCCTGTGATCTGTGCTGGGTCTGGGAGCGCAGCGCAATGGGGAAGGGGCCACAGCACAGTGAGACCATGCCCCTTCTGTGAGGCCACCCACTTTTTCAGGATCCTATGGGTGGGCACCACCCAAAATCTTGCCTAGGGCACTAATTTGGCTAGGGCTGGCTCTGCCCATAAGGTACTTGTTACTGAAGCAAATAAGGAATCTGTGACCAAAGGGAGTGATGCCATGGAAAGATGAACCCCTTTATTGGGGGTCCCCAACTCTCCAGGGATCCCTGGGCTGGGCTGACTAGTGGTCAGGGCTGATGCTGCAGCTGGGGGGCCCAGTGATAGGGCTCCCCTGGCTGTGGCATCAGTCCCCTGCTAGAAATGGTCCAGTGCTGGTTCTGGAGCTTACATGGGAACCCTATGCAATTTTTTCCCTGTAAGTCCAGAACCAGGACTGGTTCCCTGAGCCCAGTACTGGTTGTACTAAGTACAGTGGAATCCTACGTATTGTTTCCCCTGTACTTAGACAGCCAGGACTGGCTATGAAAAGTCCGGGGCTGGTTCTGTTTTAGGGGGGGCCCCATGTCATTTTTATTTCACATTTAACTCTTTCTAAGCTAGTTACAATAAGATACATGCAGGCATCTCACTGATGTATGGATGTATCTGTGTGAAAACTAACTGCTCGTGCTGAAAGTGAAAGCATGTAGCAGTTCGATTCAGATGGGGATTTGCAGTTCAGTTTGAAGTGGGATTTGCTGCTCGATTTGTACATGAACATGTCAAACTGAACAGCAAATCACTGTTCCAAACTGAACCAAATCAAATTCCATTTGAGAAATGCTTCTCAAATCGAATGTTAGTAAATGAGGGATTTGAACTGTCGATTTGAGTCGGTTTGAGGTGAGCTAAATCGAACTACAAAACGAAAGTCAAATCGACCCTTAGTAAATTTATTACTAAAACTAAATGTAAAATCCTTGTTAAAATTTGCACTGCATCTGTGCACCTATTTATTCTGTAGAGCGCAATGGATATATATATATATATATATATATATATTTATATATATATTTTTTTTTATACAGTACCTGCAACACTTATCACAAAACCTGTAACAAAAAAATAATTGTTACCCAGTTTCCTTTTGTTCCATCTGTTTTCCCTTTCCAATTGCAGGTTTTTCTCTCACATGCAAACAATGTGATAGTATTGATTACGAATCCTGTTTTGGAAAAACCATAACATGCCCAGCAGATAACGCCTGTGGAACTACCCTTACACTTGAGGGTATGTTATACAAAGTCTGTGACTCAAATAACATCGGAAATTGTAAAGTATGGCTTTGATTTTAGTTAATTAAATTACCTGTATCTTCTGAACGTGCTTTGAAATGAGAAAAGAAAGTGTTATCTTGACATCCATGGGTATATTTACTAAAGGGCAAATTTTCAGAAGTGGAAATGTTGGCCAGATTTTACATAATATTTATCTAGCACCTTGTAGAAGAAAGTGGCGAGAATCTGATTGGTTGTTATGGGCAACATCTCCACTTTTAAAAACCCTCACTTTAGTAAATATAGCTCCCCAGACATTCACAATGTTATTGTATTGCACTATTATTACACCATAGACGCCAACATGCCCCCTTCCAGCAGGTAGAAAATCCTCTGCTCCAGAATGTCCTGCTAATTTTTTGATTAAAGTTTACCCTTCTCATCAATTACTCAGTTCACCAAATGTGACTACAATTGTAAATTATGTGGGAAGTTCAGGAGCAGAGCATTTTGTATCTAGTGGCAGGGCAACGGAGAGCTAAATGATACCCAGGTAATGGGGCAGTGGCCAATTGGTGAGGCATGACCACACACCCCCTAAGAAAATACTATGCACTGCATGCTACAAAGGGGGGCATTTGTCCTCCATAGTAACACTACTATAGGGGATGTTTGACCCCCTCAGCTTACCCAGGTAATGGGTAATGGTGGAAAGGGTCATGTTTGATGGCCTGTAATACAATGTTTCCCATCTCCAGTCCTCTGGGAACCCTAACCATGCATGTTTAGCATATCTGCTAAAAGAACTACAGCTGGTAATAATTATTTAATTTGTGATTCTGGACCTCAATCCAAGTCTGTGCTATTGGTTTCAAACTGTAAAACCTGATGCCTAAGTCACTACATACTCGCTTTACACAAATAAATAATGCTTCATACTCAGTTCAGGATGGGAAGCCTACACATGTATTCTAAAGTTTTGTCATTAAAACGAAATCACTTAAAAAAATCCTAATTGCATAATCTCCTATTCGCATGTTACAGGATTCATTCCAATTAGCTATTATCTGCTCTATCCAGCCGTTAACTGTAATGCGATTGCATTGTGTACTGTTATTTTTCACTTTTTGCGAATGCACACTGAAACCACACCTCCAGGCACAATCCAGTCTCATCTCAGCCAGGTACGAGAAGGGGAAGGGACCGAAGACAAGGGGAGGGAGTCACAGCTAGAGATTTACGTATGCTACTGACCCAACTGCAAAACTGAGGATGGATTTGTAATCACATTTTGTGATTCCAGTTGTAACTAATTCTGAATAAGGCCCTCTGTGATGGACCTGGAAAACATGCACTATTAAGGGTCCCTGAGGACTAGAGTTGGAAAACACTGCTATAACATAAGTACAGTATCTAATTCAGCATTATTGTAGTAGCCATTTGGTAAATGCTTATCACAATGTAATTCATTAATAAATCAAATTCCCTGTTAATGAAGCGGGAGAAAAAATGTGGAAGGTAACCTTTAAATGCACAATCCAGCACCAGGCTATGTGGGGTAGGTAACTCTACAACGGAGGCCCGCAGCATATTTTAGTGCAAATTAATTTTTTTAAATAAGTAAACAAAAAAAAATGTTTAGATATGTATATCACAGTCTACATACACATAAGAAGTGAGGAGACAACATACTGTAATATAAAAATAGCAAAAGCATACAGGACAATTTAAAAGTAATTAAAAACATAACAATATCAAGAAAACCTCCCTCAGTACTTATAAAACTAAAAAAGAGGAAAAAGACTTGGTAAGTTAAGAGAAGGAAAGAAAGAGAGAAAAAAGTACAGAAAAAAAAGAGGGGTGGGGAAAAAGAACAGCTCCTGATCCTTCAAAAACAAAAGAGGGGTGAGCTCTGCTCAATCAATTCTAAGTGCCAGCCAAATAAAAAAAACAAAAAACACAAACAGTGTCAAAACCAGGGGCCAAGTACCCAGAAGGTTCCGCTTACCAAAAGGAGGTTTAGGAGGGGTGAGATGCAATAATATCCTTAAAGATTTTTGAGTTCTTGAGGTCCATCAAGTGGCATCATGTATCTCTAAAAACTGCTTAGTTACTTCCATTTCTATATAGTAATTGATTTTATTGAACCAGTCTCTAAACGTTGGAGGAGAGGAGGAGTGCCACCTTACCGGGAGTTATTCAAGTGACACAACAGGGATTTTTTATATCTTGAGATAGGAGTGGGGGACAGGTGAAACAACATGAAAAAAAGATCAGAAGGAACCTGTTCTCTTATAATGATAATGGAAAGAACTACCAAAACAGATGGAGGTGGGTGCATTACCACCATATGTGAAATGTGTTGGCAAGGGCATTTGAGCACCACCAGTATATATTTGGGTGCACCAATCTCCATCTTGGAAAGAGCATCTGGACACCTACACTAACGGGATATTAACTTGTACTGGGACACCAACACTAGGAGAGCAAGCATGTGCCTTGCTGAATATTTTAACCCAGTTGGCCTTCCCAACTTCCTCACACAACTCCATGTCCCATGTTTTAGTAAAATGTGGAGGCTCGCATCCTCTGAAAGAAGATTATATATCAAATAAATAGCATGAGGGGGGGGGGGGCATTAGGGCAGCATGAAAGGTGCCAGACTGGCCAAGTGAGTGGAGGGAGTGGCAAACCTGTTAGTATCGCCAATATTTCCCCTGAGGTAAATTCCAGGTGCCCTGTATATCAGCAAAGGTTGTAATTTTGCCCCTCCCCTAACCAAATGACGGACTCAAAAGAGGCCTCCATCCAACCAACATCGAAAAACTCTGAGGTCCGACTCAGGAGACAAATGAATATTTGATAAAAAAAGACAAGTATGGGGAGGTTAGGAGATGAGATGGAGGAGTTCTTTCAAAGAGAACTCCAACAGGACAATGTAGGGCCAATGGTAGGATGGGAAGAGCTGGGAAGCATGGGGAGCCACAGAGCTATGGAAATGGAGACAGTTAATGCGTGTTTTTCAATCTGGATCCATTGCTTTAGTATATCAGCTCTAGATCATTCCAGGATTCTAATGAGAAGACATGCATAGTAGTACCCCTGAATATCAGGGAGCCGGATACCCATCTATGCGTTGTCTTGTACAGCAGGTCTAGTTTCAGGTGAAGACTACCCCCTAAAACAGTATGGCAGACAAAAAACAACAATATAGCCTCTGGCTTTAATAGAAATGGTAATAAATATATAATAAATTAATAAAGTAAATGAATAAATAAATTAATAAATAATTAAACAATTTAGACAATCCCTTCCTGCCATTGAAATATGGTAGCAAACCAGGACATTCAAAGTAATTTACACTACAACAGCGCAATGGGTGTGTCTAAATATTAGATAAACAATTCACAAATATGCCAACCCAAAATATGTTAAGTATTTAGACAGCAATATATAAAAAATATATATTCAGTTATGACAGCCACATTTTTCGAAGAGAAACATCTCTGAAAATAAGATACTGTATCAGCCAGAAATTGTAACTATTTGTGCAAAGTCCCTTGTATACAAAAATGTTGTATCAACAGAAAGTAGTAACTAGAAACACTGAAGTACAGTATCTTGTATATATAATTGTTATAAATGGACAAAGGGCCTGATTCAGACCCACTCACAAGTGGCTGTCCACTCGCAAGTGGGTCGATGTTGTGCACTGCGCATGCGCTCGATGGCGGGAGCTCCGTCGTGCGCATGCGCCAGACGCGACGAACGAAGGACTTTCCTTCGCTCGTTGTGTCTGATCAAAGGGGGCGTGCTGTCGATGTTGTTTGACAGCACGCCCCCTTTGGTGGGCGTGCCGGGGGCGTGCCTCCCTGACGGGGGCGTTCCCAAGGGAACGCCTACCGCCAGAAGCCGGCCCACTGACATCACTAGTGATGTCAGTGGGAGTGATTTTGGCTCTGATAGAGCCAAAATCACTCCGGGCCTTGCGGTTGAAAAACTCAACCGCAGGCTCCGGCTCGCAGTGGCGATGGTCGCGATGGTCTTGACCATCGCGGCCATCAAACTGCACGCTCATATAGGCTGTGGGTGGTGACCCACAGCTATACGAGCGTCCAGGAGGACGCTCCATAATTATGGAGGGCGGCCCTCATTCAGAGCGTGCGCTCTGCTCAGAGCGTACGGCTCTGAATGAGGGCCAAAGTGCCCAATGAAAATCCAACTTATAATGAGATGAAACACTGATTTTTATTGTCTCTTTGCAAATCCACCCCTGAAAATCCTCTATCACTTTGAATGTCTTGTGATATTTAATAAATCCACTGTGAGCACAAGTATATTGTTCGGGTGCCGGACTGTAGATAGACAGTAATTAGTTAGACAATATCTACAGTAGATCGACCCCAGATGTTAGACAGTCAATAGATCGACAGGTACAAAAGGTCGATAGGTACAAAAGGTCGACACACTAAAGGTCGACATCTTAGAAGGTTGACATGTACAAATGGTCGACATGGTCAAAAGGTCGCCTTGAAAATGGTCGACACAAAAATGATCAACACATTATTATTTTTTTTTTTAGGGTTAGGTTTAGGGTTAGGCACTTAAGAAGAGCCAGTGTCCAATGTCATTCCATACCATCCAACGTCATTCCCTACCATCCAAGTGGGCTGCACACGGAGCACATGAGCTAACATTTTCCCATGTTTTTTGCTCCATTTATAGTATCTGCTATGACATTTCCTGAAAGAGTATTTAACTTTATCAAGGAGCAGCTTATTCAAAGCTGTAAATGTGACAATTAGTTCTACATAGATATCAGAAGATAATTATGCCCTTCTGCTCCACAGGACGCTTCTGACCTCTTTGCGCTCACTTTTTGGGAAGATGCCAAATTCTGTAGCTTCTGCAACAAGATCTCTATTTGGACTATCCTTTGTTTTTTTCAAATGGGAACCCAAATGAAGCCTTGACACATCTGGGGTTACATTACAATTAATATTCACATCAATAGCCTCTTCAAGTTGGGATCTACAAAAGGGGTCAGGAACCCCTACAGATAGGTCCATCAGGACTGATGCATGGTCTGACAAAGTCATCAGACCTATCCCGCAGCATTTTATAACATCGGCATAGGATGGAATTCTCTAGTGGAATCAGACCCACAAAAATAATTACGCCCTCCCAGGGCAAACTACTTCTATGGTGTATTACACAGGGGCGGGCCAGTTTAACAATAGGGAGGATGGGGCTACAGCTCCAGTCCTCCACATAAAAATAGGCCCATCATCAAGCACCCGGATGATAAAGGGACACCCACCTGCATAGTAAGATTTAAATCATAAGTTTTAAAATTTTTATATATTTTGCTCACAAAATGATGCATATTTTTCTACATTATATATTGAGTGAGACATCGGGGCTGATAGTGTAGGGGTGCACATGCCCACATGACGCTGGCCACACACATACAGCATAGGTCACATCTCCTCTGCTTCTCATACTAGGGCCCTGATTCAGACCCGCTCATAAGGGTCAGCTGCTCGCAGGTAATGTGGGTATTTTTATTTATTTATTGTTTTGTCTCCTGCCTCTCACAAAGCCGTGGGAGCCCACCCACAGCTTGTGCGAGCAGCAAGGAGCCCGTCGTGATAATCGCAACCATCGGCCTTGCAACGAGACCCTGTGGTAGGGTCTCGGCTTCCGCAACGCAGAGCGGACTTCCTGCTCTAATAGAGCAGGAAGTCCACTACTGACATCAGTTGTGATGTCAGTAGGTCATCCCTCGTTCCTTAGGGTATGCCTGCGTTTTGCCAACCACCCCCCTACACGCCTACAAAACGGGGCGAGCTGTCACTCACCATCGACAGCTGCCCCATCTTGTAGCGAGACCTCTAGCGACTGAACTTCAGTCGCTTGGCGCGGCTCACACATACGCACTCTGGACGCGGCACCTGTGCAGATCACAAACATCGAGCCGCTTGCGAGCGCTGTGCGCTCGCGAGCTGCTCTGAGTCAGCCCCTTGGTCCTTTTGTATTTTCAGCTACAGGACCATAAGGCCCTAAATTCGGCTTTTGCAGGGCAACCATCTATATTAGCAGTAAACAATTGAATGCACTGGTATAGCATTATACAATGTGTTTGCTTAAAGCCCACAGCAATGGAAACATGACATCTTTGCTGTCAATTATTTAATCTTACATCAATAAGAACACAAAAATAGTTGTTTGGGACTACGCGTAGCATGGTATATATTACAATCAATCAATGTTTTACCTACATATGTGTCCTCATACACCAAGCCTCAATAAGTCATACTGCCGAGCGGTGTAGCATAGTTCTTTTTTTCTTTAAATTTCCTTCTTCGCATTGCAGACGCAGTGAGACACCACTCAATGGACCTCATTCAGAGTCAGGGCGTGGCGGCCGCACGGTCGTAAGGTAAAAGGGGCAGGATATGCAAATGAAGCGCTCGTAAGTTGCGTCGTTAAGATGGGATCGTTAGCTGGACGAGCGAGGGGAGGATGCGGCCGTAAGACTAAAAATACGCCGCCTTCTCGTTCCCATTACACGTCATCTCCAGGCATATAAGGATTAATCGAGACCATCGGGAACCATCGGAGCTGGTCGTAGACCTTAAAGTTGACCATACCCTCTCTTAAGCACTACGATCAAGTCAGTGTAAAAACCTCCCATGTCACATGTGCCATGACACTACTTAGTTAATTATGCACTCCCATAAAATGCTGTTTGCATAGTCAGGCACTCCTGCATTCGGATCTCCACTCCCCCGTTCACAAGCACCTTCCCCTTTTACCACCCACAAACGCCTCATCCTGTCACTCATACTGACGACCTGGCCAAGTTGAAGGAGAGAGCAATTTCTGACTTTAACACATGGCGAGAGACGAGGGCAGCACCAATCAGCATCAGATATATCACAAGCAGCCTCATCTGCTATTTGCACCTGCACACACCCACATGTAAATAAAATGGCTTTCCCAGGCTTCAGTGTCCCGGGCTGCATCTATTCATAATTCCTTGTTTTGGCCTACATTAGAATGCCCCTTCCCTCCCCATTCCACCTCTCAAGGTGCGGATGGGCATAAGTCTCAGTATTTTAAAGTCTATGTCTGGTTATCGGGGCATTCCCTGTGGGAGGAAGTGTCTGGCTCAGACTGGGGCCAATGGTGGAAGAGAGACTGCCAGCGTCATGGAGCAGGTGGAGGTGTAGCCTTCCATAGCCGTGAGCAGCCGGGAGGGGCCAGAGCCAGTAAGGAACAAGCAGCCTGAAGGAGGGGCACAAGTGGCCGGGTGTGTAGGCTGCAGCAGTAGCGCTGAGCCTATAGTGAGTCATTCAATCCCTGGCACTCACTTTAGGTCAGACATATAGCTCCCTGTATTGTATAATCAGCTAGGGATAGATTTAGGGGGAGATGTATTAACGACGACATCGCCGTTGCGGTACATCCCCCCCGACTTCGCGTACATACCGCGGTTCATTACCGCGGTATGTACCAAGGATTTTGCAAAGGACAGCTCTCTCGATGAGAGCTGTCCTTTGCGATGCTGCCGGGCAGAGGGACTTCCGGGTTGAACACCCAGAAGTCCTTCTGTGCATGCACAGAAGGACGCGGGCCGCGGGGACTCATGGGAGGGATCCGATCGGATCCCTCCCAGCCCCGAGCATCGCGCTAAGAAGCCCATAGGCTTCTATTGGGTAACGCCACCTGAAGGTGGCGTTACCTAGCGGCGCGCAGCAGCAGAATGCAGCACATTCTGCTGCTTAATACATACGGGGAATGCGGTAAAACCCCCGAAAACTGCATTTTCGGGGGTTTTACCGCATTTTGCCGTTAATACATCTCCCCCTCAGTACACTAACAAATATAAAGTCACTACATTTAAGGAGACTCAGCTCATATCTAAAATAATAAGCAACCTACATATAAAGCATGAGGAGATAATAAACTCCACCGCTTTGAATTAATAACTTTCAGAATAACTTGATTTAATTCCAGCTAGGCTGCATAATAAAGCGAGTATTGCTATAGTGTATACAGTTTATAACCTCTGTGCAAGGGATCCCAGTTTATAAAGGACTCGCAGTGTGACATTCTATAACATAGGGAAGGTATTCATCTAATTACTAAACAAATTGTCTAATTTAACATCTACAGCAGCAAGGTGAAACACTATATAAAAGCAGGCACACAGCCTTATACTTTGGCTTTTGCAAGAATAACCCCACAGGACTATGGCCCTCATTCGGAGCCACTCGCTATTTGCGGTCGTTTGTTCTAAAACAAGGGGGTGGCTATTCAAATGAACCGTTCGCTCTTTGCGGTCTGTTCACGCCTCTATGTCTGAACGAGCGAACAAAACTTGCGTTCGTTTTTTGGAAAAATACGCCCCCTGGCCGCTCGCATCCTACGTCATGTCCGCTATTTATTAGATTAATCGAGTACATCGACCAGGGTATGAACTGCTCGCTATTCTTGGGGTTGGTGTTTGCTGCCACAATTTTGCGAGCAGTTCTGACTCGAAAATAACCCAGTGATGTGGTCAATGACGCTGCTGTTTTAAATATGCACACCCATAAAACGCCCGTTTTGACCTTTAAGCACGCCTGCGTTCTGATTTCCACTCCCCGTTTTCAAGCACCTTCCCCTGTTACCACCCACATACGCCTCATTCTGTCACTCATATTAGCAGGCATTCGCTATTTTGCGAGCACATGAATTTCGGCCGCACTGACTGGTTCGCGCATGCGTATAACGATCCATACGCATGCGCAGTTGAGCTAACATCGCTCGGAACGAACGAGCGGCCGCTTACGAGCGGCTCTGAATCAGGCCCTATATTTGTTGACATTGTAAGGCTTATATACCTTGCAAGGTACCAGCATAAGCACATTATATGGACTTACCTATATTGTGGAGGGGAGTCCAGTTATACTAATTTATAGCATGACAAAGTCTATAATACAACCAAGGAAAGGTTTTCCCAGGTGAGCCCATTTGACAGAATAATTAACCTGGGAGGAGGCTCTGACAATGGGGATGTACACCACTTAGAGGAATGCTAAGGGTGGGTACATTAGGAGTAACAAAGAAGTTAGTAACCCAGTATCCCTTTTAGAGCGTAAAGGGGGGTTACATCTACATAGGTCCCATTGTGTGTGTTAGCATGTGTATAGCAATTCTGTGTAAGTTAGGCTATGCAAACTGACACTATGGCCCTCATTCAGAGCCGTACGCTCTGAGCAGAGCGCACGCTCTGAATGAGGGCCGCCCTCCATAATTATGGAGCGTCCTCCTGGACGCTCGTATAGCTGTGGGTCACCACCCACAGCCTATACGAACATGCAGTTTGATGGCCGCGATGGTCTTGACCATCACGACCATCGCCACTGCGAGCCGGAGCCTGCGGGTGAGGTTTTCAACCGCAAGGCCCAGAGTGATTTTGGCTCTATCAGAGCCAAAATCACTCCCACTGACATCACTAGTGATGTCAGTGGGCCGGCTTCTGACGGTAGGCGTTCCCTTGGGAACGCCCCCGTCAGGGAGGCACGCCCCCGGCACGCCCACCAAAGGGGGCGTGCTGTCAATCAACATCGACAGCACGCCCCCTTTGATCAGACACAAAGAGCGAAGGAAAGGCCTTCGCTCGTCGCATCTGGCGCATGCGCACGATGGAGCTCCTGCCGTTGTGCGCATGCGCAGTGCACAACATCGACCCACTTGCGAGCGGACAGCCGCTCGCGAGTGGGACTGAATCAGGCCCTATATTCAATCTTCATCAGCCCCAAAGTAAGGAAGATACTGTATCAGTGTATCATTGTCACAAATGTATTTTATTTTCTTTGTTCATAACATCCCAATTATGTCCTTTTTGTACAGTTTTTCCATCATTTTTCACGACTTGTATACCTAAGAATCACTGTAATTTAATGGGGAGCATCAGCATTACCGATACGAAGTTTATGAAGAGCATTACCTGTTGTTATACTGATAACTGTACCCCACCCAGGCCAACATGTAAGTATTTCAATTCTCTTGTTAGAACTAGAATTATAGAATATGTTTATAAAGCATGGTTCTCTCTATTTATTTTTACCCATCATAACACAAATCTGTAGTAAAGGCAGACTTTTTTCTCATTTGCCGTAGCCTGATGCACCCTCAGAACATGTGATATCATGATGTCATAATGAGGGGACAGGGTCGCTGAGATGAGGATGTAGTTGACCACCGGGAGCTCCAGACAGTTGTGCTGTTACAATGAGGGGGCAGTGCTGCTGGAATGAGCAAATACAGTAGCTTGCTCTGTGGAGAATTTCTAGGATGCACCCTGAAAGCCATTGGGGAGCAATGGTGCTGCCCCCAGGCTTTGCTCTCTCCCCAAATTACACGCCTGACCTTCTCTATCCAGGAGGCTATCATTGCTGTAGTTGAATAGGTCTTAATAGAATCGAAAACGTTTTACTTCTTGACCTCATAAGCCACCTGGATATAATATATTTTAGAGTAAGGGGTCTTAGTGTTAGTTTGTCCTTTTTTTGCAATCAAAATCAAGAGTTACCTTCTCTTCTTACCAGGGCTGCAACTAGGGGGGGGCTGGAGGTGCACGTGCACCGGGTGCGACGCTGTACCCAGTGCCAGTGACCTCCAGCTCGGTGCTGCAGAGAGGCTCCAAGCCTGATGTGCGCTGGTAATATTTATTACCAGCGGGCGCCCGGCTCCTTCTCTGCAGCGACGCGGTGTAGCCAGAGGCTGGAGTTCTCTCCCGAACTCCAGCTTCCGGCTCTCCCCACGGCACTATGGGGGAGACATCATGACGTCTCCCCCATAGTTCCGAGGAGCAGCCGGCGGACTGGACGCAACGCTGGATGCAGGAGCAGGGTACAAGGTAAGTATTTTTTTTTTAAGAAGCTGCACTACAGGGGCATTATTATGGGGGCATGGGCATTACCACAGGGGCATTACTATGGGGGCATGTGCGTTACCACAGGGGCATTACTATGGGGGCATGGGCATTACCACAGGGGCATTACTATGGGGGCATGGGCATTACCACAGGGGCATTACTCATGAATTTTTTGTTTGTTTTTTTAAGGTTAGGTTTAAAGTTAGGCACTTACTGGAGGGTTAGGCACTTACCCCCATAGTTAGGGATAGGCACTTACCAAGATGGTTAGGGTTAGGCACCAGGAGGGAGGGTTAGGGTTAGGCACTTACTGGAGAGTTAGGGTTAGGCACTAGAAGGGACGGTTAGGGTCAGGCACCTACCCCAACGGTTAGGGTTAGGCACCAGGAGGGAAGGTTAGGGTAAGGCTCTTACCGGACAGTTAGGGTTAGGCACTAGAAAGGACGGTTAGGGTCAGGCACCTACCCTGATGGAAAGGGTTAGGCACCAGGAGGGAGGGTTAGGGTTAGGAATCAAATGGGAGGGTTAGGGTGTAGATTAGGGCTAAAACACAAAAACAAAAAATAGTGTCGACCAGTTTTGTGTCGACAATTTTCATGTTGACCTTTTGACCATGTCGACCATTTGTACCTGTTGACCTTCTTACATGTCGACATTTTGTGTGTCGATGTATTGTCCTTGTCGACCTTTTGTACCTGTCAACCTAACATCTGGTGTCTACCTATACAGTGTCTATCTAATTACTGTCTCTTATACCATTGACATACTTGGTCTCCAAAGATTCCTGGGGATAACCAACTATCTGCCCTAATTCCGGCCTCACCACCATGAGGTGGCTTCTCTACTGTGAAAACTTCTTCATGCTGATGCAGAGTGGTGTTGGAATGAGCAACACGATGCAGCTATATCTCGTTGATGAGATACATCCAAGTTGAGATAGCTCTTGACATTTGTGTTTACTTGTAAAAACAAATCCTTGATTTTTGCCTATGCCCATCCTGTGAGAATGGTCACTAGCTGCTCATCACTGTCTCACACAAACCACTACATTCTGCATCCATACGCATACAGAGATTGATGCTCACACTACAGAGGTATCACCTACTATAGATGTGGTAAAGAACTTCATGTGACTGATGCACTTCCCCATGCCCATCTTCTCCTGGTTGATACTTCTGAATCTGAGGATTGCTCAACATGGATTTTGATGTGCTATTCTCCAGGAGGTTGGATGAACTTCAAGAGGTAACTCTCAAGGATGATTTTGAGGGTTGGCCTCCATCTTTAAGAGAATTGCATCAGAACCTCCATTCTTTTTTTGCCGTGAATGATGAAATCACACTCTCAGGGCTCAATCCTATTAGGTCCGAATTGCGAGTAGCGAGTTTGTTTCTTGAAACTCGCACACTTCGCAGCGAAGCGCGCTCCCGAGAATTCTCCAATCTAGTTAAAAATGCCTATTCGCAGCGGAGGTGTGCGAATTGACTGCCAAATGAAATTTGCGAGAAATGCATGAAAATGTGGGGAGAACATCCTGGACCCACCAAAATGGATAATTTTGTTAGCAGGACTTTATAGAAGGTTGTTTGTGGCCATTAGGAAGTTACTGTAAGTTTTGAAATGGTGTCAAATGGCTGATTTGTGCTTTCTTTTTAAAATGCAAGAAAATGATAAAAAAATAACTTTAATCTCAAACTAATTAAACGAAAAATGCAAAAAAAAGTAGGCAAGTGGGTAATTTTGGGGCACTTTGAGGGCACCTTGAAAAATAATTATAAAAACAATTATTTTTCAACTAAAAAATAAGTGTAATTAAATTTGGGGTGCCTAAACTAACGAAAAAGTTGGTTTTGGGGTGATTTGAGGAAAATAGTTTTTTTACCCCAAAAAATTACATCTAATTATTGGGCTAATTAAGCTAATTGGAAACTTCCAATTGCCTAATTGATCATTAGGGGGGCTGTCCAAGGGGTTCAGCACAGTGTCCCAACATTTTAACCTTAAAATAAAGATTTTCCTTTTCATCTCTCACCCTCCGGGAGGTGCGAGTGGAAAGTTGCGAATTCAGTCTGACTGATTCAATGCGAGTTGCTAATTGGTTAGCAAAATTAATTCGCTATGCGAATTCGAAGTGAATACAGCAACTCGCACCTCGCATCTGACCATTCATACCTAATTGGATTGACCCCCTCAGATGGAGTACATTGTCAACAGAGCATTCTAATGTAGACCAAGCTTAGTAAGGGCATTTTCATGCTTTCCTGTAGACCAGTAGTTATTATTATTATCCATTATTTAAATGGTGCCAAAGGGTTACGTGGCGCATTACAAATTACGTAAACATAAACACTGCAAACAAAACAGAATGGGGTAAAAATGCAAAGGTACAAAACATTACAGAATATGGGACACAAGCTATATAGACACTATTTTATATGCAGTCACTGTATCAATAAAAGTAGTGCTATCTTTTGAGCCTAACATTTTGGTACTAATGTGGGCAGGGGAGGAGCACAAGAGGTAAGAGAGCCCAGCGTGTGAGAGCTTACAGTCTAGAGGGGCTGGGAGGACAGACAGAGGCAAGAAAGTGAGAGCGGAGCATGGGGCGGTGAGTTAGGGTGAGAGCTAGAAGTCTTTTTTAAAGAAGTGGGTTTTGAGAGCTTGTTTTAAGATTTGGAGAGAAGTGGCGAGTATGATAGAGAGAGGGAAACCGTTCCAGTGGTAGGGAGCAGAATGTGCACATTCTTGGAAAAGGGAGTGGGAGGAGGTAATCAGCTGGAAGTAAAGTGGGTGGCCAGGAGTGTGGAGGGAGATGAGGTAAAACATTTAGGGGAGTATGAGGATCTCAAAATGGATTATGAAGGAAAAAGGGAGCCAGTAAAGGGCCTGGTGAAGAGGGTAGACAGAAGCAATTTATGTTTGAGAGGAGGATGAGTTGAGCAGAAGCATTGAGGACCAAATGGTATGAAGAACAGTGGGAGCCAGGGAGACCAGATAATAGGAGGCTGCAGCAGACCAGTCTAGAGATGACCAGTGGTTGGGTGAGGGTCTTTGTTGCCTCTAGGGTAAGAGAGGGTCTGATCTTGGACATATTACAAAGGTGTAAGTGACAAGACTGGGTGTGGGACTGAATGTGTTGTTGTAGGTTGGAGTCAAGGATATCTTCAAGACAGCAGACTTTCTGGATAGATGAGATGGTGTACCATGTATTTATGAATTAAATTAAAGTCATGCCTTAAATCAGAATAGTCTGCAGATAGTAATTATAGTATTTTAAATAAAATAATATCCCAGTATACATTAATGGTCCAATAAAGGATGCCTGGTGCAAAACAGTATTTTACCTAAGATTACACTGGTCAACATATTTTTTTTCACTAGAAAACTGAATATTGGCTCCAGTGCAGTTTTACATTCTAAATTCAAATATGTGATTAGAATTTTTCCATCAGGTATAGTGTGTTTGTGACAGTTACTTTTCTTTTTTCATATTTTTTAGTGTTCTTTATTTCTTGTCATACACACAGACAGACAGGGGCATACAAACAAGATGTCCCCCTGTAGTCCCTCCCTACTCTCCCCTCTCACCTTTATGTGGAACCTCCAGTAGCTTCCTACTCCTCCTCCTCCTCCTCCTCCTCCTCCTCCATGCAGCCTGACCTGTTGGTGTAGCCACCACCCTGTGGTTAGGTCAGAGGGGCATGTGTGCTGGGTTCCTCCAATCAGGGCTCAGCACATTCTCCTGTGACCCCTGGAGGTCTGTCACCATAGAGAATCCTGTAAGCACAAGTATTTGTTGTATTAGTTGTCAGAAAATGTTCAATAATGCCAAGAAAGTGATTAAATCATCCAGACAATTTCTGTTATGTGTGCGGTGAAGTAACCTTCAAATCTCAGAGGCGAAATTTCACGCTATTTGTAAAAAAGTGTTTTGAACTTTACTTGAGGTGTAAAGTTGGTGAATTGGCTAAGAACTGGGCACGAAATATATGCTGTAATAATTGCTGTAATTTATGTATGTACTAATTTTATAAAACTTGATACGATTGTCACAAAAAAACCCTGCCTGATGGAAAAATGTGAATGCACAACCGAATTCAGCACGAAAAAGACATTTAGAATCAGTTCATATAGATCTTGTGAAACAAAAAAAGTTTATTTTTGAAGACCAGTGTTATATCCCAGAACACATTACTGGTCTAATATAAAAGGTACCTTGTGCAAAATAGTATGTTAGCTAAGATAATACCAAAGAATGCACTACTGATCCAATAAAAGATCCCTGGTGCAAAATAGTGTTTTACCTAAATAATACCCCAGAATGCACTACTGGTCCAATAAAAGATGCCTGGTGCAAAATAGTGTTTTACCTAAATAATACCCCAGAATGCACTACTGGTCCAATAAAAGATGCCTGGTGCAAAATAGTGTTTTACCTAAATAATACCCCAGAATGCACTACTGGTCCAATAAAAGATACCTGGTGCAAAATACTGTTTTACCTAAATAATATCCCAGAATGCACTACTGATCCAATAAAAGATGCCTGGTGCAAAATAGTGTTTTACCTAAATAATACCCCAGAATGCACTACTGGTCCAATAAAAGATACCTGGTGCAAAATAGTGTTTTACCTAAATAATACCCCAGAATGCACTACTGATCCAATAAAAGATACCTGGTGCAAAATAGTGTTTTACCTAAATAATACCCCAGAATGCACTACTGGTCCAATAAAAGATACCTGGTGCAAAATAGTGTTTTACCTAAATAATACCCCAGAATGCACTACTGGTCCAATAAAAGATACCTGGTGAAAAATAGTGTTTTACCTAAATAATACCCCAGAATGCACTACTGGTCCAATAAAAGATGCCTGGTGCAAAATAGTGTTTTACCTAAATAATACCCCAGAATGCACTACTGGTCCAATAAAAGATACCTGGTGCAAAATACTGTTTTACCTAAATAATACCCCAGAATGCACTACTGATCCAATAAAAGATGCCTGGTGCAAAATAGTGTTTTACCTAAATAATACCCCAGAATGCACTACTGGTCCAATAAAAGATACCTGGTGCAAAATAGTGTTTTACCTAAATAATACCCCAGAATGCACTACTGGTCCAATAAAAGATACCAGGTGCAAAATAGTGTTTTACCTAAATAATACCCCAGAATGCACTACTGGTCCAATAAAAGATACCTGGTGCAAAATAGTGTTTTACCTAAATAATACCCCAGAATGCACTACTGGTCCAATAAAAGATACCTGGTGAAAAATAGTGTTTTATCTAAATAATACCCCAGAATGCACTACTGATCCAATAAAAGATACCTGGTGTAAAATAGTGTTTTATCTAAATAATACCCCAGAATGCACTACTGATCCAATAAAAGATACCTGGTGTAAAATAGTATTTAACCTGAGGGTAAAATTAAGAAAATGATTAGTCATTTCACAGTCCCTTAAAGCCAGGTGTAGATAAAGCTAATGAAATGCGGAAAAATTATGCTATAAAAATCTCACTACACTTGGGAAAAAAAACATTTTGATGAAAAACACTATAAGCTTAATATAATACAGTGGCATAAGTTCGTTCCAGGACAAGGGCCCTGATTCAGACCCGCTCGCTGCCAGAGGCAGCTCGTAGGTCTGAAGGGCATTTTTTTTTGACCAGCCTTCCTGCTGCTCACTAAGCTGTGGATGACCACCCACAGCTCTTGCGAGCGTCCAGGTGATGGTCGCAATGGTCACGACCATCGGACTTGCGATGAGACCCTTGTGGTAGGGTCTCGTCTGCCGCAAGCCCCAGTGAGCTTCCGGCTCTAATAGAGCCGGAAGCTCACTACTGACATCACTGGTGATTTCAGTAGGGCCGCCCTCAAATGGCAGGTGTTCCTTCGGGAACGCCTCCATTTGGCCAGCCAGCCCCCTTGCCCGCCTACAAAATGGGGCGAGCTGTCGATCAACATTGACAGCCACCCCGTTTGCTACAAGCCCCGGAGCGAGTAATTTCTTGCTTGCTCCAGGGCTCGCGCACGTGCAGTGCTCATGCTGCCGGCCATCGAGCCACTTGCGAGCGAGAGGGTCTGAATCAGGCCCAAGGTGAGAAGATTTTGGTGCCCTCCCCCCCCTCTCCATTTGCATTAACTACCAACACCCCTGTCCCAGCAGCACTCACACACACTACCCCTAAACCACATTCACTACCAACACCCCTGTCCCAGCAGCACTCACACACACTACCCCTAAACCACATTCACTACCAACAACCCTGTCCCAGCAGCACTCACACAAACTACCCCTAGACCACAATCACTACCAACACCACTGTCCCAGCAGCACTCACACACACTACCCCTAGACCACAATCACTAACAACACCCCTGTCCCAGCAGCACTCACACACACTACTCCTAGACCACAATCACTACCAACACCCCTGTCCCAGCAGCACTCACACACATTACCCCTAAACCACAATCACTACCAACACCCCTGTCCCAGCTGCACTCACACACTACCCCTAAACCACATTCACTACCAACACCCCTGTCCCAGCTGCACTCACACACACTACCCCTAAACCACATTCACTACCAACACCCCTGTCCCAGCTGCACTCAAACACACTACCCCTAAACCACAATCACTACCAACACCCCTGTCCCAGCAGCACTCACACAAACTACCCCTAGACCACAATCACTACCAACACCCCTGTCCCAGCAGCACTCACACACACTACCCCTAGACCACAATCACTACCAACACCCCTGTCGCAGCAACACTCACACACACTACCCCTAAACCACATTCACTACCAAAACCCCTGTCCCAGCAGCACTCACACACACTACCTCTAAACCACATTCACTACCAACACCCCTGTCCCAGCAGCACTCCCACACTACCCCTAAACCACATTCACTACCAACCACCCGAGCAGCACCCAGTCATACACTCTCCACCTCCGTCCATTCACTACCAACACCCCAGCAGCACCCAGTCACACACTCTCCTCCTCCTCCATTCACTACCAACACCCCAGCAGCACCCAGTCACACACTCTCCTCCTCCTCCATTCACTACCAACACCCCAGCAGCACCCAGTCACACACTCTCCTCCTCCTCCATTCACTACCAACACCCCAGCAGCACCCAGTCACACACTCGCCTCCTCCTCCATTCACTACCAACTCCCCAGCAGCACCCAGTCATACAATCTCCTCCTCCTCCATTCACTAACAACACCCCAGCAGCACCCAGTCACACCCTCTCCTCCTCCTCCATTCACTACCAACACCCCAGCAGCACCCAATCACACCCTCCCATCCTCCTCCATTCACTACCAAAACCCCAGCAGCACCCAGTCACACACTCTCCTCCTCCTCCTTTCACTACCAACACCCCAGCAGCACCCAGTCACACACTCGCCTCCTCCTCCTCCATTCACTACCAACTCCCCAGCAGCACCCAGTCACACACTCTCCTCCTCCTCCATTCACTATGCGGCCGGCGGTAATTCCTATCACACCCACCAAAACACTTCAGGGTGGATTGGACAAAACCAACACCATAAAGTTTGGGGTGTTTTTGCCAAAACCAAAGTACTAGGGTTCCGCGCACATCTTTTCAGATACTGGATAATTATTACCTGCTGGATTTAGTACTGTTTGTGTTATATTTATTCTTTTTATATCAGCAGAAGAGAGCGACAAGTAGAATTATAAGATCCTTAACAATGTCATAATATTTCTTTAGTGATTCAGTCTTTTTCTTTTTTGTTGCATGTTCTCACCTTCTCTCTCTCAGTGCCCGCTGATAACTTACAGCCAAATGGAGTGACCTGCACAATGTGCAAGGGAGATATTTTCTCTACATGGTGTAATACTGACGATATCTTGCAATGCACTGGAAATGAAAATAGCTGCATTTTAAAGACTACTGGACTTGGTAATTCTAATAATGTTTTTAATATTTGCACTCTCAAACATGAAACATTGCAACAGTCATTGTATAATTTGTGAAAAATACATGTACAGTAGGTCATTTACAGTATAAGGTTTATTATAAGGTTTATTATAAGGAGTGTAATTGTCACCAGAGATTTATTATAGGAGTGTAATTGTCACCAGAGATCATTTACAGTTGTATTCCTTATCATTAGTATTATCTGAGCAGGAGAGGTCATCATCCTAGTTAGGTAGCAGAGTACCAGTGAAATACCAGATTCTTTGTTCCATACCATGAGGACATGCAATAACAGGAACAAAGGGGATTAGAGTTGATCCAATAACAGTGTCTTTATGTGGTCATTATTCTTGTTTCTAGAGGTACATGCACCTCAGCATCTGGCCAATTCCATAATTTCTCTGGTGATATTGCAGTATGTGCAACAGCTTTATACTTCCTAGCAGAACCTGAATGAGGAAAACTACAAAGGAGCACTAAGATTTGGGGTAGCCTACCTAGATGACCGATTCTACTGAGGTGGCTTAGACTTCGGATAAGGGACTAATGGGGCCAAGGATTGATTGGGGCCTCATACTAATTAAGCCAGAGGACAGCATCCAAGTACCTGGTGCTGGGCTGAGGTCTAAACATAGGGTTGGGCAGAGGTCTAGGGCTTTGCTGAGGTCTAGGGATTAGTGCTGAGCTGAGGTATAGAACCTGCGGTTGGCTGAGGCCTGGTGACTAGAGTTGAGCTTAGGCATAGTACATGAGCATTCTATGCTGAGGGATAAGAGGCAAGGGATATCAGGCCTGGCTTTAGCAGGTCTAATATCATAGGACAGTCATAGGACTGGGTCTTTCATAGAACTGGGACTAAGTTTTTAGTCTAGTGACCCAGTAGTTACCATACTTTTTAGAATCAGGGTGCCCTGGAGTATCAGTATTTTTTCCACGCCACCCCTGATCATAAAGTTTCTTATTGCAGCAAAAATTAAATTAAGTAAATTTTGCTAATATGTGACCCTTAAGGTCAGTTCTGTGGTGGTGGACAGGACTGCACTTCTTTTTGTCCACAGATTTTTTGATTGGCAATCATTAGCTCTGGTTTTTCTTATCACACTGACTAAAAATCATTTTACTTGGTCCTGGAACACCAACCTAAGGAACCCCTGTAAGTGCCCTGAGGCACCCCAGGGTGCAACAGTACCCAGTTTGGGAACCATTGGTCTAGTCCTTTTGATGGACCAAAGAGCTGGCTATGCCTGGACAAAGCCTTGTTTGGAAGGCTGGGCTGGTAGCAGTCTACAGGCTGACTGGCTTCTGGAGCTGATATTTTGGTTCTGTGTGGGACTTAAGTGGTTTGGGAGTTAGAAAGGTTGAGGCTGGGCTTAGGGTCGAGACCTGGAGCTGGACTTGGGCTTGTTTGTTTCTAGCTGGTTCTAGGTGCTGATACAGGAGGACAGACAGACACTTCCCAGTTACAGTATCTCATGACCGTTTACATTTCATTTGGTCACCTTCTTCTTCTGTCCTTTTTGGTCACCTGCTCCTTCAGTCCTTTTTTCTTGACTGCTGTCAATCAATCAGCATCTTTGCTGCTCCTTTATCATGGAACTTTAATTTTCCACCCAGAGCAGCTATATCACTAATCGCTCATGCAGGCATCTTCCTTGTTCCCAGCTACCATATTAATTTGTAACTATTTCTAAACATATTGTAGCTTAAGTAATTAATCAGTCCGTATGCCTAAAATAACGCTACTTCCAACTGTCAAACTGTAAAACTGAAGGAACACTTAACACACCAAAGTGTATACTAGTTAAATTATTTTAGGGAATAAAAATGTTTTGTTTTGTACTGCTGTGTACATTAGTTAAACCTTTTAACACTGGAGTTTTTGTTTATTGTTGCAAGCAACTTTTATAGTTAAGGAAGCCAAATACATTGATTCTTACCAAAGAACCACTAATGCCTTAGGACCTGAACCAGCAAGGACTGCAATTGCGATTATACACGCAGACGACTAATTGTTGAGTACTACGCATGTATATGTCTCGCATTGCAGGTGCGAGAATGAACCACTGTGATTGCACTGCAATCAAACTGCGATCCCAGACATCACGCAGACCCATCGCAGAGTGATAGAGAAGAAGTGACCGTTTGGGCGAGGTGACAGGGGCTGGTCGGCAAAACGCAGGAGTGCCAGAGCGTTTGATCGCCATTACAAGGGCGTGCATAAATTAGCCATTGCAATGGCATATGCAGCCTGAGCTCTCACTGCGTACCGGAAAATTAGCAATTCCCGCGTAAGGTCAGACCTTGTGCAAGTGTGCATGAGGCTCCGATGTTACTCGATGATACCGATGTTTTTGCAGTCTTGCAAGGCATTACGGAGTGTGTGTAAGGGAAGGTGGGCGTCCTTATGTTGTGCTGCGACGCCATAGAAATCGCAGACATTAGCATATTTTCGCAGCAGATCTGCGTGTGCAATTGCAGCGGCGGTCACACTTGTGATCCATACTGAATCAGGCCCTTAGTGCAGCACTGCCTGTCACCCCATTCCCTGTCCCAGCCTTATCTTGCGTCCTATTACCTACACCCCCTATAATTTTTCAGTCTCACTCTCCACAGCCATGACAATCAGTGTTGTTAGCGTATCTGCTCTGTAAAATATGGTTGTCCAACTGTTGTTCTCCAGAGCACTTTTGTGGGCCCACAATAGGCCTGATTCTGATGTCGGATGCAGTGGTACATTTTTTTCTTCTGCGCATGCATTTATGTTGGATCAGAGTTGCAGTTGAGGCCCACGGGAGATGTATGGTCTCAAAAATGTGTTGAAAATAAAGTGGGTGTTCCCGGACAGTGACACGGAGGAGTCTGAGCGCACCACAGAGATGGTCGGTCTTATGTGCACATTATGGTAAGGTGACGGACGTGTTGGTGAAAGTGGTAAACAGACGCTCAACTAGGGATGGCCATAGACCATTGATAATTTACAAATATTGATGTTTACTACCGATGGTCAAAGGTTTTCTGCCATTGATGGCAAAGTGGAAACCAATGTTTTTTTCGTGCTCCCAACACATAGCATAGCCCCGCCCCCATTTTTGATTGGCCTACAGCATGCCAGGCACCCAGCAGAGGTGGCCATTGAGTGGTCCAAACCACAGATAGTTCACCATAGATGGTTATTGTACCATCAATGGTTATCACTGATGGTGCCATTGATGGTGACCATAGATGGAAAACCACAGATGACCATCCCTACATTCAACCGCTCACATAGGAGGCCATATCAGGTGAAGAAACTGCACCTGCCATAGGATTGGAGCAAGTTTCGATGGTCCAACTTATGGTGGCTTCTAAAGACACACCAAGCAGTATTACAACATCTATGGATGCTTACAGTGGGTGTCTCCGTCCTTGCACATTCGAAAGCACGGATGTGCACCAGGGAAGGGCTATGCAACGACATTTCCAGAAAGTTGCAGGCGTTCATCCCCCAATAGACGCACACCCAGATGCAGCTGTATCCAACTCAGAGTATGTGAATAACTCCATAGAGTCAACTGTATAAAAACATTTTGTGGTGTCAGTCTGCAGGTACATAGTCATGACCCATATATGGAACTTTAATGAAAGTATATCAAAATATAGAATACTTACATAACATAGAAATGTATTCTGTGGTCCCAGGCTGACTGGAAGCCTTACACTACTTACATCTATTGTACTTTTGTCCTGGAAAGCACACGTGTTATCTGTAAGACAATGTACTTTTATTGTGCTATTATTCTGCACACTTTTTGTCTATCTTTAACAAGTTACAATGATTCTTCACTTACTGTACGATTGTTCTCCACAGGTGCGTCTCGAGGTTGTGCCTCCGAAAGTATCTGTTTCATTGGCAGTGAGTTGCTGTCACCTGAAAGAACAGATATATACTCATGTAACGTTACCACCGAGCCTACAACAAAAAAGCCAGTTTCCAGCAGCTTTGCTCTATATAGCAGTCAATACTATTTTTTTACTGTTGCGATTGTAGTAGCTAATATTGTATTTTTTAAATAAAGCAGTGTGATCACTAAATGCTCATCTTCAAGTTGTGTCTCTAAACAAAAGTACAGAAAATAAAGTACTTATTATACATATTAGAATGTGTTTTGTTGACATTTTGGTGCCCTGTGCCAGAGAGAGCATCGCCCCCCCCCCCATTTTTAAATAGGGACATAAGATAGTGCACCTGAGAAAGGGCCATGGCCTCATGGGGAAGGGCCAGGGAAGAGATAGGGGAGGCCAGGAGATGCTGGGGATAAATAGGGACATAATATAGTTCACCTGAGAGAGGGCCATGGCCTCATGGGGAAGGGTCAGGGAAGAGATAGGGGGAGGCCAGGAGATGCTGAGGATAAAAGAAGAGGGAGCTACAAGTGCGAATGATAATGAAAAGGTAAATTGACAGGTCCAAACAGCGCCCCCTGCCCTGCGGTGCCCTGTGCCATGTCACAGGTCGCACCACCCTAGTTACAACCCTGTTTTTTTATTTGTTTTAGTATCTTTCAGTTTTTTGCTTTGCTTTAAAACAAGTTTTTTTTTGCAGTATTGAAGGTCAATCAGATTGATAATTATGAAACTTCACTAACAGAGCAGAAAAAAGTTTGCTAATTTTTGTTAATTTGTGATAATATAAGTAATGTGTGTTGCCGAAATATGTCAAATAATCCAAGGAACAGTAGCTTGTGTATAAATAATCTTTTTCATTTTTGTAAACTAATTTCCAAAGGCCATTTCATGTTTGAACTAAACATGTGGGGATCCTGTTCTCTGAGATCCGAAGACAACCGAATTCAAGGGTTCAGAGTCGAACCGAGTCCGAGTTCAGAATCACTTTGGGGTATTGAGCCTAACCAAGTCTTGGTTCAGATCTTCCCACGGTTCGGAACTCGGATTTAAAAACCGAACTGGGGTTTTGGATTGCATGCTAACAGGTCAAAATGACATAATTTTAGCCAGTTTTAATTTTTTTTTTTTTAAATACACGTCCAAAATTGAAACACGTGAGGGTTGTTTTGCAAAACCAAAACCAAAACAGAAAGGTGAATCTGGATTCAAAACCAAACACGAGGGTCAGTGCAAAATCTCTAGTTTGAACACAGACAGTCAAGAATGCAGATCTGGTGCTATAATCAGTAGTGAATATTCTCAATGACAGCCTGTACTGGTCTGCAGGCCAATTTCATGAAGAACACCGACCACTCCACAATTGTCCACAACAAAAGCTCTATTTGAAAGCGTAAGAAAATCATATGGTGCACTATATGGTCACATACAGACATGTAAGGAACAACATGATAAACGAAAGTTGTGGAAACTTATTGTAAATTGTAAAAATGTAAATAATAATGCATAGTAAATGCATGATTACAGATTAACCCAAATCAGAGCAACATTATATATTCCTAAAACATTAGCTATACAAACTGGTCCAATTCCAAATTCCTGACTCAGAGTTGTGGTTTTGCACAGATACATTAGCATAAAATGCAGGAAGTGACTACAGCATAAGACACACCCGAATTTAGAGAATTCAATCCTGCATCAGTTTAAATAGAACTACTGTTGTTTCCTTGTTCCTTATTATTTTACATTTGATCAATCTGGTAGCATTTTAAATTAATGTAAAAAGGTGCATATACACAGAATGATTTTTTGAACGATTATCGATAACGATATCGTTTATCGTTCAATCATTTAAAAAATCGTTCACTTTCTGAGTTAAAACAATGAACGATTAGCGTTCATGCGCTTTCACGTTTGTAGTTTGTAGTTTGTAGTTCAGTCAGACTGACCGACTCAACGATTTTCAGTAAGGGAATATGCAAAAATCGTTTGTAGTTCAAAAAAATCGTTCTTTGCATTTAGTAAATGAAAGATTTTAGTAAATGATTTTTGTTCATTTTTCCCTTGAAAAAATTAATGAAAATCATTTATTAAATTGTTCATTTACTAAATCGTTGTGTGTGTATGCAGATTCAGAGGTGCAACCCATTGCTCGTAAAGGAGAATCATCACAGAAACAAGAAAAAGACGAGCATTCATCAGGGTGCACTAGGACCAGTAATATGCTAAAAGAATATGGCCCTCATTCAGAGCCGCTCGCTAGCGGCCGTACGCTCGTTCCGAGCGATGTTTGCACATCTGCGCATGCGGACGGTTTTTAGTACGCATGCGCGAACCAGTCAGTGCGGCCGAAAATCGTTTGTACGCTATATATAGCGAGTGCCTGCTATTTTGAGTGACAGAATGAGGCGTATGTGGGTGGTAACAGGGGAAGGTGCTTGAAAACGGGGAGTGGAGATCAGAACGCAGGCGTGCTTAAAGGTCAAAACGGGCGTTTTATGGGTGTGCATAATTAATACAGCAGCGTCATTGACCACGTCACTTGTTTTTTTTTAACTCAGAACTGCTCGCAAAATAGCGGTTGAAAAAACCAACCACAAGAATAGCGAGCAGTTCATAATCTGTACGATGTACTAGATTAATCTAATAAATAGCGGACATGACGTATGGTGCGAGCGGCCAGGGGGCGTTTTTATCAAATAAACGAGCATATGTTTTGCTCGCTCGTTCAGACTTAGAGGTGTGAACAGACTGCAATGTGCGAACGGATCATTTGAATAGCCACCCCTTGTTTTTGAACGAACGACCGCAAATAGCGAACGGCTCTGAATCAGGCCCTATGTCTTTCTTAGTATACATTAAAAATATATCCTCTTGATATCAATAAAGGTGAAATATTAATATATTTTATAGTGTGCGAAATAAAGATAAGAAAATTGTGTTTCATATAATTATAATAGTTTCTGCTCAGTGGCCTATTTTTCATAACTTACTTTCAGTATAGTTTGTCTTTTCCCATAGAAAGAAACAATATAATCATTATTTGATCTGTGTATAGTATCTTTATACAATGTTTCAGAATTTTTGCATACACCTTGATCTTATGAGCTCTCATGTGTCACTAGATGTCACTCCTTTCTCATATTTTCCGAGTCTCTAAATTAAATGCAGTACTGTTAATAATGTATAACTGTTTATCATTTAATATACTGTATTGTGCTGGAAGGATCACATTAATCCAAATCCAGACACCGCTGGACCCCTAGTTGTATGGACCTTTCATAAATCTGTTAAGATAGCCGCTGAAAGGTGATGTTAATGCAAGGTGGAAAACCTGTACTGCTGAGTCACCCTAAGCTGAAATAAAGCTATTTATAGTACATTGGTAGCAGAAACTATTATAAGAAAGGACAAAGTAAGACAAGAGACAGCATTGAATTTAATATATTTTTATTTCTATGAACACTTTTCTTATCTTTATTTCACACACTATAAAATATTTTAAATATTTCACCTTTATTGACATCAAGGGGATATATTTTTAATGCATACTAATAAAAAATTATTCTTTTAACATATTACTGCATGCAGGTCCAACGGGCAGCATCGCTAGCGAGAGCCATGCTGCCGCTTTATCGATGCCGACATCGGCAAGTGTATATGCACTTGTCGATGCCGGCACCCCGCCGGGTCCCATTGCTAATTGGGTTGGTACACACTAGACATCGTGTAGTGTGTACCGGCCTTATGGATCGTCCCAATGTTTCTATTTTTAGCAAATATTTCTGTCATATTGGGATACAGTGACCATAATTTTCACCATTCGATATTATAGGTATTTTTGTTACTTTGTTGCAGTTACTTCTGCTAGTGAAGTTTGGTAAGTGGTGCCACATTAATCTGAGCTCCCCTTATCAGTTCTATGAGAGACTTCTATAATTACTGAACAGTAATGCCACTACAATCAGATGCACCTCTCTGCTTCTATTATGGGTACTCACTTACTTGCTCAGCAAAGTGTTAT
The DNA here is from genome assembly GCA_031769625.1 of Taudactylus pleione. Classification (NCBI taxonomy): domain Eukaryota; kingdom Metazoa; phylum Chordata; class Amphibia; order Anura; family Myobatrachidae; genus Taudactylus; species Taudactylus pleione. The sequence continues at coordinate 933,295 of JAUIMM010000562.1, forward strand.
CACATAGTTATTAGTAGAGATGAACGGTTTGGTTTTTCAGAAAACCAAACACACACGAACTTAGGGGTTCCGAGTGAATCCAGTTCCGGCTCAGGTCCTCCCACCAAGCTCGGATCTCAGAATGAGGCAAAACTTCAATTTCCCAGAAATGCTGTATCTCACGTGTTTTAGATTGCATACAGTATAAAAGTCCCTCCTTTGTTATCAGGCGCCATTTTACACAGTATAGTGTATGGAGAGGCAGTTGGGCTGTAGTTGGTCTAATTACACCATTAGGACGCCATTAGGAGGACACATTTTGTAGTAGTAGGTGAAAGGGGAGAATGCGAGAATCGGGAAGGGTGACTGCAGGTATCTTTCTCACTTTCACTTGATATTACAAAATAATAATTGCACAACAAAAAGATTTTTTTGCTGGTGTTTGAAAACCATTTCAAGGCTTTTATGATGATTCCATCAAAATAGTATTTTAGTTCAAGAGTGTGTTTTCTAACGACAGCAAAAATTACTGTGCTTAGTGAGTGTGCGTAGTCTAGACGTTTCTGTGACAACTGCATCTCAAAAATAGATAAGAAATACATTTTTTTTCTGGTGTTTAAAAATCATTTCAAGGTTTTTATAATAATTCAATTAAAATAGTATTTTTTTCAAGAGTGTGTGTTTCTTAAAGGCAGAGTTGTATTACTGTGCTTAGTGGGAGTGTGTAGTCTAGACATGTCCGTCTAGTCTATAAAAGTGGAATAAAGTAATTTTTTTTTGTGTCAACAAAAATCGCAAGTCTTTCGATAAAACTGCACGGTAAAGGTAACAGTCCCTCCTTTCCCTATCTCATTGTGCGTTCACTGGGTGTGGTGGCAGTTCAACTACAGTAACTTTAGTCCTGTCTGGGTGTAAAAAATAAATCCAATCATGGATCCATCAATAAAAGAGCAGGAGCAACCCAATACTAGTGCTGCGGCTGCTGTCAGTTATAGTACAGTGGGCCTGATTCAGAGCTGGACGCTATTTGCGCTCGCTCGTTCAGAAAAAGGGGGTGGCTATTCAAATTAACCGTTCGCTCTTTGCGGTCTGTTGACGCCTCTATGTCTGAACAAGCGAACAAAACTTGCGGTCGTAATTTTTCAAAAAAACGCCCCCCTGGCCGCTCGCATCATACGTCATGTCCGCTATTTATTAGATTAATCGAGTACATCGAACGGCATATGAACTGCTCGCTATTCTTGTGGTTGGTTTCTCCTACCGCAATCTTGCAAGCAGTTCTGGCTATAAAACAACCAAGTGACGTGGTCAATGACACTGCTGTATTAATTATGCACACCCTTAAAATGCCCGTTTTGACCTGCGTTCGGAATTCCACTCCCCGTTTTCAAGCACCTTCCCCTATTACCACCCACATACGCCTCCTCCTTTCACTCAAAATAGCAGGCATTCGCTATTTAGCGAGCACACGATTTTCGGCCGCACTGACTGGTTCGCGCATGCGTACGCATGCGCAGATGTGCGAACATCGCTCGGAACGAACGAGTGGCCATTTACGAGTGGCTCTGAATGAAGCCCAGTACTTCAACATCTATTAAGGAGGTCAAGGGAAAAGAAGGTGTAAAAGGCACCTGAAATTTAAAAATTATTTCACAATTGTAAAGAAAACATCACATCTAACAATGAATGGAAAATGTATTGAGGAAAAACTTAAAATTGACAACATACACCACACACAGTGATACACCACCATTGTCATACACAGTGATAAGGAAAGGCTCGGACCTTGGCCTTTCTTTGTGAGTGATGGTTCTGCTACTGCTGTTTCATTCACTAGAATATACATACTGTAGGGAATCTTATCTAGTGCTTTCTCTGTCTTATTTGTGTGTATACATTAAATAATATAACTACCTCACAACAATGTAGTTATTAAATGGAAAGAAAAGAAAACCAGATAACAGTGTATACTGTGGTACAGTAGTGTCAGTGTATGGTGGAATATAAAAACTCACCATATAAATAACAATGGAAGGCTTTGGACAGTCGTAACACTGTTGTCCTGTAGTGGTTGTTCAGCAAGGCCTTGAGTGACACAGAGGAGTCAAGGAGTGACACAAGAGTAGCCAGGAGTGTCACAGAGGGAGCTTGCAGAGACACAGAAGAGGTCTGGAGTGACACAGGGGGAACCTGGAGTGTCAAAGAGGAAGTCTGGAGAGACAGAGAGGAAACCTGGAGTGACACAGACGAAGCCTAAGAGACTCAGGGTGGGCCTGGATTAACAAAGGGGAGCATGGAGTGAAACAGGGTAGCCTGGAGTGACACAGGGGAAGCATAGAAAGACACAGAGGTGCCTGGGACTACACAGTGGGGGCATGAGGGACACAGGGGGGCCTGGAGGGACACAGGGGGGGCTGGGGTTACACAGGAGAAACTGGAGTGACACAGGAGGGCCTGGAGTGACACGGGGTAGTTGTGTGGGGGCACCAGTCCTTTACTTTGCCAGGGGCACATGGACCCCTAGGTACACATCTACCTACAAAATACCATTGTACTGACTATCCACTTAACTACAGATATGTGGACAAGCGGTACTGGTCAAACTACAGACAGCATGATTGTGACAGCCTACTGGGTGGATGTACAGTATCACCTTCAGCAGCAGCAGTATCTAACACACAACGCCAGCTCATCCCCAGGCAGGCTACTCTCTGTATCACTGGTTTCACTAAGAGGCATACCGGTGTCAATATGTTGGAAAAACTCAGGGATGTGATAGCATAATGGTTTGGGGGTGCCCCACACCCCATAGCATTAGGGACTTACCCGATGAGGGTACCTAGACGTTGGTTGGTACTGTAAGCTCATAACTTTGGCCAAATTTATGCCAAAAACATTGTATATGATGTATAATTATTAACGGTTGTATGGTGCTTCTGGTCTCTCTCTTTTTTTCTATGTTGTAGTATTTAGTCTCAGTTACATAGCACATCCCATTTTGAAAGAGCTAGGGTGTGCAGTCCAGGCCCCCTTCCCCTAAAATATTTAGCATAATGGCTTACCCCACTAAGACTCTCCTCAGGATTTTTGTTACTGTATTTCTGATAATGCAACTAATATTGTACGAGCAATACAACTGGGTCAATTTCAACATGTACCATTTTTTGCATGCACAATAAACTTGGTGGTTCAGAATCTTTTAAAATTACAGATGCATGCATGAGATGCTGGCTCAGGCCCGTAAGATTTCTGGGCATTTCCAGCATGCAGCAACTGCATGTAGATGACTGCAGCAGCTGCAAAAACAGTTCAATCTGCCTTGCAACCAGCAGAAGAAAGAGGTAGTAACCAAATGGAATTCCACCATATGCTCTGGTGATGCTAGGATCCGCGGCAGCGGATCATCTTGGTGACAGGTCCCGCTTGTATTGACGACTGTGACACTGCATCATGCCTTTATTTCAGTGACGGCTATTGCTCAAGACTGCTACACGGCCCACTGGCAGCATCCTCTACCAGCCTTCAAGGCTGCTACCCGGCCCAACGGCTGCATCTATTCAGTAATCAGTGGCTTCACATGCCAGGTCTCCTATGTAAGGTTCATAGTAAGGCTGGTTAGCCTTTGGCTGGTGTGCCCTATCTTAGAAGTGCCCGATTTAAAAGTGCCAATTACATTTTAAATTGATTATTCGCGTTATATCAGCGTTAAACAAGTGAAACAGAAGGAAACCCACCAATCTACAAACAAACAATAACCCAAAAATAAATTTGACAAAGTGGGATGAACAATTGTTCACATTCTCCATACTACAAGATCCTGTGGATACATAACCAGGACTTTCATCACTGAATGCCCTGTTTGGTGGCTACATAAACCCATTGCCTCCCTTCCTACTATTGCTGCTGGCTCTGTGCTTTACATATAATCCTAATGCATACTTATCTGTGTTATGTCAGTTTTCCTCTATAATAATGTACTTTTACCTTAGCTCTTTTTCTAAGTCTTATATCTAGCTCCTACCACTGTATATTTTACTATTTAATTTCTGCTCCCACCAAATCTCCACTTTTATTATACTAAATAATAACATTTTGTTTTACTGACACATTTTTCCCACACTGCACTATTACTTGCATTTCTGGAAATCTGCTCTCTCCTACATTCTTTCTACATTCCTACTTTCAACTTTTTCTTCCCCTAGTTACATCATCCTTACCATTACCATGTTTTCGTCAACTCCCACCTTCACTCAGTGTCTACCTAATCTTTTGTTCTGCCCCTTGCTTCCACCTTTATCCTTTCCCCCTTGTCTCCTCCACTTCCTCTTCCCCTTATCTCCTCTCCTCTGTTTACCTTCCTCCCCATCTTCTCCCATTACTCCATTTTCAGTCTCTTATACTCCACCGGGGTCCTACAACCTCACTGCTAATCCCTCCTCCCACCCCTCTCTCCATGTCACTTCACCCCACATCCATCCACATATCATTAAGCTCCCTTCCTGCCCACCTTCTACTGGCTCCCCTTCTAGCACTGGAGACCGCACCATCGCTACACTCTATTCATCTCGGTCCCCCAAATTAATCTCACCTCCATGCTATGGCAACCCTGATAATCTCATTCAAATCTCTCCAACAAACTTTGTCCCTCTATCCTGTGCCCTCTGAAATGCCAGGTCAGTCTGTAATAAACTGGTCCCAACCCATGACCTTTTCATCTCCAACTCCCTGAATCTCCTAACCATTACTGAAACCTGGATTTTACCCTCTGACACCACTTCTCCTGCAGCTCTCTCCTCTGGGGGCCTCACCTTTTCCCACACCCCACGACCTGGGGGTCACCATGGTGGTGGTGTTGGGGTCCCTCTATCCCCTGGTTGCTCATACCAACCCATTCCCTCTGAACCATCCCTTACATTCTCTACATTTGAAGTCCATGCTATATGCCTCTTCCACCCAGTACACCTCTGAGTAGCTGTCATTTACTGTCCCCCTGGCCCTCCCACCAAGTTCCTTGACAACTTTGCTTCCTGTCTCCCTCACTTTCTCTCCTCAGATCTTCCCTCCATTATCCTAGGTGACTTCAATATTCCAATTGATATCCCCACAGAATCCTCTGCCTCCAAACTCCTCACTCTCACATCTTCACATGGTCTCTCCCAATGGACCTCCTCACCCTCCCATGTGAGTGGCCATATGCTTGATCTGGTCTTCACTCAATGATGTGATATTTCTGATCCAATTCCCCTTTCCAACTCTCTGACCATCACCTTCTCTCTTTTAACCTGTCCCTCTCTCCTTTCCCTCCTCTATCTCCAAAAGCCACCATCACTAAGCGTCACATTGACGATATCAACACAGTTTCCTTTTCTTCCGTGCTTGACTCACTTTTCTCCCCTATCTCTCTCTCCTGACCTGATCAAGCCACTTCCCTATACAACGCCTCCCTTACTTCTGCTCTGGACTCTGTTGCTCCAGCAATCACTACGCACACTCGCAGATCTACTCCCCAAACCTGGCATGCCAAATGCACCAGATACCTGCAAAAGTCTTCACGAACCGCCGAGCGACAGTGGAGAAGATCACGATCTAAGGCAGATTTTCAAATTTATGCTCTCGTCCTATAGTGCTGCTCTCTCTCTCTCTCTAAACAGTCATATTTCAAGATCCTCATCTCCTCTCAGTCCTCTAATCCCCAGCGTCTCCCTACCAGTTTCAACTCCCTCCTTCGCCCACCCCCTCCTCCCCTCCCCTCCTTGCTCTCTGCCCTTGACTTTGCTACCTACTTTACATCTAAAATTGATTCCATACATCAGGACATCATATCCAACCAGTCCCCCAGCTCCCCACCTCCTCCTTTCCCAAATCACCCCTCCCCATCAACTTTACCAACTCTAACATCCTTCTCCCCTGTATATTGAAAAAGACCCCCTTTGAGGGTTGAAACACGTTGGTGAAGGACAGCAGGCTACTATTTTACTTGAAACTTTTTGGCACAAACTGAGGAGGAGGGACTATTTGCACGTTAAACCATTTTCTGGGATCCCTACATCTACATGGTCCAGTACTCATATATACCTCTACCCAGTGATGTTGTTATTTTTTACTTTTGTGGAGACTTGTTTTTTAATAAATTTATGAAATATACACACCTTCTTTTCATTATCTGGAGAAATATAATATTTTTTTTCATCTAAATCGATGTGGTGGAATATTCTATTTTAAAGAAACCTGAAAGATGCCAATGTATTCAAGGAGAAACTCGTGAGTGTAATATTTAGGGGGCAAACCCAAATTATTTAAGAAAACGATCAAGTCACAAGATACCGATTAAGAAGCTTAATATACAAGTTTTATAGTTAATCTTCAGTGAATGATAAAGTCTCCACTTAATAGGGGAGTATTCTTCCTTTTCTTCTTCTTTTTTTTTTATCTCAAACCGCCATTACACCTGTTACTGTTTTATATATATCCTTCACTCCCTTGGTCTACGTAACACTGCCCTCTCCTGGCTGTCATCCTACCTCTCTGACCGATCTTTCTCAGTTTCCTCTCATGACTCCTATTCCCCCCCACAGCCTCTTACAGTAGGTGTTCCTCAAGGTTCTGTTCTTGGACCACTCCTATTCTCCCTTTATACTTCCTCTCTAGGTGAACTCATCAGCTCTTTTGACCTCCATTATCATCTCTATGCTGATGATACTCAAGTCTACCTTTCCTCCCCTGATCTCTCCCCCTCTCTTCTGACTCGTATCTCCAACTGTCTCTCTGCTATCTCTTCCTGGATGTCCCAGCGATTTCTTAAACTTCATATGTCTAAGACAGAGCTGATTGTCTTCCCACCCTCCCACATAACCTCAATCCCCACTATTTCTTTATCAATTGATGGAATAACTATCTCATCTAGTCCCAAGGTGCACTGTCTTGGAGTTATCCTGGACTCATCCCTCTCCTTCAAACCACATATCCAGAACATTTCACAGTCCCATCTCAAAAATATTTCTAAGATCAGACCCTATCTCACCCAGGATGCTACTAAAACCCTCATACACTCCTGGGACATTTCCAGATTGGACTACTGTAACCTCCTCCTATCTGGCCTCCCCAAATCCCATCTCTCTCCTCTCCAGTCTATCCTTAATGCTGCTGCATGGCTTATCTTCCTCTCCAAATGCTCTACATCTGCCTCCCCTCTCCTTCAAGCCCTCCACTGGCTCCCCTTCCTTTTAGAACCCAACTCATGCTCACTTACAAAGCCCTCACCCAATCTTCTCCTATATATATCTCTGATCTCATCTCCCTTCACTCTCCTCTCCGCTCTCTTCTTTCAACTAATGCAGGCCACTTTTCATGCGAGCTGATTACTTCCTCCCACTCCCGCCTCCAAGACTTTGCCCGCGCTGCTCCCCACCTCTGGAACTCTCTCCCACACCCCATCAGACTCTCCACCTTTTTGCAATCCTTCAAACAGGCTCTTAAGACCCACTACTTCATCAAAGCCTTCCAGCTATCATTCTAACTCCCCACTACATGCTCCTTTCTCCCCATCTAGCCCATCTGTGTCACCCCTGTTTGTCTTCCCCTCCCTTTTAGAATGTAAGCTCTTACGAGCAGGGCCCTCTACCCTCTTGTGCTTTTCCCTACTTTAGTTTCATCTATTTCTTACTCACCACTAGGGCACCTAACACTTGGTTGCTTATGCTCTGTTGCTTATCTGGGTGTTATGGTCGCTAATGTGGCAATATATATTATCCATGTCTTGGTCCTGTAGTGTATTGTACTGTAAGTCGCTTGTCTACAACTTGTTTATGTACTTTGTAAGGCGCTGCAGAACATTTGTGGCGCCATATAAATAAATGATAATAATAATAATGATAATCTATTACAAGCCTTCTAGGCTGCTACTCAGCCAAGGCCACATCAAGCCAAGCTCTACCAGCCCTCTAGGCTGTGGTGGGACTTCATTCTCAAGGGTACCCCAACCATCATCTTTGCATTACCCTCGGCTCTATTCCTACTCTGTGGAGATATCACATAGGATTCATGACAGTTACCTTAGTCCAACACACTGGAGAATACTGTTGGTTTAATTCAAGCTACTGAAACCATTTGAAATTGTAACCAATTAAGTGAGTTCAGACACTGCCAGCCTGAGTGCGGTCATACCCTTATTAAAACTACTGGAGAAGGAGCTAGAGAAGCTGAAAAGGGAGATGAAATGAAGCAATTCTGCTAAGTATGTTAGACTTGTAGATCAAGCACTTTTTTTTACTTTTCTAGGACCAAAGGTTTTGCAACATCTTGCAATTGGATTACTACATTTTGGAAACCATGCTCTATCCTAGGTTTAAGTACTATGTAATGTCTTTCTTTCCAAATGGCACAAATCATAAAGATGCAAGTTGTTAGCACAAGTGGCACATGACACAATGACGTCTGCTGCTTCAGCTTCTATTGCAAATACTGCTGCTAGGAAAAAACTGACCTTTTTCAAGAGGCCAACTGTTGATAATGATGATGAGTCAACTCAACGCACCAGAGTGAAACATTATGACATCAGGTCAAGCTTAAATTAATTGCCCACTTATATTGACACCTCTACCTTGGCTCAATCTGATACAGTAAACATCAATAGAATGGTGGAGGTTTATAATAAATGTACAAATTAGCATGGATAAACTGATCTTTATCAAAATGAACTAGGATGACCTTTCCCGCCAATTACAACAAAGTACAGAGACTTCAGTAACAGTGGAAATTAGCTAATTTTGTGTGATGATGATATTAGCACTGATGAGGGTGCATCTCAGCACTTGCAATCTCCGTCATATGCCGTTACACAAGGGGAAGGCTGAGATTAGCATTTGCATATTCCCACAACCACTATAGAGACAGCAGTTGTACTAGTGAATGCATTATCATCCATCTATGAACAAGGCCCAGTGTCCACTGCTGGATCCTATGCTACTTATCGGAATGCACAAGATACAATATATTTTATATCTTCGCCATTCAACCTTTGTAGGGATACTTAAATCAAGAGGAAACTGCTGTTTTTGTTTCATTTAAGGGGAAAATAAGCTTGATAAATTTACCCCTTTACATTGAGACTACCCAGTGATAACTGTAAAGCTTGGAACTGATGCCAAAGTATTGCTAAATTAAAAAATTTATTACTACTGTAAATATAAAATGTATACACTTGAACTAAGAAGAGGCAGCTTATACTAGCTATTTCGAATTGCAATTGTGACACAAATAAAATACTGTTATAGGATCAGAAAAGTTTATATTATGTATTTGCACTACTGTCTGCAAGTGGAATTTTGGAATGTGACTTCCCTAATAGTTTCTGATATACTGATGTACTGTTATACAGAAGTCTTTTACTTTCCACAAACAATAACACTTTTGGCCACAAGATGGCATCACTCCTTAATTCGATTTTTCTTTCTATTAGTTCATATTTTCAAATAGAATAAAGTATATACTGCACGATTGTTTTTATATATTAAGATACAACACTTTCACAGTGACAAAGTTTATATAGTGTTATTTTGTAGCTTGCTTGTTTCTGTGTGATGATTGACCCGTCACATTCAATGGCTTGTTCTACTGTATGTCTAAAGCTCTGTGGGACCTACCAAATGCAGAGCTACAGAAAATATTTGCTCTTAGGGCCTGATTCAGAGCCACTCGTAAGCGGCCGCTCGTTCGTTCCGAGCGATGTTTGTCCAACTGCGCATGCATACGGATCATAATATGCATGGGCGAACCAGTCATTGCGGCCGAAAATCGTTTGTTCGCTAAATAGCGAATGCCTGCTATTTTGAGTGACAGGATGAGGCGTTTGTGGGTGGTAACAGGGGAAGGTGCTTGAAAACGGGGAGTGGAGATCAGAACGCAGGCGTGCTTAAAGGTCAAAACGGGCGTTTTAAGGGTGTGCATAATTAATACAGCAGCGTCATTGACCACGTCACTTGGTTATTTTATAGTCAGAACTGCTCGGAAGATAGCGGTAGGAAAAACCAACCACAAGAATAGCGAGCAGTTCATACGCTGTTCGATGTACTCGATTAATCTGTTAAATAGAGGACATGACGTATGATGCGAGCGGCCAGGGGGCGTAGTAATCCAAAAGACGACCGCAAGTTTTGTTCGCTCGTTCAGACATAGAGGCGTGAACAGACCGCAAAGAGCGAATGGTTAATTTGAATAGCCACTCCTTTTCCTGAACGACCATCCACAAATTGCGTCCAGCTCTGAATCAGGCCCTTAATACTCAACACTTAAAAGTAATATAGAATAACTCGCAACACAAAGCTGTATGTACTGTATGCTAATAAAACTATTTGGAAACCATCAATTGCTCTATTTATGTGGCCATAAACACTATTTGGTCTTGCTAAATAGAATCATTCTTAATAATATTATTTTTAGAACTAAACAGAAAAGAAATAAAACAGAAAATAAATGTACTCACACCTGGTTATACCCATATTGTATATGGTACCAGCTGCTTGGCAGTATTAATGCCAAATACTGTATGTATACAAAACAGAAAGACATTTATTGTCAGCACTAGCACTAGCAATGCAAACGTGTGTATCTAGCAAATAAAAGCACAGGTATTTTGTTAATATTTTGATCAAAACTTTGAAATCTTGCAGTCTATCATAAAGATACTACAATATCTGCATGTCCCTATACTAACATAGATATGATATAGATTTTTAATAGTAAATCGACAACAGATGGTAGACAGACAAAAAGTCGATAGGTACAAATGGTCGACACCCATATGGTCGACAGTGCAAATGGTGGATAGGTACAAAAGGTCAGTAGGGGATAATGGTCGACCCACATATGGTCCACACAAAAATAGTCAACACCTAACACTAACCCTGGTGCCTAACCCAAACTCTCCCCCTGGTGCCTAGCCCTAACCCTTCTCTAAGGCAAACCCTCCCCCTGGTGCCTAAATCTAACCCTCACCCTGGTGCTTAACACCCTCCCCCTATTGCCTAACCCTAAACATATACTACCTGGTGCCTAATGCTAACCCTCCCCTAGAGCCAAACAACCCTTCCCCTGGTGCCTAACCCTAACTCATCCTCTGGTGCCTAACTCTCCCCTAGAACCAAACTCTCCCGCTGGTGCTTAGCCCTAACCCTCACCCTAGTGCCTAAGCCTAACCCACCACCTGGAGCCTAACCCTAACCATTTTCCCAGTGCCTAACACTCCATCTGGTGCCCAACCATAATCCTTCCCCTAGTACCCAAACCTAACCCTCCCTCTGGTGCCTAACCATAACCCTCCCCCTATTGACTAACCCTAACCCTCCCCCTGGTGCCTAACCCTAACCCTCCCCCTTGTGCCACACCCTCCCCTTGGTGCCTAACCCTAACCCTTTCCCTGGTGCCTAACCGAAAGAGCCAAACCCTTGCCCTGGAGCCTAACCCTAACCCTCCCCCTGGTGCCTAACCCTAACCCCTGGAGTTACACCCTAACCATCTTCCTAGTGCCTAACCCTCCATGTGGTGCCTAACCCTAATCCTCCCCCTAGTACCCAACCAGGGCTGGCTCCAGCGGTAGCCGTGCCCTGTGCCGCCCGGGTGATGGTCACCCCCTCTAGTCTAGTCTAGATCAAAAAATGGGGGCATGGCCTAATTACCATAGGCCACACCCCCTAAATGACGTTATTTGGGGCGTGCCTGCATGGCACGCCTCCCATGTAACGTCAGGCTGGGGGGAGCCCAGCACTTTGTCACTAACTGGGCTTCCCCCAGCCCACTCCTGGCACTGAATGGATGCCACGCGCATGTGTGCAGAATCCATTCAGACCTTGGGGTCTGGCACCGCTGCACAGCTGCGGCAGTGGGGGTACCCAACCTCCCGACTAGACCACCCGCGGGTCACTTCAGCCCAGAGGTGGAACAGCGGGATAATGCTGTCCAACTGAAATTGGGATGTTGGGGAGGTGTGCGCTCTCTATGGGGTGGCACCTCTGTTCGACCGCACTGGTTGAACACCCAAGAGCCAGCCCTGTACCCAACCCTAACCCTCCTCCAGTGACTAAACCTAACCATCCCCTTTCGCAGTCTAACCCTCCCCCTCCCCCTCGTGCCTAACCCCCAAGTGCCTAATCCTAACTCTAGCACCGTCACGTCACAGAGGTCCTTTAGCCACATAGGAAATAGCAGCAACCCTCTGGATATAGTGAACGAGTGCAATCAAACACTGTACAAGAAATCAGGTGAGTGTGAGGGCTTGGTAACTGAATTGTTATGTTTAAGTGTTTTTTTTTTTTAATTACCAGTCTAATCAACCCCTCTAGGGCTTATGGTCAGCAATGATTATATCACTTGCTTAGTGGGATCAGCATTGGTGTGACTATACGTATATGTATGTCAGATACCATTGGTGATGCTAAAAAAAGGCTTCTGTTTTAATTTTTTTTTTTGCATATTTGTGTGTGTATGTGTGTGAGGAAGGGGGAATACTAGTGTGGCGTTTGCTGGAAATGAGCACGATGTATATGCTTGGCACAAAATGTACTGCATGGATAACTATATGGGCTGCCGCTGTGTTTTGTGGATCAGAGGCAGTGGCAAACGCAGGATTTCTAGAGGGGGGTTTCCAAATGCCTGATTTTAGAGTGAGTGTGGCCAGTCCATGAAGAGGGTAGAATTAACACTTAACCAGCTTTAATATTCGTCATACAAAGTGTATTGTGTGTCATAATTCCAGCATATACAGGACCAGCGATCATAGTAAGCCATTAGATGCGGCAGTAGGGCCATCCTGCCTGAGGTGAATGGTTTTTTTTTTCAGATGTGAGCACAATTCCAGAGCATTGGAGCAAGTCCGGGAGTCTGGGGGAGCAGCAGAATAACCTAGCACTGCCCTGGACATATATGTACATATTGGGCTCTATAGCAACACATCCCTAACAGTGAATGCTTTCCAGATATCCTATTTGGTGCACAGGTTATTTATTACTGGCTAATACATGTTAGAAGATCCACAGGTGGTGCTAATTATTTCATTTGTGATACTGAAAAGAACATGCAGCTCTAGTAAAATTCTATTCTGTTACTATTTCTATTGTGGTCATGGTGTCGGCTGGGGAGGGGGGTTTCCAGGCAGATGGAAAACCCCCCTGCGTTCGCCTATGAGAGGGTTGTGTGTGCTATGGGCCCCTGTGACATACAGTATATTAGGTTGTATATTAAGTTTATAATATGTATTACTGAGCGTTGCTATTGTTAGGCTGGCAGTAATGGTATCTGCAATGTCCAGAAACAGAGCAATAGTGTATAATCATGTTTTGTGTGTCAAATTAATGTTGCAGTAGTTCTCAGGTCAAGCTTACTTGGGTTCCCACTGGTAGACCAAAACAATTGAAATAACAGTTTAAAGTCTGTAGATGAGTTTGGACCAATGCAAATATTTTTTGAGCGCCCTGCGTCCAACGGAGCGATTCAATTGTTGCTCCAATCAGCCACTCTTGCCACGGTCACCCATTATTTCTGCTCGCCCCCCTTGATACGCACAAAAAATAATGGAAGTCCCGCGTAGGAACAAACATTTGCATATTTCCCTGTCTAAAGTGACGGGCAATATGCAAATATGGGTGCCTAAAAAACATTTGAATTATCCCCTTTGTGTATTATAATTTCAGGCACCACAGAAATTCACTTTGGGGGCAGGACTATAAGTGGGAGGAGTAATGAGTGGAAAGGGGAGGAGTCAGTATTAATTCTTAAACCGCCTCCCCCCTAAAAGTAAAGTCTAGATCCGCCACTGCGTGCGATCGCTCTGTCATCTCTCGCTAAGACATAGAGGACGTCATTAAGCCTAGCCGTGCGACCACAGAATTTGCATACCCGGCCCCTGACGGCTGCAAAACTGCGCTGCGCTGCAAATGGGTCTGAATGAGCTCCTAAATAAGGTGTATAATTAGAGTCACGCTGTAAAGTAACCGCAGCTTATTCAGTGACCAATAAATTATTACAACCCCAGAACAAAGCAGAGCAGACAAGGGTAATAGCTATAGTCACACTGTAAATCACATGCGGCTTAATTAGTGACTAAATAATTACTGCAGCCCCAGAACTATACATCAGCAAAGAAAGAGATCACACTGTATAATAATACTATCGCTATAATACACACTATCGCTACTCAAGAGCCACTATAGAATATAGCTCCACTGTGGAGAAATACAATAGAAATCAATTCATAGGAGATTATATAATATCCAATAAACTGATAAAAGTATCATTTGTCATGGACACAATATTGTAATTTACATGAGGTTACATAGTATCCAATAACTGATATCTGACATGATATAACTGATTATAATGGTGTGATTCTGTGTTCATAGGGGCAAATTCAGCATTACACGTAAATGCAAGATTCCTGATTATCGGGATTGTCCTGCAGTGGAGCTCAATAAATTCTGTGTCCTGGGCACAGCTATACATCAGTTGGTGGCAAGTAGCACATATTGGGTTATTCTTGATGATTGGTTTACCCCTTTTACAACACAGCTAAAACCTGAGTTATTGCAGGGTTATCCCAGATTGCTGCTAGGTGTAAAAGGGGCAAGGGTTGGATTCCTGGGTCTTATCATACACAAAATAAGTGAAGTGGACAAGTTTTGGTGCGGAAACATAAACCCTTTCTCTTTCCAAAAACCATTTGTCTCTGTCGCATACGCATCTAGCGTGTGGATCTGAATCGAGACCTATGTACTAAGCCTTGCAGAGAGATAAAGTGGAGAGAGACTATAGGGTCTATGTACTAAGCCTTGCAGAGAGATAAAGTGGAGAGAGACAAAGGGATCTATGTACTAAGCCTTGGAGAGAGATAAAGTGGAAAGAGACTAAGGGATCTATGTACTATGCCTTGCAGAGAGATAAAGTGGAGAGAGACTATAGGGTCTATGTACTAAGCCTTGGAGAGAGATAAAGTGGAGAGAGACTAAAGGATCTATGAACTAAGCCTTGGAGAGAGATAAAGTGGAGAGAGACTATAGGGTCTATGGACTAAGCCTTGGAGAGAGATAAAGTGGAGAGAGACTATAGGGTCTATGGACTAAGCCTTGGAGAGAGATAACATGGAGAGAGACTATAGGGTCTATGGACTAAGCCTTGGAGAGAGATAACATGGAGAGAGACTATAGGGTCTATGTACTAAGCCTTGCAGATAGATAAAGTGGAGAGAGACTATAGGGTCTATGTACTAAGCCTTGCAGAGAGATAAAGTGGAGAGAGACTAAAGGATCTATGAACTAAGCCTTGGAGAGAGATAAAGTGGAGAGAGACTATAGGGTCTATGGACTAAGCCTTGGAGAGAGATAAAGTGGAGAGAGACTAAAGGATCTATGAACTAAGCCTTGGAGAGAGATAAAGTGGAGAGAGACTATAGGGTCTATGTACTAAGCCTTGGAGAGAGATAAAGTGGAGAGAGACAAAGGGATCTATGTACTAAGCCTTGGAGAGAGATAAAGTGGAGAGAGACTAAGGGATCTATGTACTATGCCTTGCAGAGAGATAAAGTGGAGAGAGACTATAGGGTCTATGTACTAAGCCTTGGAGAGAGATAAAGTGGAGAGAGACTAAAGGATCTATGAACTAAGCCTTGGAGAGAGATAAAGTGGAGAGAGACTATAGGGTCTATGGACTAAGCCTTGGAGAGAGATAAAGTGGAGAGAGACTATAGGGTCTATGGACTAAGCCTTGGAGAGAGATAACATGGAGAGAGACTATAGGGTCTATGGACTAAGCCTTGGAGAGAGATAACATGGAGAGAGACTATAGGGTCTATGTACTAAGCCTTGCAGATAGATAAAGTGGAGAGAGACTATAGGGTCTATGTACTAAGCCTTGCAGAGAGATAAAGTGGAGAGAGACTATAGGGTCTATGAACTAAGCCTTGGAGAGAGATAAAGTGGAGAGAGACTATAGGGTCTATGTACTATGCCTTGCAGAGAGATAAAGTGGAGAGAGACTATAGGGTCTATGTACTAAGCCTTGCAGAGAGATAAAGTGGAGAGAGACTAAAGGATCTATGAACTAAGCCTAGGAGAGAGATAAAGTGGAGAAAGACTATGGGGTCTATGGACTAAGCCTTGGAGAGAGATAAAGTGGAGAGAGACTATAGGGTCTATGGACTAAGCCTTGGAGAGAGACTATAGGGTCTATGGACTAAGCCTTGCAGAGAGATAAAGTGGAGAGAGACTATAGGGTATATGGACTAAGCCTTGGAGAGTGATAAAGTGGAGAGAGACAAAGGGATCTATGTACTAAGCCTTGGAGAGAGATAAAGTGGAGAGAGACTAAGGGATCTATGTACTATTCCTTGCAGAGAGATAAAGTGGAGAGAGACTATAGGGTCTATGTACTAAGCCTTGGAGAGAGATAAAGTGGAGAGAGACTAAAGGATCTATGAACTAAGCCTTGGAGAGAGATAAAGTGGAGAGAGACTATAGGGTCTATGGACTAAGCCTTGGAGAGAGATAAAGTGGAGAGAGACTGTAGGGTCTATGGACTAAGCCTTGGAGAGAGATAACATGGAGAGAGACTATAGGGTCTATGGACTAAGCCTTGGAGAGAGATAACATGGAGAGAGACTATAGGGTCTATGTACTAAGCCTTGCAGATAGATAAAGTGGAGAGAGACTATAGGGTCTATGTACTAAGCCTTGCAGAGAGATAAAGTGGAGAGAGACTATAGGGTCTATGGACTAAGCCTTGGAGAGAGATAAAGTGGAGAGAGACTATAGGGTCTATGTACTAAGCCTTGCAGATAGATAAAGTGGAGAGAGACTATAGGGTCTATGTACTATGCCTTGCAGAGAGATAAAGTGGAGAGAGACTATAGGGTCTATGTACTAAGCCTTGCAGAGAGATAAAGTGGAGAGAGACTAAAGGATCTATGAACTAAGCCTAGGAGAGAGATAAAGTGGAGAAAGACTATGGGGTCTATGGACTAAGCCTTGGAGAGAGATAAAGTGGAGAGAGACTATAGGGTCTATGGACTAAGCCTTGGAGAGAGACTATAGGGTCTATGGACTAAGCCTTGCAGAGAGATAAAGTGGAGAGAGACTATAGGGTATATGGACTAAGCCTTGGAGAGTGATAAAGTGGGCGGAGAAAAAATAACAACCAATCAGCTCCTAACTGTAATTTTTGAAACATAGGCTGTAAAGTGACAGTTAGGAGCTGGTTTGTTGGTACTTTGGGCGGGACGAATGACGCATCGCAATTTGCATGCGATGGATCCTGCCACTCTCCGTATGCATGTTGGCAGTAATTACACCGCTATGCATGAACAAAAACGCCAAAAACAGCTCTGTCGGTAATAGCTATCCTCGGCAATTGAGGGACTTCCGGGACTATGACCCAGATGTCCCTCTGGGGTCATTATGTGCATGTGCAGAATGACACACATGACGCAGGGGGTGCTAGGAGGGATCAGCTTGGAACCCTGTCACATCACTCTGCGGAGAGAAGTTCATAGGCATCTCTAGGGTAACGCCATTACCCATCTGCATCCAAACCCTGGAATGCACCATATATCATACTCCACTCTTCAGTCACAACAGGGACCAATTTATATGATAGCCGCTCTTTTGTGTGCTGCCCCGTGCGTCACAACGCACACCAATTTGTGCGTATATCAGAGTGTGACCACACACAGAAGAGTGGTATGTCTATTACATAAACCACACAATGTTACTGTTTCATTTTATCTGCGATTAAGTGGATGAGAAATATATCCAAGATGAAGGCTAAATTGCACTACAGATTTTAACTTATGTAAAACTACTACCAGCCAATAATTAGTTTTACCAAACAGATGGAATTATTGTTATTAAAATATTAAAACAAACCTTGATCTGGAAAGCAGGGGAAACATTCTATTGAATATATTCAGGAAATAAACACCAAAACACAGAGGATACATTAGAGCACAATATTGCTGGGAAGTTACAAAGTTACAATGTGTTAATAAAGTTGAATTCCATTCTCCAAGCAGCAAACAGAACAGAAGGATGAAAACCTTTAGGTTATGGATGAATTATTGATTCTCATATAAAACAGTTTAAAAAGAGACAGTAACAAAATTATATCGCTCTTTTTTTCTATTTTAATCACTTATTTCTTACTTTATTGTTGCTTAGAAATATTTTGCTAATAAAAGGTACAGATGGTGTAATGGTTAGCATTACTGCCTCACAGCACTGAGGTTGTGGATTCGATACCCACTATGGCCCTAGCTGTGTGGAGTTTGTATATTCTCCCTGTGCTTGCGTGGGTTTCCTCCGGGTGCTCCGGTTTCCTCCCACACTCCAAAAATATACTGGTAGGTTAATTGGCTCCTAACAAAATTACCCCTAATGGGCATGTGTTAGGGAATATTGGGCCTGGTTCAGAGCCGGTCGCTATTAGCGCTCGCTCGTTCTGAAAAAGGGGGTGCCTATTCAAATGAACCGTTCGCTCTTTGCGGTCTGTTGCCGCCTCTATGTCTGAACGAGCGAGCAAAACATGCGGACGTTTTTTTTATAAAAACGCCCCCTGGCCGCTCGCATCATACGTCATGTCCGCTATTTATTAGATTAATCGAGTACATCGACCAGCATATGAACTGCTCGCTATTTTTGTGGTTGGTTTTTCCTACCACAAATTTGCGAGCAGTTCTGACTATAAAATAACCCAGTGACATGGTCAGTGATGCTGCTGTATTAATTATGCACACCCATAAAACGCCCGTTTTGACCTTTAAGCACGCCTGCGTTCTGATCTCCACTCCCCGTTTTGAAGCACCTTCCCCTGTTACCACCCACATATGCCTCCTACTTTCACTCATATTAGCAGGCATTCGCTATTTAGCGAACAAACGATTTTCGGCCGCACTGACTGGTTCGCGCATGCGTATTACGATCCGTACGCATGCGCAGTTGGGCAAACATCGCTCGGAACGAACGAGCGGCTGCTTACGAGCGGCTCTGAATCAGGCCCATAGAGTGTAAGCTCCACTGGGGCAGGGACGGATGTGAATGGCCAAATATTCTCTCTGTAAAGTGCTGAGGAATATGTGTGCGCTATCTAAACAACTGGTAATAAATAAATGCATTTTTTTAGTTATTAATGCAAAATAATGAATTGAATATTCTAGTATGCACATGCAAGATCGGTAGTGCACACGTGTAGGATCGGTAGTGCGGACTTGGAGGAGTGGTAGTGTGCATGTGCAGGATCGGTAGTGCACACATGTAGGATCGGTAGTGCGCACTTGGAGGAGCGGTAGTGTGCATGTGCAGGGCCGCAACTAGGGGGGGGCTGGAGGTGCACGTGCACCGGGTGAGCCGCTGTACCTGGTGCCAGTGACCTCCAGCCCAGCGCTGCAGAGAGGCTCCAAGCCGGACGTCCGCTGGTAATATTTATTACCAGCGGGCGCCCGGCTCCTTCTCTGCAGCGACGCGGTGTAGCCGGAGCCGGAGGCTGGAGTTCTCTCCCGAACTCCAGCTTCCAGCTCTCCCCACGGGCACTATGGGGGAGACGTCATGACATCTCCCCCATAGTTCCAAGGAGCAGCCGGCGGACCGGACGCGACGCTGGATGCAGGAGCGGGGTTCAAGGTAAGTATTTTTTTTTTAATAAGCTGCACTACAGGGGCATTATTATGGGGGCAGGGGCATTACCACAGGGGCATTACTATGGGGGCATAGGCAATAAGGGGCATTACTAATGGGGCATGAGCACTACAGGGGCATTACTATTGGGGCATGGGCACTACAGGGGCATTACCACAGGGGCATTACTGTGGGGGCATGAGCACTACAGGGGCATTACTGTAAGGGCACTACAGGGATATTACTATGGGGCATGGGCAATACAGGGGCATTACTATGAGAGCATGGGCACTACAGGGGCATTACTATGAAAGCATGGGCACTACAGGGGCATTAATATGGGAGCATGGGCACTACAGGGGAATTACTGTATGGTGGGCACTACTGGGGCATTACTATGGGGGTATTAACATATGGGCATTACTATGGGGGCATTACAATATGGGCACTACTGCAGGGGGAATTACATGGGGGGCGCCAAATTACTGTCTTGCCCCTGGTGACAAAAATCCTAGTTTCGGCCCTGGCATGTGCAGGATCGGTAGTGCGCACGTGTAGCATCTGTAGTTTTGTGCACTTAGCCAAAAGGGAGATAGCTCCCATAAGGAATTTAATAGCCAGTTGCGGATAGCATGCACCCGATGGCTGGAAGAGAAAGGGATTTATTTATATTTTATCAACTGCTTTCAAAATTGGCTACAGAAATAAAGTAATGGGTGACCCATAACCCATGAGCAAGCTGCGGATCTGGCCAATGAGTATCTAGTTAATCGGCCAGGATGGAGACCTACTGTACCGAAAGAACTACCCCCAATATGACCCGAAAGAGAAACATTTTTTGGGCAAAGGGAAAATAGGATGCAGAGATGGGAGAATCGAGCCCAGGTGTCACAACCACAACAGCTGAGTGAAGCAATCCGATCCCATCCAGTCAAATTACAGTAGCTGAGGAAATGTTATCGTTGTGGTTGCTTGGGTCACATTCAGTGGGACTGTCCTAGCAGCCACGGCCCATCTCCTGGTCCACGGCATGGGGCCCCTTCGGTGGCTTCTTGTGAGGAGGAGTTTGCATACACTGCTGAGGCAGACTACTATCCTGATGCGCCAGAGGCAGAAGGAATAGTGTCTAATTTGAGACCATTGCGAGTGTGGGGAAGGTTGCTCCAGTTAATATACGTACACATCTCCAGGCCATGTGGGTGGGAAGACAAAAGTGCCAAGGGTGCATCAATCACCTTAGTACGTCCTGAATTGGTCCTGAGTCTTGTCTACTCCCTAAGCGAAGAATTCACATTTCTACAATTCGTGGTGACTTGAAGGACATACCTATGGCTGAAATTTGGTTGGACTGGGGACATGGTAGGGGCCAGGTGGAAGTGAGACTTATGACTCCCAGCAGAAGTTGTTTTGGGAAATGATTTAGGCCATTGATTAACAAACCACTTTGCCAATGTTGTGACCCGGAGTCAAGGTAGAGCTGCCAGTTAGGTTCCAAACAGATCTCCAGACCTGCACTAGAAGTCTTGGATGTGTCACCCACAATAGACCCTGAATCATCACTGATAAATATGCCTGACTCAAACCTGGCTTTGACACAAGGGGGCTTAGGGGAGGTGGACAGAGTACAATTTAGACATGCCCAACAGACAGACCCATCATTAGCAGGCTTACGCAGCTGAGCAGATCAAACCCTTAATGAAGGGCAACATGCTCAGATAGTGTGAGAGAATGATTTGTTGTATCGGAAGCACCAACATTAGGTAAAGCTCACAAGCAGTTAGAGGTGCCTTGAGAGTACAGATCCCAGTTAATAGAGCTTGCCCATGACATCCCAGTAGCTGGGCATATAGGATTAAGAAAACCAGAGCCCGTTTATTACATAGCTTTTACTGGCTAGGCTTGTCACAGGATGTGTTTAAATATCGCAACTTCTGCGAAGTATGTCAGACACTTGGTGGAGCTCCTAGTAAAGCTACCTTAATGTCTATGCCCATCATTGGTGAGCCTTTCAGGAGAGTAGCCATGGACATTATAAGTCCCCTTTCAAAGCCTAGCAAATCCGGTAAGCGATTTATTCTAGCAGTAGTTGGATATGCAACCCGTTATCCCGAAGCAAAGCTCTAACATGCACTGATGTAGAACACATTAGGCCCGTATAGACATTTTCAGCTGGGTAGGATTCCCACAAGAGGTTGAAACAAAGAAAGAAACACAGTGTGGCCTTACTGAATAGAACTGCATATCATGATTATTGTTACCAACAGCCGGCCAAGCGCTTCTGGAATATATATTAATTCCACACACCTCCCAACATTTAGTCATCTGAAAATGGGTTAAATTAGGGCCTTCTCCCAATCTACCCAATCTACCCAATCCACCAAGACATACTCATTTTTCCATGAAACTTTGCCTTTTTTGCAGTCTGCCAAAAATGAGACAGTTCGGAGGAACAATATGTTTCTGCAGGAACTGTTACAATACTGATCTGTATATTCAGGCTCTAGCAATTGTAGACAGATGGACACACTTAAAGAACAAGAACTGAATTCAGAATAAATACTGTACAATAAACATACCAGTGTTACACTAATGGTGCATACACACGATCAGATTTTTCCTTCAGATATGAACGATAATGATTTAAAAATCGTTCAGTCGTTCATATCTGAAGGAAAATCGTTCATATCTGACATGCCTGAACGATGGACGATCAACGATGCGCGTTCCCGTTTGTCAGATAACGATATCTGACATCTGATGGGTTTGCAGTCAGACTTGGACGATTCCATTCATTTTAATGCAGTCAAAAATTGTTCAATCGTTCAAATCGTTCAAATCGTTCAAAACTTTGGTAAAATCGTTCAAATCGTTTAATCGTTCAATCGTTCATGTGACAAATCTGACAAGTCTGACAAATCTGACCGTGTGTACGCTCCATAAGGGGTACATTTACTAAAGTGAAAGTTTTTAGAAGTGAGCTTTAGAATAGATGTTGCCCATAGCAACCAATCAGATTCTAGCTATTATCTTCTAGAACCGGCATGTCAAACATGCGGCCCGAATAAACACTTTCTGTGGCCCAAGAGTGTGGGCTCACATATATATAATATGCAGCACAGCTCCAATCGGGCAGTGTTTACTTACCAGGCTGGCAACAGTGGTCTCTGAAGCAATCAGAAGCCTTTGTTCGCTTCAGAGGCCAGCGTTCCCAGTGATGCAGCGCGCGGGTGACGTCACCCGTGTCTGCCGCTCTGGATCTAATTAGATCCAGTCAGCAGCAGTGTCTATGCAGGACGTTGTGGACTGGAGCAGTGCCCAGCAGCCATCGTGAAGAAAGGTAGAGTGGGGCCTGTTCTATTCTGGGAGGGGGCCGTACTGGGGGCACAACATAAGGGGCACAACATAAGGGGCATTACTGGGGCATCTGCATAACGGGCATTACTGGGGGGCACAACATAAGGGCCATTACTGGGGGATCTGCATAAGGGGCATTACTAAGTACATTACTGGGGGCTCTGCATAAAGGGCATTACTGGGGGCGCAACATAAGGGGCATTACTGGGGGCACTTCTAGGGGCATTACTGGGGCACTGAATAAAGGGCACTAGGGACATTACTGGGGGCTCTGCATAAGGGGCATTACTGGGGGCACAACATAAGGGGCATTACAGGGGTCACTGTTTAAGGTGCACTTCTAGGGGCATTACTGGGGCACTGCATAAGGGGCACTACTAGGGGCTTTACTGCGGCACTGCATAAGGGGTATTACTGGGGGCACAACATAAGGGGTATTACTGGGGTACTGTATAAGGTGCACTTCTAGAGGCATTACTGGGGCACTACTAGGGGCATTACTGGGGCATTGCATAATGGGCACTAATTCAGGGGGCATAGCAAAAGGGGCTGTAATACAGGGTGGAATTGCATAAGGGGCACTGCTACAGTGGGCACTGCATTGTTTTTTATTAATAATAAACCTTTCAAAATTGCTTATAAGACTTTTTTGTTGTTGTTGCGGCCCACACACTCTAAGACCTTGAATATTCGGCCGGTTGGTATTTTGAGCTTGACATGTCTGTTCTAGAAGGCGCTAGTTAAATGTTAAGTACAATCTGATTGGTTGCTATGGGCAACATCTCTTCTAAAACTCACTTCTAAAAACTCTCACTTTAGTAAATTTACCCCTAACAGTCCACTGCATTTGTGTTAAAACGTACATCCCCCCACTCTATTACACATAACTGAAGCTCATCCCCCACTCTTAGGGCAATGTCCTAATAGGATCTGATGCTGATGAAAAGCTGATGTTGCAGGCAGTTGAGTTACTGTGACATTCCTGGGCAAACACCTGTATATGAATCCACCACTCACAACAGTGCATCTGTGCAAAGTAAGTCTGGCTGCTTGTCAGTCAGTCATTATCTGTCTGTTTAAAAAGAGAAGACCCTCCCTCCTTAAGTGACTATCTGCTGTGCAGAACTGAAAGAGAGCAGGAAGGTCATATTTAGTTAACTATAAAACTTACTTTATTTCATGTTCATTATACAATTCAATAATACCATACTGTATGTATATTAGCATTAAATAGCAACTTTATTTTGAAATGCATTTTTTTTTATTTAGGGAATGTGAAAACAATGAACGATTGAGTAATAGAGCATGATATCATTATTAATCCTTATGTGGACATTCCTAATACATAACAGCAATTGTACCAGACAGCTAGTATATGTGATCCCATAACATCAGTGTTTATAAAAATCCTTGCAGCAACTTCTGTTGAAGGGGGTGGAGGCAGGAGAAGGGGGAAACGGGGGAGACATTCACTGTGTATTTTTTTTCTTTGACACTTTTAAGAGATAGAAATTCGCTAACACAGATCAAAATAAATTATTTTTGAACTTTTAATCATACAGCCGATTAATGTTCATACTCAGACCTTAAAGTGACATTGCTGTACAATGGTCTGTTATTCTGGGTTCATTAAACAATTCCATTTATTCTCAGCAGGGGGAGCCATGGTTAACCTAGAACGGTTCCCCCACAGTCACATTACCATTTAATATTATTAGCAACATTTCAAGAAAGCTGTTATCTTTGTGCATCACAATGATTAGTGCATAGAAACGACACAGACATTATTTACACTTATGAAGTTGCGATGTCTGACTGCCCTAACATAAAGAGGAAGAAACTGAAATTTTAATTGAAAAAAAAATAAAAATGACATAAACACATACTGTTTAAGAAAGGCCTCCACATAAAAATAGGCCCATCATCATGACAATTGCCATTTGGACAGTCATAGATCATAAGTATTCAAATATTATTTTATAGTTTTTTACATATTAGGGAGAAATTGTGGCTGGAAGAGTAGCGGGTGTACATGACCGCATGCGCTGGCCACACCCACACAGCACTGGCCACACCCTCCCTGCTAATAGGCCGCTGATCATTTTCAGCCACAGGCCCATGTGATCCTTTATTTGGCCCAGGAAAAGATGTCTCCAGTGGGTATTTGTATCATTGTTGTCCAAAGTATTAGTTTTGACTAGTGCAGGAGGTTCATTGGAATTAGTGTGCACTCTATGTGTCTTTTGTTCCAAGTTTCATTTATTTGTTGAGCATTGATGGATCGAAGAATTGCCACTTTTCCATTTGGCTAATTTATTAATACACTCGGCGAGTATGCAATGAGATGTCTTGTATTTTGGAGGTGTGTTTAAACAAGATACATTATATAATCACTGGCCAGTATGACATAACAAATAAGATGTTACTGTATGCGACCGCACAAAAGCAGTTCCAAAACTTTCCAAGTTAGCTAGTAACCTCATTCCCAGAGTTTTAATAAAAGCCCAACCTCTCTACTTTATTGTATACGGTAGTTCTTTAATGTGATCACTAAATAGTCTTACTCTGTGCTGCATTATTCAGAATGTTTTATATAATCCATCTATTGTTTTTTTTTTATTAGTAATGTTATTAGTACATGAGGGTTTCAAAAGGCTGTGGGTAAAAATAAAATCCCTGGTAATTTTAGGAACAGTAACCTGTGATGTAAGCTTGTCCCATGCACAGCATAATAATCTTTAATGCATGCACTTAAGTGCTTGACGTAAAAAACAAACAAACACCAACATTTGCGCTCCCAACGTTTACACACGGGAAGATGAAGACTGTTAACAACAGTGGCACTGTATGCTATCGGTGACCAATGTGGACTACAGCATTAATCTGAATGCCATTATAACGGTGATTGCCAGATATAGTAAATTGGAGCGCAGATTGAAGCCGTTATTTGAGCAGGTAATCTCTCTTCTCAGATTAGTGCCTCCAAAATTGTGGTTTTGGATTCCTCTCATGTCACAGATAGCTTTAGTTCCACAACCACGGACGGCCGTCTTGCCATACTTTGCTCCTGCAAGTAACACAAAACAGTTGTGAAGTCATTGGTTTATTATGTTTTGTTTGTATGCCAGCTATGTATATAGAACACTGTATCATTAACATACAGTACAAGTGATGCATGAGTGTTTTTAATCAGTGGACTGCAACCTGTTACTTGTACCCCCAGGGGTACTTGATGTGACGTTCATTGGTACTGCAGGACATGCAAGTAATAATTAGACACATAGGGGGGAATTCAAGTCAGCTCATTGTTGAATAGCGATGGGAGGGAGCTCCCGGAACTATTCAATACACCGCGCTGTTTGGGCAGGCTAAGGATTTCTTCTCACACCCCCCTGGGAATGCAAGGAGAAATCCGACCAATGTGCCGGGCGCACAGCTGTTTTTCTGCATAGCCCGGCGCTTACAGCCGCGCACCCGGCACTTGGGTCAGAGAATGCCGGTTACCGCGCCTTAACACCCTTGTTAAGGCACGATAACCGGTATTCTCCGACCACACAGCGCACTGTACTTCTCTTTTTCCCCTCTTAATCCATCTCTCTCCTTCCCCCTCATCTGTTTATTTCTGTTATCAGCACTTGATTTATTATATAGCTTATCCTTTGCATTACCTTTTTTTCTTTTCAGCATTACTGTTATACTTTTTTGTCCTCACCTTTCCTCCACTCCAGATTGTTTTTTTCTTTTGGGGGCCTGTGTACTGCTGTGTGCCTTTTTCTTTTCTTCTATATTGTTATACATGTCTGGTTGTGAATATTGTGGTTATGTTGTTATTGGGTGATTATCAGGAGTGTCTTTGTTTTCGACATGAAGTGTTATTTGATGAGTAAGTATGGGTAATAACAGAAGTGCTTGGATGTAGATGTGTGTTATGCCAGGACACGTTGGAAGTGACATCACTGACACTGATAAGAGAGGGTCAGATTTCACACCAACGGCAGCATAATTTTGATCAGTGCCGGAGCAGGGTGATTCAGTTTCCTGTGCCAGCCCTGCCCCCTGAACATGTGATGTCACTACATCACACCGAGGTGGTGGGGGCCGGGGAAGCTGGCACCAGGAAGTACTTAGCTGCTGGAGCATCCTGTAGGGTGCGTACCTGGAGCTACAGTGCTGCAGAGTGCCGTTCCAGGGCACTGCACCCTGGGTGATGGCACTGCTTGCACACCCCTATGTTCGACCCTGACCACGATGCTAATACCTTCCTCTCAGTAAACAGGGCAGTATCATACCTACCAACAATGTAGAACAGCTTTCCAGGAGCAGGCTGGAGAGCTCCTGCAGCACGCTGGATTGGGGGGGTAGGACCGGACTGGTGATGACATTAGGCCCCGCCCCTTTCCAGAGAAAGTCCGCAATTCACGGGTCTGAGAAGAGGGGATTGTGCTAAACGGCGCAAATTGTGTTGTTTAGTCCTGCCCCCTAATTGCGGACCTGTGGATTTCCCATTAAATCTTCCCATTCCATGCGCTTCACAGGGAAGTGGGCAGGATGCGGGAGATCGGCCTACACTTCCGGTGGTGCAGGGGGTTACCTGAAAAATCGAGAGCCTCCTGCAACTTCGAGGAGTGTAGGCATGTATGGGCAGTATATTGCTGAATCTGCCTTAAAAGAACTATGGTCATACAATTAAAAAAAAAACACAAACAAAAAAAAACCCATATATTCATATTTGCTTAGTATGTACAGGTAGTAACCCTTAATAGACAAACTGTAAAATAAATGTTCTTCCCACCATGATTAATATTTTCCTCCATGTCTATAATTTATCACTAATAAGGCAAGGCAGTAAAATCCTGGGTATATATCATTATTTCTATTTTATCTGAATGATAAAATGGACAAAAATTTTCTTACAGTAGCTATGGTCAGGTAACCAAACCTCCAATGGAAGACAGGAGGGATATATGCACAGGCTAGAAGATATGGACTAGACATGCCGCCTTACGATATACATTCCATAGGTTGATCAAACTGTTTAAGACTTGGGGAATAGGAGTGTGGCATTGAGTGATGGGAATATAGCATCATAAGTAGGCAAAAAAGTATGGACCAATATACCATTAAATAATAATAATAATAATAATAATAATAATAATAATAATAATAATAATAATAATAATAATAATAATAATATAAATAATAACAATGATAATAATAATAGTAATAATATAAATAATAATAATAATAATAATAATAATAATAATAATAATAATATAAATGAGACTGCCATTGATCACAAAATGAATGTACCTGAATATACATCAGTCTGGAAAATGCAATTATTTTCTTGTCCGGTGCAATCAATTGTTTCAGTAGTGTGGCACCAAGTAGAATCGTGTGAGGTGCAGCTCCGACAGGACAGGCCGTTCCTCTGGGCATCATCAGTTGGTACTGTGAATGACACATGCATGACATATCAACCAGACATCATCCGATTCCCACCATAACTGGGATATCCTATTATAAACAGACTCTTATCTAAGTGATGCATATATTTAAATGTTTTCTTAAAGAACATTAGATATTGCTTTCATATAGATGTATGAATGGTTCACTGGTTAAGCCTATAAAATTATTATATCAATAAAAGTCTTATAGAACATATTTACTAATATAACACAAAATTCAGGAGACACACAGTGAGTTAATTTATTTTATTACACAACTTTCCTTGTTTGACACACTCGTATCTTTATATCTTAATTTTTTACATAGTTCACTGAATTTTATCCATTACTAGCTGGAGTACCCGGCATTGCCCGGGATTTTAAGAATGTTTGTTTACACATCATCCTCCAACCAACCTCTCCTTAGGCAGGCCTCACGAAAAGTGTAACAAACTTCCCTATCAACAGTCCTAAGGTCTTCGAAGGAAGTAGGACCTGTAATGGTGTAAAGCAAACTTTGGAGATAGAAGCATTCAAAATTTGTAGGATGTACAGTGTAAACACGGCCAAGAGTTTCTGTTGCTCTGATACCAGGATGACCATCTACAGCGACTCCCTGTTTTCTGCATAGAAAAACTTTGGGAGAAGCATTCCATGTGTTATATTTTGGTAGCTCACAGTACAGCAGGGTCCTTGCAAAGTCATAATTTTGACACAGTTGGAAGAAAGAAGTTAATGTTGTTGCATAATTTGATATAGTCAGAGAGCTGAGAGTGCTGGCAAAGCCTGCTAAAGCTCTCTTAAGATCATGACATGACAAAACATGACAACACAAAACACTTGCTCCGAGGCCCTACCCATATGCCGTGAGGCCCCACAATGAGCGTCTAGCAAAAATTGTGGTTTTAAATTAATTAAAAATTAACAGTAATTAATTTCGATTCAAACTTTTTTTAGTTGCCTCTGCCATGTTTTAATATGCTCGTATGTAAAATGTCACAATCTTCACTTGTAAACTGTGGATTTGTATAGAAAGACAGAAGTACAGAAGGACAAATTATCGCTTTGATATAGTAGAGAAGATAGAAAAGAAAAATAGTAGAACAGCTAAATCCTTTTGTAATTCCGTACCTGACCTGTAGAAGGCAAATGCTATGCATAAATTGTGCTTTTTAATTAATTAAAAAGTAACAGTAATGAATTTCGATTTAGTAGAGAAAATAGAAAAGAAAAAATAGTAGATAAGCTACATCCTTTTGTAATTCAATCCCTGACCTGTAAATTCTGGTTTTTCATTAATTAAAACTTAACAGTAATTAATTTCGATTTCAAATTTTTTTAGTTGCCTCCGCCGTGTTTTAATACGCTCATTTGTAAAACTTCACGATTGTGGCTTCTAAACTGTGGATTTGTATAGAAAGACAGAAGGACAAATTTTCGCTTTTATATAGTAGATAAAGTTTTTTTTAATGCTTATTTATTAAAAGCTACATTTTATTATTGTTCAGATAAATTATTTTGTGTGCGCCATTGCTAAGACAACACTTCAGTGAGCCAGTCCTGTTTGTGAAAATGAGGGACAAATGAGTAGGGGTCCCCCAAATTTGCCACGACCAGAACCAGACTCTTTCTAGCAGGGATGTAATGCCACAGACATTGGTCTCACTTCAATGGGTCCCCCAGCCAAAGCATTCGCACCCAATGCTAGCCAGCCCAGGCCATGCATCACTGGGGAGGTGGGGACTCCCCCAATAAAGGAGTTCCCTCTCTCCAAGGCACCCCAGGCCCTGGCTGATAGCCCGAGGCTATACTCGGTAATCCACTCACAACATTCCATTAAACAGCAGCTAGTGAGTTTATATACATAACATTAGTAATCAGAATATCTTTGATACAGGAAGCAGTGCTTTTTCCAGACAGACTCCACATATGCTGGTGCTAGTATACAGTAACCCAGACTAATAAGCAGACTGTCTCTGGGGCAAAACAGCAAAGCTCTTCCTAGCCAAACTCCACATAAGCAGTACGGATAGGCGTTATACTAAGTTGTTGCAGCAAGTAAAATCTTTTACCTCCCGACCGCTGGTAATCGATATAAGACAATCAATGGGAGGGTTGCTCCTATCCTGGAGAATGTAAATGCAGTCCAGTGTGGTATAGTTAGTCTTCCAATAAAAGTATTCACCGAACAAGAGTGTAACTATAACATGTTTCTCCGCCTCTAAGGATTTTTTGTCAGCAGTACTCAACCTATCTTTGGGACTTATTCTTAATGAAACTGAAGATCACCTCTTTTGTCTCCCCCCTGACTGCTAACTGGCTAAGCCTTGTTTTTTCCAATGGGTAATTTAAAGCTAAGATCCATAATTGGATCCAAGTTGATTTTAAATTTACTGTATACGAGTATTTCAGAATAGGTGGTTGATGGCTGCTCCTGGCAGAATCTAAAAGAGGTCCCCATCCCATGTGCTAAATGCAAAACAGTGACAGCATTTCCTACATTTTTTTACCCATATCCCACGTTCTCCAAGATCTCATTACATTTGAGAACATTTCTAGACAAAATCCAAAAAGCACCAAAAACACCAGCAGAATCTGATGACACTAACACTATAATGCCTATTACATTTTATGATCAGAACCCAACCCAGATTGCAGCAATTAACATAGAGGGATCTGTATACCTCCAATCATAAAAACCACAGAAGAAATAATTTTATAGTATCTTGGTTAACCCAAAAATAAACCAGATAAATTAATCAGGAGAAGTCTGGTTCACATATACAGGTTGAGTCTCTGATATCCAAAATGCTTGGGACCAGGGGTATTTTAGATAAAGGAATATTCCGTATTTTGGAATAATTGCATACCATAATGAAATATCTTGGGAATGGGGCCCAAATATACACACAGAATGCATTTATGTGTTATATACACCTTATACACACAGCCTGCAGGTCATTTTATACAATATTGTCACTAATTTTGTGGCTCAAAGTTTGTGTACATACATTAAATTTATTTATGTTTCATATACACCCTATACACAAAACCAGTAGGTCATTTTATACAATATTTTTAATAATTTGTGCCTTAGACAAAGTTTGTGTACATTGAACCATCAAAAAACAAAGGTTTCATTTTCTCAGTCAAGCCAAAAAAATTCTGTATTTCGGAATATTCCGTATTTCGGAATATTTGGATATGGTAGACTCAACCTGTAATGCATATTTAATAATATTGCATATATACAATCACATGAAACATTTCAAAAAATCATAAAATCAAATCAATAAAAATTGGACAATAATTTATACTTTCATCATAAGTATTAAACTTATTTAAGAAACATCCATAAGGTTAAAATAATAAATGATGCTCCTGACAAATCCAATGGTCTATTCTAATAGACCAAATAGCGTTTAGTTGACAATTTCTCCAGTAAATGTCTTCCAATACCAGCCACATGAAACAGTTACACAGGTATGGTATACACTGTTGAAAATAGCAGTAACTAAGTCAATAAAAATTGTTACTCACTCCCCATCAGTTAGATCATGTTCCAAGCCGCATGCTGTTTACAAGCAGAGCGGCATTTTAGACAGAAGAAGCGTCTCCAGGAGAAAAAATAGTGATCTCTCAGTATGTGTAAAATCCAAAGAGCATGGGATTGATCTCCCAAATTAATGGTATTCTGCTAAACTCTATCCTACTTCTACAAAATTGGGATGAAGCAGAATGTGAGAGTGACCTTGGCGTCCCACTGGATGAGGAGGTTTGGAAAGACATGAAACTAGGAATTGCCAAATTTTAACCCAACTAAAATTACAAAAAGTTATTGCAAAGTGTACTATCAGTATTATTATACTCCATTTACTGCTCTCTCACCAGATTTCTGGAGGCACTGCATCATAGAAAGACAATGGTTCATATATGGTGGCCATGACTTAAATTTACAGTACTACCTTATGGAAAAATGTTCCGAGACACTTGAATAGCCTGTTTGAGGCTTCTAAAGCAGAGAACCCTTGAGTTTTCTCCAACCCACTAAGATTTCAATACATTTTCCAGGAAGTTAGTTGCAAACATCATCATAATAGCAGCTAAGTGCTTAGTAGAGATGTGTGCAGACACCCGTGCTTCAGTTTTGAGATTGGCAAAACCACCCTCCAATATAACAGAGATGTGCGCCGGACAAGTTTTGCTGGTTTTGGTTCTAATTCGTCGTCCGGTTTTGGTTTTTGCCAAAATGCAGTGACTGGTTTTGGTTTTGGATTTTTTCCAAAAATGTACAAAAAAAAAGCTAAAATCACATAATTTGACTCTTTTATATCCCTAGAGTATTATTAACCTCAATAACATTATTTTTCACTCATTTCCAGTAAATTTTGACCACCTCACAATTCATAATATTGTTTTCATCCAGTTTAGGTCAAAATATTGCAGTAAGCTAGCTGCCTGACTAAGCTAAGTGACAGCAGTGGGTGCCACAAACACATGGCAGTTCAAATTTAAACATAACACATCTAGGGAACAGAGTGACACTGCAGAGGCAGACAGGATGGCAGTATAATAAACTCTAAAAATGTCAGTCAGCAATACACCAAACAGTGCATAATGCAGAGAAAAGAGGTGCAAGATGGAATTGTCTTGGGCCCATGCACAGGTTAACAAACCAATAACTTCAGCGTCAGGGACTGCCACTTGTGCCTAAAATGATTGGTTTGTTTGGGTCCACACAAAACAAGCTACTAATGGGCATAAGGCAGCTAAACCTCAGTTGGAACTGAAAGAGGTCGATCTCCTCATCTGATTACTCACCCTCATCAGTGTGTACATCATCCTCACATAATATTAATTAATCCCCGCTGGAATCCACCATTACAGGTACCTCTGTATTTTTTGGACATACTTGGCGGTAAATGTCTTCCTCATGGAATTTCCAGTTAATTTTGATAAACATCATCTTTTCCACATTTTGAGGAAGTAGCCTCCTATGCTGATTGCTGATAAGGTTACTGGCTGTGCTGAAAACTCTTTCTGAGTATACACTGGAGGGTGGGCAGCTGAGGTAATGCAAATCCATTCTGTACAAGGGCATTCAAATTGCCTTTTTTTTCTTTCCAGTAGTCATTCAGTCTTTCCTTGCCACTCCGTGTGGTGAATGGCAAGTGTCAATTTTATGTATTTCTGCACTACATTTTCCCTTTATTAGATGTGTTTTATACTTTAGCATTGTATATTGTTTTTTTTATTTTAGATGCCCTGACTTAGACTCTCTGTGCCCTTCAGCATTGGCTATAGTAGATGAGATTGACGGACTAGTGTCATCATCATGACTGGTGGCAGCAGCTGCAACAGTATTTGGTTGCTCTTCTCTGAACTAAATGTTATCCATTTTTCAATTCACAGATCACTGAGCATACCAAACAGTACAAACAATACAATATCTTTTTTTGATGTCACTGCTTTATTTCTGCATGGACTGGAGCCACTGGGCTTATATATGCAGCACGTGAACAAATCACACCAAACAGTACAAACAATAAAAAAAAAAATTATGTCACAGCTTTACTCCTGCATGGACTGGAGCCACATAGTTAATATATGCATGTGAGCAAAACAATGCACAACAAACAGTACTACAAACAATCCATTTTTTTTTTTAATGGCATAGGTGTATTCCTGCCTGGACTGGAGCCACAGGGCTTATATGTGCACATGAGCAAACAAAGCACACAGTAGAAAGTAACAATACAATTATTTTTATTTTAGGGCGCAGCTGTATTCCTGTGTGGACTGGAGTCACAGGGCTATATATGCACGTGAGCAAAACTTAGTGCACAAAACAGTAGAAACATACAATTTTTTATGGCACAGCTGTATTTCTCCATGGACAGGAGCCACATGGCTTAAATTATATATGCATGTGAATATATTACTGATGAAGTCTGGATACTGCACAGCCAATACTGCAGAGCACAGCACAACATACAGCAGTGTGCACACCCTATACACATTGACTAAGCAGCACGGCCACTTGTAACTTGTGAGTGTGGACACTGGACACAGCCTATACAGCAGAGTACAGCACAGCAGCATGCATCCCCCTATATACACATTAACTAAGCAGCACAGCCTATCTAGCAGAATACAGCAGAGCAGTGTGCACCCCATATATACAGTTATACACAACAGCACAGCATATGCTGCAGAGTTAAGCACAGCATACAGCAGTGTGCTTAACAAGGAAGTGCGCAGAGTCCCGTCTGCTGTGTCTTAAATAGAATCCAAAACCCATGAGAATCCAATGCCGCGAAGATGAAGTTTTGCCTCAAAGTGGAATCCAAGTCAGGCGGAAAGATCCGAGCCGCCTCGAGGATCTACTCAGATTCCCTATGGTTTTGCCAACACCAAAACCATTATATCTCTACAATATAATGGTTTTGGTGTTGGCAAAACCACCCTCAAGTGTTTTGGTTCAGATTCCTTTAGAAATTGATAAAAACAGCTAAAATCATGTAATTTGGACCTGTTTACATGCTTTACAAAACCGAGATTATTTCTTTTATATTTGATTTTCGAACTAACAGCAGTCCAAGCCAGGACTCAGTTATTCTTGGAACCCCAAAACTGATCCAAGCCAGAACTCCATTTGACCCAAAGTTCGGGTGTGTTCAATTACCAGGAAAACCAAACCGCACATCTCTAGTGCTTAAAATAAATGATAACCCTCGACCGCTAACTCTCTTCACACTTAAAGCTAAAATTTGGCATCTAGAAGTCATATAGGGTGGATAACATTCTAACTTATAACCGAGGCCACACATTCAATCAATCAAGTGTGGGCTCATAATTGCTCAACAAGATTAGTTTACTAACCTCCTTATCTGATTGTCATTTCAGGCTTTTGATTATTCCTTTCCCATATACCCAACTATTTGTTGTAGCCATTCTTCTCTAAATAAGAGTTACAGTACTAAGAACACCGCTTCAGTCTCCTAGCTAGTGCTATAACATCTCCTTACTTCACCCCAACCCTTCCCACCCATCTAAACCTCATAACATTTCTTCCTCAGTTCTTCTTTGTTTTAAAAAGGGGGTCAAATGTATTCTTATCCTGACCCTAAGGTAACACCTGTTATACCTCTTTATGCCTGGCCCTTGTTGTATTTTGATGAACATTAGTGCCAGCTCCAGGAGGAAACACTCCCTTTGCAGACAGGGACTCCAGTGCCATGTGCATTCGAAAAGGGGTCATGGCCTAATTGCCATAGGCCACTCCCTCTAAATGACACTATTTGGGGGCTTGCCCTTATGGCATGCTTCCCATTTAACGTCAGGCTGGAAGCACTCTTTCAGTAGCTGGGCTGCCCCCAGCCCTGGATGCCATGCGCATGCGCGAGGCATCCATTCCTCTTCTCTGGGGCTGGCACACACTGCGGAATTGGGGGTGCCCAACCTCGCGACCACTGGTAGGACACTTCGGCCCACTGGTGGAATGGGGCAGTGCCTGAAAAAACAGGACCGTCCCACTGCTATCAGGATGGTTGGGAGGGGTGTGCCCTCTATTAGGTGGCGCCCTGTTCGATTGCACTGGTTGAATGTTCCTCGAGCCGGCCCTGATGTACATACAGTATAGTATCTACTTTTTACTATTCATTTGTATTAAAATGTGTTCTTGTTATCCTAAATATAGAATTCTATATAAAAAGATAGACATTAGATACTATTTGAGACCTGAGAAGTGTGTTACTGTGTAGTAGGGATGTGCAGGCTCGGATAGGTTCGAGTTTGCACGTGGAGTTCGGATTTTTCCCTCCAAAAAAACGGAACTCAGAAAGAGGCAAAACGTCATCTTGCATGGACGAACATCATCATTCCTGGACAAAAGTCCAGGAATGATGATGTTCATCCATGCAAGATGACAAAAGTCCAGGAATGATGATGTTCATCCATGCAAGATGACAAAAGTCCAGGAATGATGATGTTCATCCATGCAAGATGACAAAAGTCCAGGAATGATGATGTTCATCCATGCAAGATGACAAAAGTCCAGGAATGATGATGTTTTGCCTCTTTCTGAGTTCCGTTTTTTTGGAGGGAAAAATCCGAACTCCACGAGCAAACTCGAACCTATCCGAGCCTGCACATCCCTACTGTGTAGTAAGTCCAAAGTGCTACACATTTTGAATCTAGAACTTACATGCGGGGCTGGAGGGATAGCAGGAATCTGAGTAACAACAAGATATAGCTGTTTTAATTTTTCCTCTCTGGTAGCCAATACTCCCAGAAGTTCCACAGGTGTTACGTCTTTCACATGACCTGGTAAATGTTTTGGTTGCTCTTCCCTCTGGAATGAAAGATCAAGAAGGAAGATGGTAAATATATAATTTGGATTTTCTTTCCTGGAAAACAGAATAGCCGGAATTAGAGCAAATCATTCTTCACAACATAAAAAGTGCCTTCTTAAACTATTTCTTACTACGTTACCACCTCTATCATCATAATGAACTACAACGTCTATTTTCAGTGATTTGAATAGGTTGGTTTCAATAGAAATGGGAGGGTGATATCTTGATAGAAGGTGGCAAACTATTAAACAAAAGCCGTTGCAAGACAGTCATATTTCATCTACTCAAGACGTGTGATATCTGTAAATTCGTAATAGTAAATATTGATAAGGGGTTTATGATAGAAGAGTAGAGAAAGAATTTTAAGAAGGCAGTTGACTCCTTCAAAAATAATAGTTAATAAATGGCAATAAAACAGCTAAAATAATGTATTTTTTAACCTGTTTACATGTAATCCAAAACCCGAGTTCAGTTTTTAAATCGGAGTTCTGAACTGACTACAAAACCGAACTGGGACTTGGCTCGACTTGGAACCCCTAAGTTTGGGTGTGTTTGTATTTCAGGGAAACCAAACCAAAAACCAAACTGTAGTTAGTTGTTGCTCAGCTGTGTGGGAGGGCTTCAAATGTGTATTATGCAGGCATTGTGGTTCTCTGGATCAACCACCATCAAGGTGACCAGAGTTTGCTCTGGTGAGTACTCTCCCATTTGTGTTTACCATGCACATGTTCCCATTTAGGCCAGATTAATCTATCTGTTGGGTGTTAAGACAGTTATCACTTAAATCTGCCCCATTGTAGAATGAAACAGAGCATTGTGTTAGGCCTCCTTACCAGGGCTGTATTTAAGGGCAGACTGAGGGCACCATCACCCCATGGCCACCACTAGTGCACTCAGGGAAGTGATCACCTCCTCCCGAGACCCACCCACAGCAGCGCAGTAGGTAGTGGAGGCCAGGTCGCCATTGTGTGGAAAGCTCTGTTGCCTGTACTACATATAGTTACATACAGTACATTACTCTGCCAGGCAGGCCCAGGAGGAATCCCAGATAGTTTTAATACTTATATGGGGGAAAGTCAAGAAACAATAATTATTTTACAAAGAGATTCATTTATAATCCCTTCCCTTGCTAAGTGAGTTTTCATACCCATATACAATAATATACAGGAGGGAATTAATTATCTCATATACAGTATGATCAAGTACTTTATATTATTTTCATAATTGTACTTTATATCTAATGCATTTAGAAAATTTTAGCATAAGTCATTAAACAAATGCATCTTTGATACTGTTTGAGGTTTCAGTATGAGATTTTTGAGTATAAATTTGTGCCTCGCTTTACAATTTTAGATATATTTAATATATATTTTTTATACCTGTATATATACATATGTGTGTTGCCGCTGGACCCATTCTCCAACAGCAAATCTGTCATATACACAAAAGAACGCTGCGAAAAGTATCTCAATATTACCCAGAACATTTGAAAGGGTCAAAATACAGCAGCAATGAAAGCATATAGAATTCTCATACATTACCCATTATAGTGACGGTACTGGTAGACGCACACACATAGTCCTTAGGACACACTTTTTCCTCTCCCGTGCAGGAGAACGCTTCTTCAGATCTACAGACCGCACATGTAAGAGAATGGCCTAGAAAGCACAACAAAAACATTTTAGACTTTCTGGACATGTATGGTACAGTTTCTCTACGTTAAGGTCAAAATTAAAATTTCCCAATGGTGGAAACTGCATACTGTAAGTAAATTGATCAAATAAAAAATAAAAAGTATAGTTTTTTGCAGTACCACTCGTGACCAATTGAACCTACCAATAATCCAATGATTGCTTCTAAGATCTTTATGTATAATGTTATTAATAATAGACAATGTTGGGCACAAAAATGTGCATTGCAAACTTATCATCAAATTTTAAAATGTCTAACTGCAAAGCATGAGGTGATAGGTTTGATTTGTAGGATCATGACTATAGATACCTATGAAATTTTGTAGTCAGAGGAGTTTTAAGAGAGGAGGCTCAGACTCAGTGCGGGGCCCCTCCTCTCTCTGGTGGTCCCGCACTGCACTGTACATTCTGGCTTAGTGCCAGAATCTACTGCGCATGCCCAGGTCTCCGGGAAAATGGTGCCAGCACTGTTTTCCTGGGGATGCTAGTACTGTGCATACGCACATCACTGGGAAAATGTCTACCGCCATTTTCCCAATGATTTTTGCTGCTCAGCAGTGTCAGCTCGGCGCTACAAAACAGCACTACGGAGAGATAAGTATAAAACTATGGGTGCAAGGTGTGCGGTGTGGGCCCCCTTGGACCCATTATAGATACGCCCCTGTTTGTAGTGCATGAGCACTTGATAAAGACGATTGGAAGTGCGGATGGATCTCACAGATATCTGCATGCTGCACACGCACCACAGACAGAATTTGCAGAGTGTGCATGCACCGGATCCTGCATACGCACATGCATGAAGATTGCAAGTGTACATGGATTGATGCATCCGTTGATGGACCTCTCTTTCCGTGAAATGGGGGTTTCTGGACACTAATTGAGTGGAGCGGATGCGGAAGCAGGGAACGGTTCTGTCTAATGTGAGTGTTGTGGGCGTGTTCGCTGACTTCTGTGGTCGTCCATAGCGTGCAGACAGAGATGGGACACTTGTTTTAGATGGAACTTTTTGCACCCAGCATAGGGTGGGTACAAGTCCATTTACTAATGATGATGGCTGCGGACGTAAGAACAGAAGCCTGGACGGACTTTCACATGTGGATGCATGGACTAGCAGGCAGGCTGCCACGGCATACGGCACAACAGGAACAAGTATATTTAATTATCTTATGAACGTGCAGATCCTCATTGGTCATAGCAGGAGGGCCAGTGGTTAGGAACTAGATCCGATTCAAGGTTCTGATCTTACCACGCTTAGAAATTCGGATTTTGGCTTTTGGATTGCAAAAATTACATGAATTTTGCTGTTATAAAAACTTTTTATGGATTAAAAAAAAAAAACAGATCCAAAACCAAAACACGGAGGTCAGCGCACATACAGTATCTAATAGGAACCATGTATAAGAGAATTAGGTTTACTAAGGTGCAGGTTTTTAGAAGTGGAG
Organism: Taudactylus pleione; assembly: GCA_031769625.1. Taxonomy (NCBI): domain Eukaryota; kingdom Metazoa; phylum Chordata; class Amphibia; order Anura; family Myobatrachidae; genus Taudactylus; species Taudactylus pleione. The sequence goes on from JAUIMM010000562.1 coordinate 973,208, forward strand.
ATGATGCCCATAGCATCAGAGTCTATCTATTATCTTCTAACAGGTGCTAGATAAATGTTAAGTAGAATCTGATTGGATGCTATGAGCAATATCTCCAGTTCTAAAAACCTGCACTTTAGTAAATATACCCCTTATTTGGAACAAGTGACAAATGGGGATTGGAGAGTTGTTAGTGCTCAGCAGTTTGAAAAGGAGAACAATTTAATTGTCAGTTATTTAGTTTGCTTACAGCTGTGGAGAGCAGCTTTCTGAACATTAGTCTATTGTTTATTCCTGGCTCGAAAACCAAACTGTACAAAAATGAAAACTGATGTCATATATGAAGATTTGAGAATAAGTGGACAATATCCAACTATGACAATGAGAATACTTCTCATTCGAGCAGGTTCAGAGCTCTGATAAGCCATTGTGTTCCAGCCACAACAGAAGATCTTCAGTAGTAAGTTAGACAAAGAGGCAGCACTCACAAGCAATGCCCTGCACCCTTCTGTTCTGTCCCTACAGTACGCTCCCACTCACAGTCTATGTACAGTCTATGATTACTGTGTGCCCACCACAAGGCACTCGGTCATTAAATTATTGTGTTTTATCTGCCTCTGAATTTGTTGTCTGCTTGAACTTTTTTATATTGAATTGGTTGTGTTACACTGTAATATTTTCCTATACAGTGCTAGGGACACCTGGTAGCACCATATAAGTAAAAGTTATTAATAATAATAATAATAATAATAATAATAATAATAATAATAATCATCATCATCATCATCAACAAATAAAATATCAATTCTAAGAGTTCCGAAAATTGCAAAAAGTGCAACCTTCAATTCTTTAACTTGATTGCATGATTCATTCAACACTGCCTGTGGAACACACTGCCTGGGGAACACTCTACCTGGGGAACACTATGCCTAAGGAACACACTGCCTGAGGAGCACTATGCCCGAGGAACACACTTCCTGGGGAACACTCTGCCTGAGGAACACTCTGCCAGAGGAACACTACCTGAGGAATACTGCAAAAGGAACACACTGCCTGAGGAACACACTGTCCGAGGAACACTCTACCTGAGAAACAATTACATCATAATAATAATAATAATAATAATAATAATAATAATAATAATAATAATAATAATAATAATAATAAAAATAATAATGCTACATCTTTTAAAAATACATTTTCAATTCCAAGAGTTCAGAAAATCACAAAAAGTGCAACCTACAATTCTTTAACTTGTTCACATGATTCATTCAACACTTCCTGAGGAACACTCTGCCTGAGGAACATACTACCTGAGGAACACTCTGCCTGAGGAGTACTCTGCCTGAGGATCACTCTGTCTGATGAACCCTGCCTGAGGAACACACTGCCTGTGGAACACTCTGCCTAAGGAACACTCTGCCCGAAGAACACACTGCCTGAGGAATACAGTACGCTGCCTGAGGAACACACTGCCTGAAGAACACACTGCCTGAGGAACACTCTGCCTGAGGATCACTCTGTCTGATGAACCCTGCCTGAGGAACACACTGCCTGAGGAACACACTGACTGAGGAACACTATGCCTGAGGAACACAGTGCCAATCTGTCTAAGGAACACACTGCCTGAGGAACACTCTGCCTGAGGAAACTCTGCCTGAGGATCACTCTGTCTTAAGAACCCTGCCTGAGGAACACACTGACTGAGGAACACTATGCCTGAGGAACACAGTGCCTGAGTAACAATCTGTCTAAGGAACACACTGGCTGAGGAACACAGTGCCTGATGAACATAACCTGAGGAAGACTCTGTCTGAGGAAAGCTCTGCCTAAGGAACATACTGCCTGAGGAACACTGCCTCATGAAGCAGACAGCTGCTTTGAAATATGTTCCAGTTTTAAATGAGCGTTCATTATTCTTTTATGCTTTTTTTTAAGCCTGATTTTTTAACTGGTGATACTGTGATTTTAAATTATTTGTATTTTTAATTATTCATCTAACCAATTATTTATCCATGACAATAGTAAGTTGTATTATGATGCCATTAATCTAACTGATAAATCATTTGATTATTGATTATCAATGTTTGTTGGGTCATCCTTTATCTGCCAATTGCCGCCCATATTTCAGGTTTTGGGTAAGAGGATGTTTGACCATTTATATCATAAGTACTGCCACTACCGTTAACAGTCCTATTTTGCCCGGCTCCCATTTACGATGTGTCACAATGAAGTTTTGATCTATAAAGTACATTTCTCAGTGCCAGAGATACATTACTTTTTTCAATTATATTTCCTTTGGGTTAATTTTTTCATATAATTTTATACTGGGCAGTGGTAGTCAAAATGGTATGTCTAACTGCCCACATGTGACCATTCATCTTGCAATGCTGCAGCTCATAAAGGACCTCATTCAGAGTCGGTCGAAGCGGCCGCACGGTCGTACGCCACCGATGTTCGCTATACTGCGCATGCGTAACGTCCGCAATGCGCGTGCGCAAACTAGCTATTACGATCAGAAATTTCTCTCTCCTTGAACACAGCCAGGTCGGTAGTTTGAGTGACAGATTGAGGCGTTTGTGGGTGGTAACAGGGGAAGGTGCTTGAAAACGGGGGAGTGGAGATCCGAACGCAGGCGTGCCTAATTATGCGAACAGCGTTTTATGGGAGTGCATACGGTTTATGGGAGTGCATAAGTAACAAAGTAGCATCATGGCACATGTGACATGGGAGGTTTTTACACTGACATGATCGTAGAGCTTAAGAGAGGGTATGGTCAACCTTAAGCTCTACGACCAGTTCCGATGGTTCCCGATGGTCTCGATTAATCCTTATATGCCCGGAGATGATGTGTAATGCGTACGAGAAGGGGGTGTATTCTTTTGTATTCTGGCCGCTTCCTCCCCTTGGTCGGTCAGCTACCGATCCGAACTTAGGGACGCAACTTGCGAGGGAATCATTTGCATATCCGGCCCCTTTTCCCATACGACCGTGCGGCCACTTCGACTGACTCTGAATGAGGTCCAAAGTTTCTATTGACTAGTGTCAGACTACATTTATTCACAGGTTAACACTACAACCTACCTAAAATAAAGACAGAGAGACTTATTGCTGGGGTATAAAGGATCAGCTTTATTTTTTTAGAAGAGAAAAAGTATAGTGGTGACGAAAGACTGTCCCTACACACAGAGTGCCATCAGTTCAAAGATAGGGCCATATGCCAGCCTATTGAATGAAATTCATAATAGCCTAGATGGGGGCCAACTGCCAGCCCAACACCAAACTTAAAACCTTTAAGGGGTCAACTACCAGCCCATCACCCAACTGAAATCTTAGATGGGGCCATCTGCCAGCCCATCACTAATCACTCAAGGTATCCCCTCCCAATGCCACACAAGAATCCCACCTGGTCTGGTGATACCGCAGGCCAGTAGGTTTGACTCAACTTAACTTGTGTATTGGAGATGAGAGCTCCTCAAAACCTAAAACAATACAGCCATTGCTATTGTTCTTTCCCTTAACAGGAAAGCTGACATCTAACCAATAAAAAAGGGGAAGGTGGGTGGGTACATCTGAAGAAGCAAAATACCTCCTAGCCCTAGGGACAATAGTATAAAACACCAAATCACACCCAGAACATACCCAACAACCCTTGATAGCCCTAAGGACATGCCATGACTTAAGCTTGGCGATATATCAGGTGTTCAATCAAACGGCCGATATATCATGAGTGCATCAGTGGGTGTGTACTCCCAATATGTCTGTATATGACATCGTTCGCAAACATATAGCATCCGCTGTGAAACCAAACATATGGCCAATATATCTGCAGCTATATCAGTATATCTGCTGGTGTGTACGGGTGATCTGCCCCACCACCGGATCCTTGCACATGCTACAGTGAACCACCAGTGAGTGAGAGCACAACTGGTCAGGCAAATTGAAATGCCCGCCCAGTTTTTTACATCAGGCCCGACACATCGGGCGGACGTTTAGTAAGTGTATATGCACTTTCCAATCTTCAGATAGGTCGGTGGTTCATCCAAATGGCCGACCTGTCGACCTAGTGTGTACCCAGCATCAGCCAAAGCCTACTAACAAATTAACCCCTGCTGCTAAATGTATGCTGACCCATTCTGGAGGTTTAAATTCCAACAAGCACATTAAATGGCTTGTGTCTACTTTACAACACTTTGTGGGAAGCGTTTATAATGTCTGCAGAGTAGGTCCACAGAGTAAGTCAAGAAGGCATGAGAATATCACCATGTAGTCATAGCCTATAATATACTATGTACTGTGTGACTCTGGGCACTGTATTATTATACACTCGCCTGGCATTTGGGAGGGGGGGGTATTGTAATACGTGTGCTTTATCTACTTACTTATATACATGTAATCGGGTCTTCAGGAGATCTCTTAATAATCAGGGAGAGTGGGCAGCTATGATTTTATTTGACATTTTGAGCATTTTGTATAAATACAATGCAGGAGCCTTTCAAAATAATATGTTTTATGTGTGAAATAAGTATGATAAACATATTTGCCTTCCGGGAGGGAGCTGAATGTCTGCGCACAGCGGGGGGCGAGGCCAGATAATGATGCGACATTGGGGTGGAGCCAGGGACGGGGCCTCCCGATCGTGTCATCGTGGCTCTGCCCCTCTTCAGAATGCCAAAAATATTCGCATTGTGAAGCAGGGGGCGGGGCCACAATGACACGATCGCGAGGCCCTGCTGCGGGGGTTTCTATGATTAGCGAGGGGGCAGGCGACAGCCGAGAGGCTTGCCTGCCTTTCCGGGGGGTCAGGAGCGACACCCGATATTCGGGAGGCTCCCGACCAAATCGGGAGGGTAGGCAAGCCTGATTATAAATATAAATACACGATAACATATTATCAAAAATGCTGAAAACACAATGGCAGGTTTATTGGGTTCTGTGCTGTATAAATAATGATGATAATATTAATAATAATGATAAGTGTAAGGCCTTAACTGTGGAATAATATAATTTATGAATAATATATAAATGAAAGAGATCTTAGAAACCACCAAAGAGTTTTCATTATCATTGTTATGTTTAAGAAGGTTTCTTCAATTCAGGTTTATGGCCTAATTAATTTGTGTGAGGAGAAGACACTGCTCAAGAGGTAGAGAGCTCCGAAGAGCCATACCAGCCTGAGATATAAAAGCAATGGGATGTTAACCCATCTGTACACTGATCTTCAGCTCTGCAGTCTTCAAAGACAATAGGGCAGCACAGACGGTGTAATGGTTAGCATTACTGCCTCCCAGCACTGACTTCATGGGTTCAATTCCCACCATGGTCCTACCTGTGCGGAGTTTGTATAATCTCCCTGTGTTTGCGTGGGTTTCTTCCAGGTACTCCGGTTTCCTGCCACACTCCAAAAATATACTGGTAGGTTAATTGGCTCCCTACACAAATTAACCCTAGTGTGTATGTGTGCGCATGTGATAGGGAATATAGGGCCTGATTCAGACCCACTCGCAAGCATTTCGATGGTGGGGTACTGTGCATGCGCATGCCCCGTAGCGAGAGAGAAATTCTCTCACTCCGGGACTCACAACAAAAGGGGTGGCTGTCGATGTTGATCGACAGCTCACCCTGTTTTGTAGGTGGTCCAGGGGGGTGGCTACACAAATGGAGGCATTCCTGCCATTTGTGGGAGGCACCACTGACATTACCAGTGATGTCAGTGGAGAGCTTCCTGCTGTTAGAGCAGGAAGCGCTCTGGGGCTTGCAACGGACGAGACCCTACCACAAGGGTCTCGTCGCAAGCACCGATGGTCATGATGGTCGCGACCATAGCGACCATCACCTGGCCAACCGCAAAAGCTGTAGGTGGTCACCCACAGCTTAGCGAGCGGCCAGGTGGCCGCAACAACAAAAAAATGCCCTGATTCAGAGCGAGCGCACTTAAAGAGCTTCCATCTCTGAATCAGGCCCATAGATTGTAAGCTCCACTGGGGCAGGGACTGGTGTGAATGGCCAAATATTCTCTGCAAAGCGCTGCAGAATATGTGTGTGCTATATAAATAATTGGTAATAAATAATACATCTATATAATAAGTGAGAAAGCGTATCTGTCTGTCTGTCTTTTTGTCCTTTATGCACAGCCAGAGTTTTGGACCTAGCTCCACCAAATGTAGCATGGTGGTATAGTGTGACCAGGATTAGGTTTTTACCTAGTTTCAAACTTCATCAGGGCCACACATTGTCACACAATCCCTAAAAATGCGGGCACTCTTAAACTACACAAGTATCGGAGCTGGCTCCAGTGGAAATTAGTAGTCTGCCAAAAACCTGTGAGAAAGCTACAAAAGTGTCCTTTTAACTTCAGTTTAAGCAAACCTGATGACACATGCAAGTTCATATTAAATCCAGAGCGTCTGTGTTTGCATGCAAAAGTATAACTAGAACTTTGTGGGCCACATAGAACAACCTTAAAAGCCCCCCCCAGAGGAAAAAAAACACATACATTTGCTCCTACACAGAGCCCATTCATGTTAAGCCACAGAGACCCCATTTAGGTTATGCCACAAAGTAGTATCCTTTATACACTATTATGCCATGCATTAGTAGTGCCCCTTATACATTATGCCACACTGTAATAATCCTTACACTACACAGTTATACCCCTTACACATTATACCACACAGTAATGCCCTTTATAGATTATGCCACATAGTAGTGCCCCATATAACACATTATTCCACACAATAGAAGTATCCCTTACACATTATACCCCACCAGTAACTCACAGCTGTCTATTCATGACTGCCTGCCAGTGCGCCAGCTGATGGGCTGCCACCGAAACAACATTGCTGACACCCAGGCATCCTCAAAGGCCCTGACTGAACCAATCCACCTTGTGTGTGTGACTGGGTACAGGAGGAGTGGTGGGCCACATTGGCAGCTCAAACAACAGAGCAGCCACACCCCTGGTAGTTTCACCACTGTTTGCATGCATGTTAACAAACAATGGGATAATTTTCAGGATCAATGGAATGGGGTTATAGGTGAGAACAATGTAAACAAACAAAGGCTGCAGGTGTACTTCAGGCTACTGGAGGTTAGGGTTAGGCACACCTAGGGGGGGTTAGGGTTAGGCACTAAGGAGGGATGATTAGGCAAGGAGGGGGAAACTTAAGTTTTAGGCACTAACAGGAAGGGTTAGGGTGCAGGGTAGGGAGGGTTAGGGTTAGGCTACAAAAGGAGGGTTAGGGGGAGAAGGGAGGAGGGTAAGTATACTTAACTGACCCCTGTCGGGATACCAACCATAGGGATGCCAGTGTTGGTATTTTGACAGGAGGCATTACATTCTCAGGATGTTGACATGGTGACAGTCGACACGTTGAGCCATGTTGACATTCCAATGTTGACATTGTGGTGTATACATCATAAATGTCAATGTGCCCTGATCCTGCCAATGAGTTAGGGGTATAGTCAACTTACACCAGTGGAGCGAGGTTGCATACTGTAGTTACATTTCCCGTGTACTCCCGGGCTCCTACAGCGGCCAGTCCCAGGTCATGTGTGCCCTATTCCCCTTACTCCCTTAGCACCCCTGAGTGCAAGTACTCACTAATGATGATATATACGTTTTCATCATTAGTAAGGCTGTACTGCAGCAGCTGGGCCCTAATCTAGAGCCAGAGGAGTTTGTTGAGTCTAGTGTTTTGTATTATTTTTTGTCTCATTCAATACCAGAGATGCTGCTCATTTATGCAGGTGGCAGAGGACAGGTCAGACTCACTCAAGGGTTGGCTGGCAAATTTTAGCCTGGGGACAATGCCAAAACACTTGTCCATGCAGGGGCATAGTCTGGGAGGAACAGGCAGAGCTCATGCTTCAGATAACATGGCTGTTAGAGAGTGCCACCTGCGAAAAATGCTTTGTTAACAGACTACAGGAGAAAATAACTAGCCCTAGTAATGTCTGATCAGAGTCAGGTACTCCCTGCTGATATGTCATGTGACTGCTACAGTCATCTGATACACACACTTCACAAATGCTGCTGCAGTTCCAGGCTTGCAGGAAAGAAGGTAAGAAAAATTGTCCTATCAGGGGAATGTTGGTGTGCAGGGGTGCATGTTGGAGTGCTGGGTGCATGCTGGTGTGATGGGGACATGTTTGTGTGCAGGAGGAACATATTTATGTGCTGGGAGAGCAAGTTGATGTGCTGAGGGGATAAATTGATGTGCTGTTGGGGCATTTTTGTATGCAGGGGAGCATGCTGGTGTGCAGAGTGGCATGTTGTTGTGCAGGAAGGCATGTTGATGTGCATAGGGGCATGCTGATGTGCATAGGGGTATGTTGATGTGCATAAGGGTATGTTGATGTGCATAGGGGTATGTTGGTGTGCAAGAGGAGTATCTTGGTGTACAGGATGAGTAAGTTGGTGCGCAGGGGGATATGTGGGTGTGCAGGGAGGTATATTAATGTCTAGGTAACATGTTAATGTACAAGGGCAATGTTGTGAAGAGGGGAGTAAAAGTGTGAGAGGGCATACAGTGGTTTAGGTAAGAGAGCAGGGAGTAGCGTGATGATGAGAACATGGGAAGAGAGTGGCATGATGATGTCAATATGGGTGGAAAGTACTGTGATGATGAAAACATGGGAAGAGAGTGGTGTGATGATGTCAATATGGGTGGAGAGTGCTGTGATGATGAGAACATGGGAAGAGAGTGGCGTGATAAGAACATGGGAAGAGAGTGGCATGATGATGACAATATGGGTGGAGACTGCTGTGATGACGAGAACATGGGAAGAGAGTGGCATGATGATGAGAACATGGGAAGAGAATGGCGTGATGATGACTTTATGGGTGGAGAGTGGTGTGATTATGACAATATGTGTGGAGAGTGCTGTAATGATGAGAACATGGGAAGAGAGTGGCGTGATGATCACAATATGGGTGGAGAGTGATGATGAGAACATGGGAAGAGAGTGGTGAGATGATGACAACATGGGAAGAGAGTGGCATGATGATGGATAATGGGAAGAGAGTGGCGTGATGATGACAATATGCATGGAGAGTGCTGTGATGATGAGAACATGGGAAGAGAGTGGTGTGATGATGACAATATAGGAGGAGAGTGGTGCGATGATGAGAACATGGGAAGAGAGTGGCATGAATATGACAATATAGGAGGAGAGTGGTGTGATGATGACAATATAGGAGGAGAGTGGTGTGATGATGACAATATGGGAAGAGAGTGGCGTGATGATGAGAACATGGGAAGAGAGTGGTGTGATGATGACAACATGGGAAGAGAGTGGCATGATGATGACAATATAGGAGGAGAGTGGTGTGATGATGACAATATAGGAGGAGAGTGGTGTGATGATGACAATATAGGAGGAGAGTGGTGTGATGATGACAATATAGGAGGAGAGTGGTGTGATTATGACAATGTGGGTGGAGAGTGCTGTGATGATGAGAACATGGGAAGAGAGTGGTGTGAAGATGACAATATGGGAAGAGAGTGGTGTGATGATGACAATATAGGTGTAGAGTGGTGTGATGATGACAATATAGGAGTAGAGTGGTGTGATGATGACAATATAGGAGGAGAGTGGTGTGACGATGACAATATAGGAGGAGAGTGGTGTGATGATGACTATATGGGAAGAGAGTGGCATGATGATAAGAACATCGGAAGAGAGTGGTGTGATGATGACAATATAGCAGGAGAGTGGTGTGATGATGACAATATAGGAGGAGAGTGGTGTGATGATGACAATATGGGAAGAGAGTGGCATGATGATGAGAACATGGGAAGAGAGTGGTGTGATGATGACAATATAGGAGGAGAGTGGTGTGATGATGACAATATGGGTGGAGAGTGCTGTGATAATGAGAAAATGGGAAGAGAGTGGTGTGATTATGACAATATGGGAGGAGAGTGGTGGATGTGGAGCCTCTATGACACGATTTACTAAGATTAATTTCCTCACGTCACCCAGTCCTGCCCATTTCACCCTGCAGACCATTGGGATTCTTAAAATCAAGACACAGGAGGGTAACACAGATATACACATTAACAGCACCAGGCCAGAATAGCACGAAAGGACAGCAGCACCTATTGCTTTCTCTGCCTGTGGAGCTGGGGTTGGGGTACTACAGTCCTGAGACCAGAATTAGACTATATCTCATCCAGGATTACTATACAGACAATATCCATGTTCATTTACCACTCTGAGGGGTATATTTATTAAAGTGTGTGTTTATAGAAGTGGAGATGTTGCCCATAGCATAGCAACAAATCATATTCTCGTTATCATTTATGTAGCACCTTCTAGAAGATAATAGATATAATCTGATTGATTGCTATGGGGAACATCTCTATCCTAAAAACTCACACTTTAGTAAATATACCCCTGAGTATTCCATCCATATCTGTTCAGTTGCCATCATCCATATATCTACTAGAAGCATTGGTCCATATAAGATGGAGTCTAATCAAGGCCTCTCTCCTAACCCAATATCTAATCCCAAGGGTCCAGATCTGAATCCTAGTGATGTGATAAATCAAAATCATACATAATCCTGCTTCAACTGCACTTTATAGGAGGGAATACTGACTGCCATTGGTGATGGTAGAGATGAGCTTTTTGCACAGTGTTAAGCTAAGGCCTTTTTCTAGCCTCACAAATAAGCTCCATTATCTCAAGGAGGCTCCATCTTGATTTAACATATGTTCTAGACAAATTCACATATGTGAGCTGCAGAGATTTAAGACTATACCGGAAAATCCCTCATGGATCACTGATCCTTGATTAGTGAATGAGGAGGCTCCATTGCAAATGTCTAAAATGGCAGTCAGCCACAGATAGGGGGGATTGTTAGGAAATGAGGGTCTGATTCAGAGCCGGACGCTCTATACGAGCGCCCGCTCTGAATCAGGGCGTTTTTTCTTTTTTGGTGCGTCCTCCTGGACGCTCGCATAGCTGTGGGTTACCACCCGTCAATGATGACGGTCGCGATGGTCAAGACCATCGTGACCAACGGGCTTGCGAAGAGAGACCCTGCGGTAGGGTCTCGCTGCCGCAAGCCCTGGAGTGATTTTGGCTCTATCAGAGCCAAAATCACTCCCACTGACATCACTAGTGATGTCAGTGGGGCCGGACCTAGACGGTAGGCATTCCCATGGGAACGCCTCCATCTGGACAGCCACGCCCCGGCACACCCACCAAAGGGGGCGTGCTGTCACTCACCATCGACAGCAGGCCCCCTTTGGTGCGAGACCCCGAGCGATGGCTTCCCCATCGCTCGCCGGGTCTCGTGCATGCGCATGACAGAAGCGCCTCCATCATGCGCATGTGGATTTGGGTACCATCGACCCGCTTGTGAGCGGGTCTGAATGAGACCCTGAGCTCATAGACAATGAATGGAAATATGTTTTGTGACTATAACATCCAACATAACAAACAACCATGCAAAATATGTTGTTACATCAACCTAGAGAGTTTGGGCAGGTTGTTCCTCAGACCCAATTGGTCATTTCATAGACTACACAGGAACATATAGGATATAGGGTTTACTTTCCTCATAGCTTTTTATCTAATATGCTTATGGAAGTCAAGAGAAGTACTGTATTAATAGCATCTTACTGAGACATATAGGGTAATGCATGGAATCCATGTCTATTGATAAAGTCAACCATTGTTGCTTTGCACAAATTTAAATTCTCTGTGCTTTATGCAAATAGTGCAAAATCCACGGAAGCCATAATTGTAACATCCTGGTTGTTTAGTAGTATCACACTTAGGAATGGTATTGCCCCCATCTCTCATTTTTATCCTTTAACCTTTTACAATAATAATTTATTTGTTCTCAAATCCTGAGACTCTAGCTATTGTGATAGTATAGCAGTCCCTGTTTCCATAGAGAAGTACGTCCACCAGCATGGTGTGCCCCCAGGTCTCATGCACATTGCCATATATTTCTTGTTAATAAGGGAAAGAGGGCAGAAGAGAAACAGAGGTAAAAGCTGACTTAAGAGAAGAATATAATAGTCAAAATAGTTATTTAGGAGACAACATTTGTTATAAACACATGGCTGAAGGCTAAAAACTTCTATTTTATTACTCTACCATTTATGGAATTCTTTTAGTTATTACTCATGGTTTTATTATAGAAAATATGAATCTTTTTAACCCCTCCCCAACATTAATTTCAAGATGTCAACTTTTTCTATGATGGCAGCTAGGCCCTCCTGAGCAATTCCACAAATCTGGAGCTGTCCATTTCTGTTCATTTAATAATCTGTAGCTTGTGAAGTATTGTCTACCCTGTTTCTGGTTAAGGTCAGGTAGTTATGAAATGCAGTATTAGAAAATAGGAGATAATCCTGAAAATTGCTCCCATAAGTGTTACCATCATAATTATCAAAGGTGATTTACCAGGTGCCGAAAGTTCCACAGCGCCGTACAGGCAAGGAAACAATGAAACAGAATAAAGCAAATAGGACAGCAGATACATGAACTTACAAGTAACATGAGTACAGTCATACATGAGGTCAGAACATGTGTAAATTCTCAGAGCAGATGTAACCATACAATTCAGAACATGCGGATATTATACAACTTATAAAATGATCATACAGTTAGAGAAAAGGATGGAGAGTGTGAAAATGGGAAGACACATGGGGACAGACGTAAGGGCCCTGCTCATAAAAGCTTACAGTCCAGAGGGAGGAGGTAGGTGGATACCACACGAAGAGTTAGTGGGCCAGGGGCAGATGGGTCAACCACTATTGTATCATAACAGGTAGGTGCTTGTAATGCCAATTTTGCCCACTATAAGTGTCTGTCTCGTAAATCATAAAATGGGTGTGGCCATGGTAATTCAATGCAGTTTATTATGGGATTAATATATATATATATATATATATATATACATACACACACATAACCATAGTGCACATATTTATACGCATACAAATAGCACATGCAATGCAAACAGTATATGTGTACATAGGGCCTGATTCAGAGCCGCTCGTAAGCGGCCGCTCTGAGCGATGTTCGCACAACTGCGCATGCGTATGGTTCATAATGCGCATGCGCAAACCAGTCATTGCAGTCGGAAATCGTGCGCTCGTAAAACAGCGAGGGGCTGCTAATTTGATTGACAGAATGTACCGTTTGTGGGTGGTAACAGGGGAAGGTGCTTGAAAACGGGGGAGTGGAGATCCGAACGCAGGCGTGTCTAACGGTCAAAACGGCGTTTAATGGGAGTGCATAATAAGTAAAGGAGCGTCATCGACCACGTCACTTGGTTGTCTTTTAGCCTGAACTGCTCGCAGTGATTGTGGGCAGTAAATCCTACCACAAGCACTGCGAGCAGTTCAGATGCCTTTCGATGTTCCCGATTAATCTAATAAATAACGGAGATGACGTGTGATGCGAACGGCAAAGGGGCGTCTTTACAAACTAGCGAGCGCATTTTTCGGACGCTCGCTCAGACATAGAGGCGTCAACACACCGCAAAGAGCGAGCACTCAATTTAAATATCCGGCCCCTTTTTAAGAACGAGCATCCGCAAATAGCGTCCAGGTCTGAATCAGGCCCATAGAACATAAACTGTGATCTGTATGTGTGTGTGTGTGCATATATATAAATATACAGGTTGAGTCTCCCATATCCAAATATTCTGACATACGGAATATTCCGAATTACGGAATATTTTTAGCATGACTGAGATAGTGACACCTTTGCTTTCTGATGGTTCAATGTACACAAACTTTGCTTAAAGCACAAACTTATTAAAATACAGTATAAAATAACCTTCAGGCTGTGGGCCTGATTCAGAGCCGCTCGTAAGCGGCAGTACGCTCGTTCCGAGCGATGTTCGCACATCTGCGCATGCATACGGTTTGTAATACACATGCGCGAACCAGTCAGTGCGGCCGAAAATCGTTTGTTCGCTATATAGCGAATGCCTGCTACTTTGAGTGACAGGATGAGGCGTATGTGGGTGGTAACAGGGGAAGGTGCTTGAAAACGGGGAGTGGAATTAAGAACGCAGGCGTGCTTAAAGGTCAAAACGGGCGTTTTAAGGGTGTGCATAATTAAAACAGCAGCGTCATTGACCACGTCACCTGGTTGTTTTATAGTCAGAACTGCTCGCAATATAGTGGTAGGAAAAACTAACCACAAGAATAGCGAGCAGTTCATACGCTGTTCGATGTACTCAATTAATCTATTAAATAGCGGACATGACGTATGGTGCGAGCGGCCAGGGGCGTCTTTTTTAAAATTACGACTGCAAGTTTTGTACGCTCGTTCAGACTTATAGGCGTGAACAGACCGCAAAGAGCGAACGGTTCATTTGAATAGCCACCCCTTTTTTTTGAACGAACGACCGCAAATAGCGAGCGGCTCTGAATGAGGTCCTGTGTGTATAAGGTGTATCTGAAACATAAATGAATTTCATGTATGTACACAAACTTTTTTTGATGCACAAAATTATTCAAACTATTGTATAAATTGACCTGCATGCTGTGTGTATAAGGTGTATATAGAACATAAATGCATTCTGTGTTTAGATTTGGGTCCCATTCCCAAGACATCTCATTAAGGTATTCACATATTCCAAAATACGGAATAATCCAATATCCAAAACACCCCTGGTCCCAAGCATTTTGGATATGGGAGAGTCATCCTGTATAAATATATATAGGTGCAGGAACTGTGGGTGGAGCTATAGAAATACAATTTTATATATTATATAAATATATATATTATATATACTCATATACATATAGTATTTATAAAAGAAGGCACTCAAAAGGAATTTTAACATAAAACTGATATTATGGAAAATACATTGTGGCCCGGGAAATTATGTAATAGTTAATGAGAGGTTCAGGAAATAATGGCACTGTATATATATATATATATATATATATATATATATATATAACACATATATCCAGTGCAAGATTACAGTATAATTGTTTCATTCCAGAATCTGCTTGGCAAGCCCTATCATGTCTAATGGCTCCTTATGTAATTTATTTGATTTTGCTGAGTTCTAAAAATCACATTGGGGCTGTGACTAAACCGCTCCCCTTGTAAATCATGTATTTGCAGATAGTGTCCTAGAGCCTCTCACTGCGTTTGCTGCAGTCTGTGGTTGCAGAACAGAACACTGCAGACAGCCTGCCTCCTATGCAGAGAACAGAGACATCTGCAGGGAGGGAACAGCAGCCCAGCAGAAACATTCTCATCACAAACATTAAACAGGTTCAGGACTTAAATAATATGTTTTCAGGCCAATAAAGAGCTAATACTGTATTTTGAAATGAGGAAAAACAGATTGAAAGGAAGGAACTGAAAAACATCATTAGGAAATCTGCTAGTAACTAAATGTCCCACACAAATCAGCATTATAGTGTGTACCATCAATAACCAAATAAAGGTTCACAATTGCATTTCTAGATACATATTACAGATACAAAAAATACAGGATTGGGAGCATCATTTTCTCAAATACAGTATACTGTATATCTATCTATCTATCTATCTATCTATCTATCTATCTATCTATCTATCTATCTATGTACAGTATATAAAAGATGCTGCATTAAAAAAATAAAAATAAATAAAAAACAGACAAAAATCACTATTAGTAACCTGAAACCCCCGGAGACGTTTACTCACCCATAGACGCAAGAGTTAGGAGGATGCAAGTTACAATGATCAGAGATCCCATCATGAGACTGTGCAGCTGCATTTAACCAGCCTGTGGTGACAGAGTGATGAAGTGGAAGCTCTGGGTCCTGGGATGTTCTGTGAGGAGGGAGGATCCTGAGACACAGCTACCCGGAACAATTGGAGGCATCAAATATGCAAGATGTCTAAGAGATCAAGCCAAAAATTTCTGCTTTCCCAGAATACATTTGGTTATTTAAAGGGATAGTGTATGTCTGCATTTGTGTGTGGGTATATGTGTAAGTGTGTATCTGTGTAATTGGCTGTGTGTGTCTGTGTTTGGGACCTTAGACTGTAAGCTCTAAAAGGGCATAAAATAATCAGTGCTATATAAGAAAGTAATAATAATAATACTAATAATCCAAGGCATTATTTTTACTTATTTCTATAAGTAAAATGAACGAATAAATAAATTAATAATTAATTAATTAAATGATAAATTAATGAACAAATTGATGAATGAATGAATTAATTGATGGATAAATAAATGAATGAATGCATGAATTGATGGATAAATTAATGAATGAACTGATGAATGAATGATAGAATGGATGAATTGATACATGAATGAATTAATGTATTGATGGATAAATTAATGAATGAATTGATGAATTATGGAATGGATGAATTGGTACATGAATTTATGGATAAATGAATGAATAAATGAATTGATGAATGAATGATGGAATGGATAAATTGATACATGAATTGATGGATAAATGAATTAATGAATTGATGGATGGATGAATGAATGAATGAATGAATGAATGAATTGATGGATGGATGGATGAATGTATAGATGGATTGATGGATGGATGGATGGATTAATGATGGAATGGATGAATTGATACATGAATTGGTGGATGAATGAATGAAAGAATGAATAAATGAATTACTTCAGGTGAAGAATGTAAATTTGGGCTGGTGCCTTTCACCTTCCTGAAAATTGTCATTCCAGATAAATTGTAAGTGGAACAAACGTCACAGATGCAGCCATTCATTGCTCACATCAAGAAGCCAGATCACTTCTGGGCCACTCGGGAGACCATTGGTGCAGTTGTAAGGTAAATACACACAGTGGATAACTATAACCTTCTGTGCACATTTGCGGACATGCTTAGTAGTTACTGTGTAAAAGTAAAACAATGAGAACAGTTCTCACCATTTAGCAACTCTTTTAAAGGGAGTGTGTGAAACTCCCAGAGAGAAAATACATAAAATAAAGAAACCAGCGCTTAGTAGGTATAATGAAACAGTTATACTCTAAAAATGATCCATATGCGGCTTGGTCAATAATAAATATGTTTAATAAATCTAATTTAATACAAGGTAACAATATACATTGTTACAAACAGTTCATATATATATATATATATATATATATATATAGCCATATAAAGTAGTACTTATGCAGAAAATTAAACAGTGTGCACACTGAGTCTATGGGAAATCCCGAAAACCTGCTATGAGCCACTCACACCATATTCAGACACACTGGTGGGTGCGGAGTGTCTGATCTGGTTGCCTACTGCATATTTCAGGACCAGTTCTTTTTGGTGATGACAACCTGAACCTCTAGATGGGACTTTTTGCGAGGAGGTCTTGCTAATTAAGGATCCACATTGGGTAATACAGAACTCTCACCTTTACTGGATAATAAACCAGTAGTAGTTAAGGTGGGTATCCATTAGACGATATGCTCCATGAGCGATGTGAGTGATGTGCTCAATGTCATTAATGACATTGAGCACCCACACTGAACCATATATCGTTCAGAGACGTAACTCTCCCTCATCCCCATACTTGCAGAACCTGACGATATCGTCAGGTTGCCCTGTAAGTACGGGCGATGATAGATGTTGTCAACGACCAGCGGTAACGCACATCGCTGGTCATTAACGGCATATCCACTGCACATTATTGCGGACGATGAACAATAACGATATAGTTATCATTCAAAACGTCCAGTTTATTGTGTAGTGGATATGCGCATTTACGGTATCTGCTTTAAAATGGAAAATAATTAGGTGGGAACCTACACATTGTGATATAGGGCTAATTGACCGATATCACCAGCAACATGGCTACTTTCATTGCCAGCTTTAAAGAAGCGGAATGGGACATTTACGATCAATACCAAGCATCAAATGTACTATAGCGGCACTTATTGTGGCGAAGCAAGTAGCAATAACACCAAGATTTATTAACATCTCAGCAGCCAGATAAATCTCCCCCCTCCGATGATCCATGCGAGTTCCACAGAGCATCAGCCATGTGCAGACGCGCTACGTATCGCCTCCTGACCCACCTCACTGCACATGCGCAAGATCTGGCAAACATGGCGAGATCTCACGTGCAAACGGACCCCCAGGGACACTGCCATCAGTCAGTTCACAAACTCGCAAGGTAATCCTACAATTATGTGAGAAAACTATAAAACACAAAAGTGAGCTTATGGGCTTTTAGTGACATCTGAATGATTTTCCTTCGTCATACAATTTTATGGCGACAGCGAAATCATTCGATGTTTGCAGATACTAATTCTACCCCCTGGCACTGCCGGGTGACGCCCCCCACTCAGCCGGCTTCCCTGTCGAGTGCCATCCTGGCCAAGAGGTAGATACACCCCTGCAACTTTCTAGACAGACAACTGAGTTGATTGCTGAGATAATTCTAAGACTCAAAATAAAGCAAATATTTAAAAAAAAAAAAAAAAATAGAATAAAATAGTATTTCGAACTTATAGCTGTAACTAACATAAATCTGTCTCTATCCTATATTTTGTTCCCCCAGCATAGGAATTATGATATACATGCTCTAACAGAAGATATGCTCTAACATACTGTACAGTAGGCTTAAATATCCATGACATCATTAAAACAAGACAACAAAAAGAAAAAATTAAACTTACTTTCTTGACAATAAATTTCCTAGATAAATCAATTTACTAAATAATGTACAATGCCCATATGTTTATAGCTATCCCAGACATACTGTAAGCACTCAATATATATAATACACAATGTACTTGTAGGCAGTCAGCTCATGACTGACAGCTCTGTGCAAGCATTGACTTTTATACCCGAGCTATAAAACACAGAGGCATTTCAAGATGTCCAGTAAGGGCTCTATTTACTGCAATCCGCATTTTGAATGCAGATTGTAGTGTGGTATTACCGACTGAATTCGCATTACGAATTGCGAATTGCGAATTCAGACAATATCACAGGGATTTACTAAAAATGCCTTGCAGGGACAGAGCTTGCAATAAAGCTCTGTCCCTGCGAATCTCCTCCGCACACTTATAACGGTATTTTCACAAAAAATACTGTGACAAGTGCCGATGCATGCGTCGACGGACCGTAGCTAAGCCCCACCCCCATTGCTAAACCCCTAATCCTATCCTATATTAGGTGCAAATAATCCCCTAAATGAACATTTATACCTATCCTATACTAGGTGCCAATAATTCCTTATGTGAGCACTTATACCTATCTTATACTAGGTGCAAATAATCCCCTAAGTGAGCAACTATACCTATCCTATACTAGGTGCAAATAATCCCCTAAATGAGCATTTATACCTATCCTATACTAGGTGCAAATAAAACCCTAAGTAAGCACTTATATCTATCTTAAACTAGGTGCAAATAATCCTTTAAGTGAGCACCTATACCTATCCTATACTAGGTGCAAATAATCCCCTAAATAAGCACTTATACCTATCCTATACTAGGTCCAAATAATCCCCTAAATAAGCACTTATACCTATCCTACTGTATAGTAGGTGCAAATAATCCCCTAAGTGAGCATTTATAATATCCTATACTAGGTGCAAATAATCCCCTAAGTGAGCATTTATACCTATCCTATACAAGGTGCAAATAATCCCCTAAATGAGCACCTATATCTATCCTATACTAGGTGCAAATAATCCCCTAAATGAGCACCTATACCTATCCTATACAAGATGCAAATAATCCCCTAAATGAGCACCTATACCTATCCTATACAAGATGCAAATAATCCACTAAATGAGCACCTATACCTGTTCTATACAAGGTGCAAATAATCCCCTAACTGAGCACTTATACCTATCCTATACTAGGTGAAAATAATGCCCTAAGTGAGCACTTATACCTATCCTATACTAGGTGCAAATAATCCCCTAAATTAGCACTTATACCTATCCTATACTAGTGCAAATAATCCCCTAAATGAGCATTTATACCTATCCTATACTAGGTGCAAATAATCCCCTAAATAAGCACTTATACCTATCCTACTGTATAGTAGGTGCAAATAATCCCCTAAGTGAGCATTTATAATATCCTATACTAGGTGCAAATAATCCCCTAAGTGAGCATTTATACCTATCCTATACAAGGTGCAAATAATCCCCTAAATGAGCACCTATACCTATCCTATACTAGGTGCAAATAATCCCCTAAATGAGCACCTATACCTATCCTATACAAGATGCAAATAATCCCCTAAATGAGCACCTATACCTATCCTATACAAGATGCAATTAATCCACTAAATGAGCACCTATACCTGTTCTATACAAGGTGCAAATAATCCCCTAACTGAGCACTTATACCTATCCTATACTAGGTGAAAATAATGCCCTAAGTGAGCACTTATACCTATCCTATACTAGGTGCAAATAATCCCCTAAATAAGCACTTATACCTATCCTATACTAGGTGCAAATAATCCCCTAAATGAGCATTTATACCTATCCTATACTAGGTGCAAATAATCCCCTAAATGAGCACTTATACCTATCCTATATTAGGTGCAAATAATCCCCTAAATGAGCACTTATACCTATCCTATACTAGGTGCAAATAATCCCCTAAATGAGCACTTATACCTATCCTATACTAGGTGCAAATAATCCCCTAAATGAGCATTTATACCTATCCTATACTAGGTGCAAATAATCCCCTAAATGAGCACTTATACCTATCCTATACTAGGTGCAAATAATCCCCTAAGTGAGCACTTATACCTATCCTATACTAGGTGCAAATAATCCCCTAAATGAGCACTTATACCTATCATATACTAGGTGCAAATAATGCCCTAAGTGAGCACTTATACCTATCCAATACTAGGTGCAAATAATCCCCTAAATGAGCACGTATACCTATCCTATACTAGGTGCAAATAATGCCCTAAATGAGCACTTATACCTATCCTATACTAGGTGCAAATAATCCCCTAAATGAGCACTTATACCTATCCTATACTAGGTGCAAATAATTCCTTAAGTGAACACTTATACCTATCCTTTACTAGGTGCAAATAATCCCCTAAATGAGCACTTATACCTATCCTATACTAAGTGCAAATAATCCCCTAAATGAGCACTTATACCTATCATATACTAGGTGCAAATAATGCCCTAAGTGAGCACTTATACCTATCCAATACTAGGTGCAAATAATCCCCTAAATGAGCACGTATACCTATCCTATACTAGGTGCAAATAATCCCCTAAATGAGCATTTATACCTATCCTATACTAGGTGCAAATAATCCCCTAAATGAGCACTTATACCTATCCTATACTAGGTGCAAATAATTCCTTAAGTGAACACTTATACCTATCCTTTACTAGGTGCAAATAATCCCCTAAATGAGCACTTATACCTATCCTATACTAAGTGCAAATAATCCCCTAAATGAGCACTTATACCTATCCTATACTAAGTGCAAATAATCCCCTAAATGAGCATTTATACCTATCCTATACTAAGTGCAAATAATCCCCTAAATGAGCACTTATACCTATCCTATACAAGATGCAAATAATCCCCTAAATGAGCACCTATACCTATTCTATACAAGGTGCAAATAATCCCTTAATTGAGCACTTATACCTATCCTATACTAGGTGCAAATAATCCCCTAAATGAGCATTTATACCTATCTTATACTAGGTGCAAATATACATTTGAACAAAGTACATTTACAGATATGTCCAACAGACTGGCCTGCAGTTGTGTTGCCGTGCCATCACTGAACTTTGCCTATGTGAGAATGCCAAGCTAGAACCTAATTTGCGTCCTCAGCCACAAATGTGGATGCGATTTAAAGATATAACGACTCTGCATCACCTGGACCTGTGGGCACCCACATTTGGAGCATATCCTCTGCAAATATTCATAAGATACTCTTTACAAATGGGCGTATGGGCGTATGTTCAATGCTGCATTAGGTTGGAACTTATTGTAGCAAAAATTACTACAGGTTGAGTCTCCCATGTCCAAATATTCCGAAATACGGTATTTGTGGAGCATGACTGAGGTAGTGACACCTTTGCTTTCTGATGGTTCAGTGTACACAAACTTTGTTTAATGCACAAAATTATAAAACATTTTTTATAAAATGACCTTCAGGCTGTGTGTATAAGGTGTATATGACACATAAATGATTCTCGGTTTTTACTTTTGGGTCCCATTCCTAAGATCTCTCATGATATGCAAATATTGCAAAATATGGAAAAATGCGATATCCAAAATACCCCTGGTCCCAAGCATTTAGGATATGGAATCCTGTATTCGGAAACCTGATCCATTTATGTCACCAACATGTATTACTAGTTATTTACAGTATGTAGCCCCATCATATTACCTAGCACTGTACAGAGAATATATGGAGCCTCCTACTGATAGTGTATGAGGTATTAGTTTGGCTGCTATATTATATGAAGTTGGAGTCATCTATTTACATTGCTTAACTGAAATATGCTTTCACCCCGTGGCAGATAAGTATATTATAATTTGATTACAAAGTAGAAGACAACAGATGTTTGCATTTAATTAAATTTAATTTGTTTTCTTACTTTGTATTTATATCTGTGTTTAATGGTATTTTACATAGTAAATCAGACTTTTGCATTTATTAATAATATTGTACAGCAGAGTCATAACATTCTTCTTGGTGCCCTTTACCGGCCATGCACCTGATCACATGATGCCATGCCAAGGGGGTGAGGCTGTAAGTGCCGATAAGGACAGCAGCACCACCATAGCATTATTTTTGGCACCCTTTACCAGCCACACCCCTGATCGCATGAAGTCATGATGTCATACCAAGGGGGCAGGGCTGTAAGTGCTGGTAAGGGCAGCAGCACCACCATATCATTCTTACTGTAGGATGCAGGATGCCGGAAGCATGTCAGGAGTGTCAAGCACTGGAGCAGGGACCGTGGGGCAGCTTTGGTACCACCCACAGAGCTATGTACTATGTGCTGTGGCACTGGCCGCACACCACCGGTTACAAGCCTGCTGCACAGACACCATTCTATCTTATGAATATGACCCATCTTTACAATAATATATGGTGTGCAAATTGAATGAGGTGAATTTAACATTGATGGGTAACAAGGTCAATCACTCCAAACCCACTTTCTGAGGCACATGTACTGAGTAGACGAGGCACTGTCCAGAGTCTACTGCACATGTACAGATCTTCAGGGAAGTGGCGCCATTTTCCCAGTGATTACTGTACCCGCCGGCAAATAGGTAAGAGTCTATGGGTGTAGAGTGTACGGTGTGGGCCCCCTAGACCTAGGGACCTGTGTGCACCTCACATCCTGCACCCATTATGGATACTCCTGGCATACCCCTTGTGCATTTGTTACTGTTACAGAGCTACACACGGATAAGCATCTTTTTTCTGACTCATTTATGCTGGCCTAATGCATAAAACTATACATGAGTCCCTAAGTGTGTGTCTGGTGTGGATTGTAAAAAGGTAGAAAATGTCTATATAAACACCAGATGTCAGACAGACAATAGGTCGACATGCACAAAATGTTGACACACTAAAAGGCGACATGTAAGAAGGTCGACATGTACAAATGGTTGACATGATCAAAAGGTCGACACAAAAATGGTCAACACATTTTTTTTCTCTAACCCTAATCATCACCCTAACTTTAACCCTCTCCTTGGTGCCTAACCTAACCCTCCCTCCTGGTGCCTGACCCTAACCATCCCTTCTAGTGCCTAACCCTAACCCTCCGGTAAGTGCCTAACCCTCCTTCCTGGTGCCTAGCCCTAACCCTCTCTCCTGGTGCCTGACCCTAACCGTCCCTACTAGTGCCTAACCCTCCTTCCTGGTGCCTAACCCTAACCCTCCCTCCTGGTGCCTGGCCCTAACCGTCTCTTCTAGTGCCTAACCCTCCCTCCTTGTACCTTACACTAGCCATTGGGGCAAGTGCCTAACCATTACCATCGGCAGAAAGTGCTTAATTCTATCCCTCCGGTAAGTGCCTAACCATAACCCTCCGGTAAGTGCCTAACCCTCCTTCCTGGTGCCTAACCCTAACCCTCCCTCCTGGTGCCTGACCCTAACCATCTCTTCTAGTGCCTAATCCTCCTTCCTTGTGCCTAACATTAACCATTGGGGTAAGTGCCTAACCATTACCATCGGCAGAAAGTGCTTAATTCTAACCCTCTGGTAAGTGCCTAACCCTAACCCTCTGGTAAGTGCCTAACCCTCCTTCCTGGTGCCTAACCCTAACCCTCCATCTTGGTGCCTGTCCCTAACCATCTCTTCTAGTGCCTAATCCTCCCTCCTTGTACCTAACACGAACCATTGGGGTAAGTGCCTAACCATTACCATCGGCAGAAAGTGCTTAATTCTAACCCTCCGGTAAGTGCCTAACTCTAAAAAAAAAAACATGTGTTGACCATTTTCATGGCAACCGTTTTTTGTGTCGACATTTTGATCATGTCGACCATTTGTACCTGTCAACCTTCTTACATGACGACTTTTAGTGTGTCAACCGTTTTGTCCCTATCGACTTTTTGTCCTTGTCAAACTATTGTCTGTCTATCATCTGGTGTCTACCTAGACTTTGTCGCCCTTTTAACTGTAGATCTATCAACCAGATACCCACGTCTGTATGTAAAACAAACATCATGCATGTAACTTACAGTATTTAAAACCATATTTAATACCATAAAGAAAAGTAACTTTCTAAATTTGGTTCTTAGGACCTCCATCAGAGATGTACGCAAACCATCAGGTTTCCGATGTTAGAAGGTCGGCGCATGTTCCGGTCTTCTACTGTGAGATCTCTTGCAGTTTCCAACTGCAGCAGCGCCATTTGGGGTTAGGGAGTGCGTGGAGCCATCCTCCATTCCTGGAAACGGCAATGTGTCACCCCCCATTATCTGAGAGTGACGGGGCCATGGCCTGCATCTTCTGTTGCAAACTTCCTGACCCCGGCTGAGCAGTTCCATTGCCCATTCAGAGTAAGATTAAGCTAACTCCGATGGGTGATTACTGCAGCAATCACGACCGATGGTTGCGATGGTGATCCGATACTGCTAATTGCATCCATCTCTGAATCAGGCCCTTAGGTTCTACTCTAGTCCATCTCTGCTTCCTCTGGGGGATGTAGTTAAAATGCCGACCATCGGCATGCCGGTTGACTAAATCCTGGCACTGGAATCCCAAACTGGGGACAAGACACCGGCGCCTGAATCCCGACAGCTGGCATGCCGATGGTAAATACAGCGGGAGCCCGTAGGTCTTAGCCACGGGGGGGAGGGGGGGGAGGTTAGGTTTAGGAACCCCAGGGGTTTCTGGGTTAGGCTACGGGAGGGGGGAGGTTAGGGTTAGGCTATGTACAGGGCGGGTTAGGCACCGCCAGGGGGGGGGATAGGGTTAGGCACTAAGGGGGGTTAGGTTTAGGCACTAACGGGGAGAGTTAGGGTGCGGGGTAGGGAGAGTTAGGGTTAGGGGGTTAAGGAGGGAAGGTTAAGGTGCTTACCTCTCCCCTGTCAGTAATCTCAGCATCAGGATGCTACTGTCGACCTTTTAACAGCAGGCATCCCGAGTGCCGCAATTTCATACCCAACACTCCTCTGGAACACTACACACACTTGAGGACAAAAACAAGTTAAACTTCAATCTAGCTGGTTACAATAAAATAGAGGAATAAAATAATAATTGCAACTCAGTAACAGATATATTCAACAAACAATCAACAAATAATGTTACAGAGATACCACTATAGTTCCATGTGGAAGCAATAAAGTGTCTTCCAGTATAATAATACTCACCAACAGAGAGAAGAGCTGAGATACAGACAAGGGTAAATAAATATCCCATAACTGCAGGAAATGATGAAGTAATGTAGACTCAGTGCTACATTGGAGCAATAAACTGCATTTAGTTTAGATTTAGTTTAGTGCAGGGCTTCAGGATATGTAACTGGCAGGAGTAAAACGACAACGTGGGTTAATACTTGCCATGCATTTAGAATGTATTCTCGTGGAGGTTGACATTTGCTAAAATAAACCTGGTGCAGAATTTCATGTGACGGTGACGAGCAGCTGAGGGAGATGTGTTACAGATGGCTGTGTAAGTGTGTAAGTGTGACAGTGAGAGGAAAGTACAGAGATTGCAGCCAATCAGGAAACAAGCAAAGAAATAAGTCATCCGTATAATTTCAGGATTCAAGCACATTTGTCAACATTTGAACTGAGGGCCTGATTCACACTCGGCTGCTAAGCCGTGAACGCACGCTATGGCCATGTTTGCGCATGTGTATGCATCATTATGTGCATGCGCGAGTCATTCACTGCGTTCAGGAAAACCCGGGAAATTTCCTGCTCAGACCCGGGAATTTCTCCTGTGGAAAATCCCGGGTATTTGGTCTAGACCCCCCCTTTCACACTACAGTTTCTACCCAGGAAATTCCCGGGTAGCACCATTCAGACAAGAGCAGGGTTATTCAGAGTTTTACACAGAAAATCACAGTTTGGTCATTTTAAGTGGACGATATGCTGGCACACATTAATGAGGTCATGCAAAGGTGGGGGCTTGGTATAAGGGGACTGGGAGGGGCACCCATAAGGCACTGCTGTATTTCCAAGCATCTGTGTAGCATGGAGATCTTGTTGTGTCTGGTGGATTTGGTGTGCTACACAGCAATTGAGGCATGGCTGAAGCTGCTCACACTGCTCTTAATTGTACAGTGTGAGATCCTGAGGAGAAGGGAGCATTTATTCATGGAGAGGGCATCCAAGCGCTGACATTACCTACGCCGGAGGAGAGCCTTGGTAATGTCCAGCGTCTCGTCCATATTGAGAGTGACCGGAGGGTCATCTCGCACAATATGGTCTCGAGATCGACAACATGGAGAGGCTTTCTGGGCTACGGTACAGAGGTTTACAGAGTACCAATGGATTGCAAATTTTATGATGTCACAAGGCACCTTTAATTCCATCCTGGAACTCCTGACCCTGTCACTTACCAGGCACACTACTCGATGGAGACAGCCCATTGCCCCAAGCAGGAGACTTGTGATCGTCTTGTGGTGGTATGCTACCCCTGGCGAGTACCGCACAATATCCTGCTTGTTTGGTGTAGGCATCTCCACGGTTTGTGTTTTGGTGCGTGAAGTGACCCAGGCCATCCTGGATACCTTGTACCACCAGTTTATTGCCCTACCCCATGGGCAGCGACTGGATGAGACAGTGTCCGGGTTTCTGCGCCGCCGTTACCCTCAGTGTTCTGGGGCAATTGATGGCACCCACATCCCCATAATTGCTCCCACAGACAGCCCAGCAGATTACTATAACAGAGAGGGATGGCATTCCATCATTCTGCAAGCCGTCATTGACCATCGGTATTGGTAAGCCACATTTATTACTTTTAATTAGATGTATATTGTGACCTGCATGCAAAGTAAAGTATCTAAAATGTTGTGTGTGTTTAAAAAGTTTATATGTATAGTTGTAACCGGATCTTATATACGCTTTCTATCAGAAATAAATAAATTTATATATTGTAGTGTATTTAAAAGGTAGGGGTATATTTAATAAAGTGAGGGTTATTTGAAGTGGAGATGTTGGGCCATAGCAACCAATCAGATTCTACTTCACATGGTCTATATGTCTAGTTTTAACTGGATATTATCTTGCTCTCACAGCTTCACTGATGTTTTCATTGGCTGGCCTGGTCGTGCTCATGACGCTCGTGTGCTGGCCAATCCTCATCTGTACAAGATTGCGGAGGAGAGGCAGAATGGTTGGCTGTTTCCTCATGAGGTAACTATACACACATTTATGTCATGCTTATAATTGCAAAAAACCGATATGTATTATCTTCCATACCGAACCACAACATGATTTTTGGGTAGTCACCTGCAATTTGCTCTGATATACCGTATCTGCATATATGCCAAATTGTAATCAATCTGTATACCTACAAATAGAGGAAAGTAGATATACCTGTACCAAGTGTATGACAACACTGTTACCTGTAAAGCCTTTAATAATAACTGTAATATTTGTTTCCATTTGCAGAAGTCCAAGCTTGTGGATGGAGTGGAGATACCAGTCCACATCATTGGGGATGCTGCGTATCCATTACGAAGGTGGTTGATGAAAGGGTACAGCCAGTAGCGGCTCTAGGCATGGGCAAGCCAGTCCGTCGCCCGGAGCACTACTGTTTCCGGAGGGCGCAGGAAATGCCCACCTCCCTCCCAGCGCTATAGTTGATATTTAAGCTCAAGGGGAGGGAGCGGAGGAGAGAAGGGGCGGCAACACAGGACGGCGCTGGGCGCAGCACAGCCTAGCGCCGACCCTGGGTACAGCCAACAGGTTGTGCTTTCGAAAAAGCAGATCGCCTACACCCATACCCTCAGTTCAGCTAGAATGGTTGTTGAAAATGCATTCGGGAGACTGAAGGGACGTTTGCGCTGCTTGTTAAAAAGAAACGATGTGGACATTCGGCTGATTACTGATGTTGTAGTGGCATGCTGTATCTTGCCTAACATCTGTGAGATACAGCAAGAAGAATACCTGCCAGAGTGGGACATCGTGGAGGAGCCTGTTGGGAGTGATCCTTCTACCCTTTCATCAACATGACTTGCTTATCAAACCAATGGCATAGAATTGATTAGAACCACCATTTCAAAAACATTAATTCTATGGTGTTATTGTAATAAATACAAAAACTTAATTTTCGATTTGTTCAAAAAATCTTTTATTTTAATAAAGGCCTTTTGTTTAAGCTGCATACGAAGTTTGAAAGCACTTCCATATTTCTTACATAGGAAATAATGTTGCACAAAATACAACACAATTCAAAACCAAACAATAGTCTAAAAATAAATAAAAGTGCAGATTTACTTCTGAACTCAAAGTACTCCATATGTATGTATGGATTGATATTGTCGAAGCGTAGACTTTGAGAACAATGTTAAGTGCACATATAGCTTTGAGGCATTAAACAAGCCTTTAAAATAAAACAAATAAGACCAGAATTTTTTGGTAGATCCTTGTTTACACCAACTCAATATCCATAAACAAAAAAATGACAAAAGCAGTAACCATAACATTTTCATCATCATCATATGGGATATGTCTAGTTAACATCACTAGATATATTTGATCACCACAGTTAAATATTTCTGTAAACTGTAAACTTGGGGTTTTTGTCAGGAGTACGTTCCTGTGAAAGAGTATTAGCTGGCAAAGTATCTTTAAATTGACCTTCGAGTACATTATCTAATGTACTATCTGTAAATGTTGAGGGTGACTGAGGTGTTTGCGGATGCTTGGATATATGGGATGTAGTTTGGACAAATGCTGGGGGGGACTTTACTTGTTGCGCATTCTGGGATGTTTGGACAAATGCTGGGGGGGACTTTACTTGTTGCACATTCTGGGATGTTTGGACAAATGCTGGGGGGGACTTTACTTGTTGCACATTCTGGGATGTTTGGACAAATGCTGGGGGGGGGGCTTTACTTGTTGTTGAGCATACTTGTATGTAGTTTGCCCAAATGCTGTGGGGAAATTAGCGTGCTGGTCATACTGTGATGTATGCTCAAATGAGGTGGGAGACTGAGGTTGTTGCACATACTGGGATGGTTCCCCAAATGAGTTTGAATAATTAGCTTGTTGCCCAAAATGGGTGGGTGGTGGAAAATGTGTTGTTTTGTAGTGGATTGTGCTCAGATTTGAGTAAAAAATATGCGGTTATCGCGACTGAGCCTTTCCTGCATAGCCATCATTTCCTTTAGCAAATTACTCTGCATTTCTCTCTCATTGGCCATGAACCGCTGCAGTCTGGCATCCTCTAGTGTCTGCCATTCCGAATCTAGGTCGCGTAGTTGTTCACAAAGAATATTTGTCATGGCTTTGGTAGCAACATCAATTTTGCTCTTCTTCTTTTTACGTGTTGGCACTGTGAAAACTGAAAGTAAAAGAGAGAAAACATTGAGCAACAGATTTAAAAAATATTTAAAACACAAAACAATGGTCCCAATTCAAAAAGCAGCACGTCTGTTTGCATGCGGTGCCCATCCTCCACTACAAGATAAACGCAGAAACAATACAGTTTCTACTATATACTAGAAATTGAACTACAACATTACATAGATTAATGCAGCAGAACATAAGTTATTTGAATTAAACTTACTGTTACCACGTAGGGTGGGCTTGTCTCCCTGGGTCTGTGGCTCAGACTCAGAATCTTGCCTTTGCGTTGGAGAGATCACATCTGTGCTAGTGCTTGGTTCAATGATGACGGTATTAGATGAGTCCTCATCTGGGTCATCAAATAGGACCTAAATAGGGCCACTCCATCCTTCCCACACCACTGCGATTACCATTGTGGTCATGGACCTTTGTGTATTGTTTCTTTAGGTTCTTTAGCTTATTAAGGACTTGCTGCTGTGTCTTCACAATACCCCGGGTGGCCAGGATTTTGGCAATGTTGCAATAGATCATGGCATCCTTAACAGTGCCTGTGATTTGAGCTTTTATTTCCTCCTCTCCCCTCACATGTAAGAGCTCACGGACCTCCTCGTCCTTCCAATGTGCCATAATCAGCATCCACCTGTACACAGAAAAAAGAAAGATTACCACGCTAAAGAAAACCCAGAAAATGTAAATAAAAAATAATAAATAAGCAAATGAATAAAAAATAAATCTCTTGTATGGTATATTAATAATGTTTTCAGTATTTTAAAATATATGCCACATATAATAAGAAACAAGATCTTTTAATAAGGTAATAAAAAACAGTAATTACACACCTGGCACCACTCTCCAAATACCTGGTACTGCACTCTCTCCTCTGTCAGCACCAAGTAGTGTTGCGGGTCTCTCTGCAACTGTTGCGGCACCCGTGTAGCGCTGCACTGCCTTTTTAGTGCTATGTTTAGCTATGTTTAGCTTTTATGGCGTCTGCCCTCCACTGTCCGGCTGCTGCTGATGATCTCATCAACAGGCAGCTGCATCCGGCCAATCAGGACCTGTTTGGTGAAGCCCGGGAGTAAATTCCCGGGTAGCACCATTCAGACAGAAGCAGGGTAATTTCCCGGGACTTAAGTCCCGGGAAAAACCCTGGTCGATTGCAGACAGATTTGGCAACCTGGGAATTTGGCTGAGGCAGGCCAAATTCCTGGGATTCTTGAGATGTCTGAAAGGGGTGTAACAGAGGTTTCCCACTTATCTAGGTCTCACTTATCCAGGTTTGACTTTATATAAAAAAAAAGACTTTTAGTATAAAAACATGTAAGGACATACAAATAAAGAAAAATCCCATTTTCTCCTAAAAGCTTTTAGGAGAAAAAGTGAAGGTTTACTTTCAAGTCCGAATAGGGACTATGATGCTTATAAAAAGCTAAGACCTACCGGTATGTATGCAAATAGAGGCGGGATGTATCGGAATGAAATTGTGACACATGATACATTCTGCCCTCTCTCTGATCTGCAAGGAGACAGCAATAAAGCAAAGGACTGCCACCAATTTTCAAGTCCCATGAACTGTGGAGGAGACCTGGTGTCAAAAGTTATGCCACTGAATTTAAGGAGGCAATTTTTTTCAATGGCAAAACCAGTAGCCTTTGTCAGCTTTAAATCCCACAGAAAAAACACAGAAAAATGTGGACATTTCCATATCAGAACCTATTACATTTGGCTGCGGATTGTTAAACTTATTTCAGGGTAAACTGGAAAGATTATAAGGGGAACTTATAATAGATGACACCCCTGCCACTTCTCCTTTGGGACACTTGTGCCTGCTAACTTTCTTTGAGGTTAGCATCTTTCCAGAACTTACCCAGTACCAGCGCTGCATGGGTGCCACCATATTGGTTACAGTCAGCAGACACCGGATTCTCCAACCAGAGACTGCTTCTCCTCCAGCTGACTTGGAAAGTCGATAGGGAACCTGAGTGCTCTACTTAAACTTTTCTGGTGCAGTAGCAGTACATTGCCAAAACAACTTCACTTGTAACTGGTTACATGGCTCCCGTCTCAGCAGCTTCTATAGTGTCCTGTGTGAAGCCAGTGCTATTGTTCATCAGTCAGCAGCATTCCACTGTGCACTCTGTTCAGCAATCAGCAAGCACCAGCATCTCATCTATTGTGTGCTCTCATCAATATCACCATCTCTACTGTGTGAATACCAGCACTTATACCTACTGTGCACACTCCTCAGCATCTCCAGCAGGTGACTGCACTCCTTCTGCAGGATATCACTGCTATTATTCCTATGTGCTACTGTGCCTCCTTACAGTGTCCTTCACCAGCTAATACTACACATCAGCCCCCACTTTTGTCGAGTTCCCTAGAAGAACTACTGAATGAGGAAGAGCTTCAACAGACTGCCTAACTTTTCAGAGTCCACAAAAAGCCTGATCCCTTACAGTTTGATTGGCCAAATGGATGTGGCAGGTAGACAAACCCATGTGACAGACTCTATACTGAGCCTGGCCAATCGATTGGAGAAACAAGAAGTGACACAGGGTCAAGTGATGCCTTCAAGAGCTCTCCTCTTGCAGGTAGACTCTTCAGTTCACTCTCAACAGATCCAGTTCTGCTCCACAACCTGTTCAAGCGAGATCCTGTTCCCCTACTTCCACTTCTCGGCTCAATTTGCCTACTCCTGATAAATATGATGGTGACCCCAAACTATGCATGGGATTTTTGAACCAGTGTGGAGTTTATTTTGGATTTCAACCAAGTAACTTTTCCCTGGCCAGGACAAAGGTTGCATATATTATCTCCTAGCTTTCTGAACCTACTCTGTTATGGTCCTCCCCACTCTGCGAGTGCTCAGACCCTATTCTCTCTGATAATGACTATTCCATAGTCACCTTCCAAAAGATCTTTGATGAACCTGGGAGAGTAGTTTCAGCTGCCAGTGACATCTTATGGTTACATCAATGTTCCCTCACAGTGGTGCAGTATGTCATATAATTGCACAGACTGGCCTCCGAATTAAGCTGGAACAATGAGACCTTGCTCTCTGCCTTTTTGCAAAGACTGTCTGATAGATTCACAGATGATTTACAAGAAAAAGCGACTGCACCAGTTAACTGCTTTCTCTTCAGTCGTACATTTTATCTAAGCATTAATTGTTTAATTTATATTGAAGAGGTGCTACCCACTATGGTTGAATTTCAGGTATTGGAAGAACAAGATAGTGCTATGGTGCACTGGTCGTACATATAATGTACATAAAAAATACATTTTATCAACTCAGATTAGAATTATTTCAATTGAATTGAATATACAAAGTTCGGTGAAATATTAATAAAATTAAAGTGAAACAGAAAATGAGTATCGGGGACGGTTTAATAGACAAACCAGAAAAATCACAGAGAATCAGTTTGTGGTGTTCAATGCCAGTATATGTATGTGTACTAATGTAATAACAGTAAGTCACTTGTTCTGTGTGTTATAGTTACATCATATCATATCTATTTATAACTGGCAACTGTTTCAAAGCACTGAGATTAATTTATACAATGTTTCACAGTGACTGTTCTAGCTTCTTAGGCTCATTTCATTTTGTTCATTAGTAACAGCCTGCTAGTATTATTATTATTATTATTATTATTATTATTATTATTATTTATATTTATTCACCACTTATTTGTTCATGACTATGTTTTACTAGTTTTTGCTGTCTTAGCATTAAACTGCATAAGTAGTGTGCACTTTATTTCCTATACTGCAAAATTAAAATCACATATAGATTGTATACATGAGTCTGTGTGATTTGTTAAATAAGTCTGTGTATACAGCTTATTTAGCATATTAAGTTGTTTATATACCTTGAATAATTTACACAGACACGTATACAATCAATATGTGATTTTAATGTTACAGTATAGGAAATAAAGTACACACTTTTTATGCAGTTTAATGTTAAGACACTAAACAAGTCCCTATTTATTGACACTGTAGATTCTATATTAATAAGATTCTCAGAGTGGGCCAAATGTAATAGGGTGAAAGTTTAGAAAATGTGAGAGTTTAGCAGTAACCTATCACATTAGTTGGGTTTTATCTTCAAAATGGAAAAACATCTGGATGAGAGTTTTAATCGTGAGAGTTTTTTTAATCTAAAAACATGTGAGTTTGCCTGTTCTCAGACTCCATTACATTGGGTGAGTCTAAAAAGTGTGAGAGGTTACTGCTAAACACTCACATTTTCAAACTCACACCCTATTACATTTGGCCCTGTGTGTCATTTTAAACTCTTCTTTTATTTATTTCATCATTTATTTTCTGTTCACTTCTGATGAAAATAACTTTGGTGATTCATAACCAAAATGTATATTTATGTTTATTAAATTGAATATACATCTTTTTTCCTTTGCATGTACTACCATCTCTAATTTATGCAACCAGAGCGGCAAGGGTTAATTGTGGCTCACTCGTGAATACATTCCTTTAACAATTAGATCCGAGGCAGATCCGAGTCAGGCTCGACTTTTCCCACCTGACTCGGATTCTGAAATCGAGGCAAAACGTCATCATCCCGCCTTCCGAGTCTCGCGGGTTTTGGATCCTATATAAGGTACCCGCGTCGGCGCCATTTTCTCACTCGGCTGTGGACAGTGAAGAGGGAGGGTGGGAGTTAGGGCTGGCTGGGCTGTGTAGTGTAGTGTAGTATAGTGCAGAGTAGTGTTGTGCTGTGCTGTGCTGCGCTGTGCTGCTGTTGTCCATAGGGGCTGTGTCCACTACTTCAAAGTCCATAGGGGCTGGCTGTGTTGTGCTGTGCTGCTGTTGTTAATAGGGGCTGTGTCCACTGCTTCAAAGTCCATAGGGGCTGGCTGGACTGTGGTGTGCAGTCAGTTCTCCATAGGGGCTGTGTCCACTCCAAAGTCCTGTGCAGTGTCCCAGTCCTAAAGGGGTGCTGTAGTGTTGTCCAGGGGGTGCTCTGTCCGTCAGGGGTGCTCCCCGTAAGTGCTAAAAAAAAAAATATTTTTTCTGTGTTTGTGAATTGTGTGCACAGTAGCCGCACGTGCATCAACAAAGTAGTGCCAAGCGTGTGCCTGTGTCATAAGTAAAGGACCGGCTGGCTTGACCGTTAAAGGGTGCTGTAACCCCCAAAGTACACTCCAAACCAAATAACAAAATATTTTCTGTGTTTGTGAATTGTGTGCGCAGTAGCCGCACGTGCATCAACAAAGTAGTGCCAAGCGTGCGCCTGTGTCATAAGTAAAGGGCCGGCTGGCTTGACCGTTAAATGGTGCTGTAACCCCCAAAGTACACTCCAGTCCAAACCAAATAAAAAAATATTTTCTGTGTTTGTGAATTGTGTGCGCAGTAGCCGCACGTGCATCAACAAAGTAGTGCCAAGCGCGCGCCTGTGTCATAAGTAAAGGGCCAGCTGGCTTGACCGTTAAAGGGTGCTGTAACCCCCAAAGTACACTCCAAACCAAATAAAAAAATATTTTCTGTGTTTGTGAATTGTGTGCGCAGTAGCCGCACGTGCATCAACAAAGTAGTGCCAAGCGTGCGCCTGTGTCATAAGTAAAGGGCCGGCTGGCTTGACCGTTAAAGGGTGCTGTAACCCCCAAAGTACACTCCAAACCAAATAACAAAATATTTTCTGTGTTTGTGAATTGTGTGCGCAGTAGCCGCATGTGAATCAACAAAGTAGTGCCAAGCGTGCACCTGTGTCATAAGTAAAGGGCCGGCTGGCTTGACCATTAAAGGGTGCTGTAACCCCCAAAGTACACTCCAAACCAAATAACAAAATATTTTCTGTGTTTGTGAATTGTGTGTGCAGTAGCCGCACATGCATCAACAAAGTAGTGCCAAGCGTGCACCTGTGTCATAAGTCAAGGGCCCGTTTGTACATCTGGTCCGGACTGAAGGACGTGCCAACAATTTCTGACAAGTCTACTGTCACTGCATATGATACTGTCCTCAAAGCAGCAGCGACAAGCGTGCGTCTGTCTGTTAAAGAGTGGTGTAACCCTCAAAGTGCGCTCCACAAACAATAAAAAAATTCTTTTTTTTTCTGTCTTTGTGAAATGTGTGGGCTGTAGCCGCACCTGCATCTTTAAAGCAGCAGCGACAAGCGTGCGTCTGTCTGTTAAAGGATTACATCGGTGACAGCATCCAAGTAGCCATGTCAGACAGTCCGTACTAGTACTGGCAGGAAAAAGAAGCAATTTGGAGGTCCCTGTACAAACTGGCTCTATTTTACCTGAGTTGCCCCCCCTCCAGTGTGTACTCCGAAAGAGTGTTTAGTGCAGCCGGGAACCTTGTCAGCGAAAGGCGTAGGAGGTTGCTTCCACAAAATGTGGAGAAGATGATGTTCATAAAATGAATTATCAACTCTTCCAGGAAGACCAGCCTCCAGAACGTACAGAGGGACCTGTGGTTGTGGATTCCAGCAGGGACGAATTAATACTCTGTGAGGATGAGGATGTACACAGCACTGAAGAGGGTGAGGAATCGG
This sequence comes from Taudactylus pleione, assembly GCA_031769625.1. Classification (NCBI taxonomy): domain Eukaryota; kingdom Metazoa; phylum Chordata; class Amphibia; order Anura; family Myobatrachidae; genus Taudactylus; species Taudactylus pleione. Next base: position 1,009,681 of record JAUIMM010000562.1, read on the forward strand.
TGGATGAGGAGGATGAGGACGACATCTTGCCTCCGTAGAGCCAGTTTGTGCAGGGACAGATTAATTGCCAGCTTGTTTTGTGGGGGCCCAAACGAACCAATCATTTCAGCCACAGTCGTGTGGCAGACCCTGGCGCTGAAATGATTGGTTTGTTAAAGTGTGCATGTCCTGTTTATACAACATAAGGGTGGGTGGGAGGGCCCAAGGACAATTCCATCTTGCACCTCTTTTTTTTCTTTGAATTATGTACTGTTTGGGGCCTAGTTTTTCAAACTGCCATCCTGTATGCCACTGCAGTGTCACTCCTAGATGGACCACGTGTTTGTGCCGCCCACTCGTATCTCTTAGCATAGTCATCCAGCTACCTCGGTGCAACCTTTTGGATATAAAATCACTATTGTGAGGTGTGAGGTGTTCAGAATAGACTGGAAATGAGTGGAAATTAAGGTTATTGAGGTTAATAATAGCATAGGAGCAGAAAAACACACACATTCTGTGTTTTTAGCTGTTTTTATGCTTTTTTAAAAAAAAAATACAGATCCAAAACACAAAACCCAGAACCGAAAACACCGAAGGGTGGTTTTGGCAAAACCAATCCAGATCCAAAACACGAAGAAAGATCCAGATCCAAAACCAAAACACAAAACACGAAAAGTGGCCGGTGCACACCCCTAGATGTAACTATTAAGCACAGAACAAGTGACTTACTGTTATTACATTAGTACACAGTTACACACACATATACTGGCATTGAACACCACAAAATTATATTCTGTGATTTTTCTGGTTTGTCTATTAAACAGTCCTCAATACACATTTTATATTTCACTTCAATTTTATTAATATTTTACCAATTTTTGTATATTGTACAGTATTCAATTGAAATTATTTTAATATGAGTTAATAAAAGTTACGTTTTATGTATATGTATGACCAGGGAACCATATCACTATCTTGTTCTTCCAATACCTGTGCGTCACAAATGAGATAGCCCCCTGGGATTTACTCACTAATCTTGATGAACGAATATCATTGTGCAATAAAGGTGGATCTACGTTATAGAGAATGTGCCCAGGAAAAAAGGAGTGAACTTTTAAGACCAAAGTGGTACTTAATTTCCTACAACAGCCTTCAAGTACAGAGGATCCTATGCAAATTCACCATTAACTTAGTGTCCAGACAATTGTAAAGATAACATTCTTCTTTATATAACTATTTCAGCAGGAAGTTACAATCAGCAATATTGATAGGCAAGGAATTGCTTTTCTGGTAGAATAGAACCAGGATGGAATTTGGTAGCAAAAACACAAGACCTCAACCAGATGCATTAATGGCAGATATTGGATGCAGATCTAATACTAGAAAAGCTGTCATTGTTTCAGTGATCCACTGTGCAACTGGGTGACAGCTGTTATATTTGCTTCCTCTTGCAAAGAATGTTTAACAGTAAATTGTTTTTTTGAAACTACTACTAGTAGACCTGGTCCCCTTCTAGGATGAAGATCACCCCAGCAGCAGGCCTAACGCTCAAGGATTTTTTTTAGGAATTCTGGATAGGGGAGGACACAGTTAGCCTTAGCAATTTGATGCAGGACTACCTCTGATCATTAATGAGGAGATTGATCATGAAAGTGTTGGCAGTGGATATTGCAGGTGATGGGATCAAGCTGAGAATTGGGAGCTAGCTGATGCTGTACTGCTTGTTATTATTACTATAGATGAATTTTCAGATTTTGCAAAAACTTTTCAAGAATGTGCTGCAAATGATGAAACAGGGAGGAGATTCCTAGATGGTTAACGTCCCAACCTCTAGATGCCAAGACAACTGTTGTCAGAATTTAGGTAAAAATAATTTCACACATAAGAGGTGGATTTTTTGGTCTTTTGCCCAGGGATGACAATGGCCTTCTTCTTATCAAGGGCAAGAACTGCTTTCACTAGTGCCTCACTTATACAAACAACATCCTCATTAATGGTGTCAGCTACATAAATATTCCCCTCATCATATTACACTTCCTCTGTAGCAGCCTCAATTTCTACAGGTAGGTCAGCATATTTTCTTATTTTGCTCATTTCCACATTTGCAAAGGGTTCAGATATTCTTTTCTATGAGTACAGTATCAGAAAGGTGAGGTTCACACATAGCACTCATGGACACCCTCAGACTCTCCACAGGGATTTGTGACATATCTGAACACACAGTTTGTTCTTCTGCCATAGTGCTTTTTTCAGCACTGATTTTCCTGATTAATTTTTTTGACACTTCTTCTAGACTCTGAGTGAGAATGTTTTGAATTGTCATGTTAGATGTCTGACTGACAGCATTTGCAGAATCACCACTCTCAAATAAAGGCCAAGGCCTGAGCCTTTCCTTGCCACTGCATATGGTATATGGCATGTTGGCAATTTTATGTTTTACCTTTTTAGAGCTGATTTTTTTTCAGCAATGTAAAATATTGTTTTGATTTCAGATGCTCTGTCTTAAACTCTCTATGCCCTTAAGCACCAGCTTTAGTAGATGTTGACAGACTCATATCATCATGATTGGTGGAGGCAGCTGTGGTGCTAGTACTTGGTTGCTGCTACTTCTGTTCTATCAATTGATTGTCTTGTCATGATCCATATTGACTCGCAATGTTGATATTATTAACTTGGTGGCCCTTGACCTACTGACCTTTATATATATATATATATATATATATATATGTATATATATATATAATCCAGTAGTTTGGCACTTGACACACTGTGTGATGTAAATATTCCGGGTGCCTTCCTGCACATAAGATACAGACAAACTATCCCCCTCGGAGCTATAAAAGTCCCAATGGAAGAAAATAGGCAGCACTCCGATGTAGAAACTTGATGAATTGTATTAAATCCACAACATGATAACACAAACAGTGGTCGACGTTTCAAGGCCAACTCAGGACCTTTTCCTCAGGACGTGTGTGTAAGAAGTCTTTTTACACACATGTCCTGAGGAAAAGGTCCTGAGTTGGCCTTGAAACGTTGACCACTGTTTGTGTTATCATGTTGTGGATTTTATCAAGTTTCTACATCGGAGTGCCGCCTATTTTCTTCCATTGGGACTTTTATAGCTCTGAGGGGGATACTTTGTCTGTGTATATATATACATATATATATATATATATATTTCTCGATGATCCGGCACTCAGAGCTCCTTTATTTCAATATGACCCGGGTGCCTGTGCAAATAGTAACACAAAGCAGCAAAGGTACATTAGTGGCTATGCACCACATAAGCACCACACGTCACTCCGGGATTTGGCTAAAGACTTTACTCACAAGTTCTACATTTCAAGGCCCAACTGTCCCCATCATCAGGAACAAATCATATATATATATTTATTTGTGGCTAGATGTTTTTTCATTGGTTCGGTAACCAAGGATTTGGAAACCCCCCTTTCAAAAGTCTGCATTTCTCAATCTCACTTTTTCAAATCTCAATTGTCCCTCAGTCTCTCAACTGCAGTTACTAAACTAAATAAGGTCAGGTCAGTCAGCACACAGCTCTCTCTAGTGTTCCTGTGTGAAAAAGCCTGAGCTCAGCACTGTCACACTGCTCTCTCTCTCTGATGGTCCTTTGTGAAATGCCACCTGATTCACCACGGGAGGGACTTATAGTGGATCCAAATCACACCAGATCCACCGGAATACAAAAATGGCAGTGAGCTCAGAGTCCCAGCTCGGATCCATTTGGATTGGAAAAGTTCAGGCGTGTTCGGTTTTCTGAAAATCAAACCCGCAATTATGACTGACACCATCTAAGGTAAACACCTTCCATCTATTCTAACTTATGTAGCCAGTTATTGTTTAGGATAAACAGGTCTCTGAACTTACAGTATCATCACAACCACCTGCTATCCTGTGTAACTAACACCATAATTACCATGTACTGCACAGGCAGTAAAGACACTACTGTATCTTCAATAAATTGTGTCCACCCTGATGCAATACTGCAACCATCTGAATTGACCCATGTACTGTATACTGTCAAAAAATATATGATTTCTTGCACAGGGAAGTAAAGAAGGCTCCTTTAAGGGGCACTATTTTATTCAAAATTATGCTTGAAGTGATGATCATACTAAAATATAAATTTGTATTACTATACTCTTTAAGAAAATAGGAAAATAATAATATAATGGTCCAAAAAATTCTGTTTAGAAAGTCAAGAGTCGACCTTCAATAACAGTTAAATTGGGCAAATAGATTGTTGGGAATCCTGAATTATAATATCAAACAAGGGAGGAATTGCCTCCAGTCACAGGCAGATGGTGCTGTTGTTCCTTCATATAACATGCATTGAGTATATATGTATCATGAATAACCTATCAACCAGCAGAGCCATATTGTGCATTAAAATTCAGAGTAAAAATACCAAAATAATCTTATTCAGGCTATAAAGTAGTATACGTCAATGACAGCATCCCAAATCATGAATCATTAGTATATCCTGATTAGTTCACTACTCTTGTTTGGTATATTGCATAGTAGTAAGTATAGTAAAAAGGAAAAAACAACTTCTAGCAACAAGGTTACGATGTCAAATCATGCAGCGTAATATTCAATATCTTGTTTTGATAGTTTGAGATATCATCTTACGTATGGACATGCATACGATAACATATATTCTGTTGTCTAATTATAAGGGCACAACTTCCTACAGATAAACATTAAGGGGTCAATGCTATTAGGTGTGAGTGGCTATTTTCACCTTGTATTCGCACAGCAAATTAATTTTGCAATCCAATTAGCAACTCGCACTGAACCAGTCAGCCTGAATTTACAACTTTCTACTTGCATCTCTCTGGGGGTGAGAAATGGAAAGGAAACTCTTTATTTTAAGGTTAACATGTTGGGCGCTCATTCAGACCAGCTCGCTAAGATGCATACTCTCGCTGCTGCCGATGGTATGCAGTGTTTATGTCTTGTGTGCATCGCAGTGCACGTGCGCATTCCTTAGTGAAAGTTCACAATGCATTCGCTCGCTGCGTATACTAAGCCATGCAGAGTGAGTGACAGGGGAAGCCGTTTGTAGGCGGTAACAGGCACCTGGCTTGCTTTTACACTGAAGTGATCGCAGTGCTTGCGGCAGGGTATGGTCAACCTCAAGCGCTGCGAGAGCATCCAATGTACCGATGGTTGCATACACTTCCTGGACATGACGTGCACAAGTGGGCATCTTAAAACAGGCTGGTGGGTGTCTGCATACACTATGTGATCGCTCTTTAAGAAATACTGGGCGTGCTAATGCATTGCTGTGCGACAGCACTGCCTACGCAATTTGCATACACATTGTACGAGCGATCGCATCTAGCGAGGGGCTCTGAATCAGGCCCACTGTGCTGAACCCCTTGGACACCGCTCCTAATGACTAGATAGGCTTTTTGAAGTTTCCAATTAGCTTAATTAGTCCAATAATTACATATAATGTGTTTGAGGTAAAAAAAAAATTCCTCAAATTACCCATAAATCAACTTTTTTGTTAGTTTAGGCACCCCAAATTTAAAAACAATCATTTTTTAGTTGAAAAATAAATGTTTTTATACTTGTTTTTCAATTTTTCAATGTGCCCTCAAAGTACCCAGAAATCACCCTTTTTTCTACTTTTTTTTGCATTTTTCGTTTAATTTGTTTGAGATTAAACGAAAAAGTTTCTTATTTTATCATTTTCTTGCATTATTTTTGTTTAAAAAAAGCACAAATCAGTCATTTGACACCATTTCAAAACCTACAGTAACTTCCTAATGCTCCCAAAAAAAGCCTTCTATATGGTCCTGCTAACAAAATTATCCATTTTGGGGGTTCCAGGAAGGTCTCCCCACATGTTCATGCATTTCACGCAAATCTCATTTGGCAGTCAATTTGCACCTCTCCACTGCGAGTAGTGCGAATAGACAGTTTTAATTGGATTGGTGAATTCTCGGGAGCATGCGTCGCTGCGAAGTCTGCACGTTTCAAGAAACAAACTCGCTACTCGCAATTCGCACCTAATAGGATTGACCCCTAAATATTATGCAGTATAAATTTCAATAGTCTTTATGCACAGGCAGTTGTTGCATCAACCAGCCCTGGTCTCTTCCCTGCACCACTGGAGGTGGTGGGTGCAGGGGTAATGGGTTAAGAATAGATATAATGTTCTTCACAGTGGGACTGGTGGTCCCAGCTGTCTGCACTCACACTACATACTTACATACTACATGGGGCTGGTTGGTCCTTATTTCAGTAAGCATCCAGGTGCTTGGCAAAAAAATAAACTGAATCCCTGATCCAGCAGACCTGGAAGAGCTGTGTATACAGTACGTATATTCAGCCCTTCCACGGACAATGACAGGACCTACGAGATTACCTGCACTTTAGCTATGATTGGCTAAGACTCAGACCACTCATAGCCAATCAGCCGCTGGAACCTTTAATCCCATTGTGAAGAACAGTATTATTTCTATATTTTACCATGGGCTGGCTTGTTGATCCTCAGGAAGGGGGACCCTTATTTTGGGGGTTCACACTGTGCAAGGATTGCCAGACCTGGGCAAACATGAAGTGGCTGTAGCTGTTATAGTGAGAACCTGTAGGGATAATGCTAATTGATTTTACACTATTAAGTTAGTATTCAGGGTTGTCAGTTTCAAGATTAAAAGTCCCGAATGGATAATTAGACTATAAATCAATTCTAGAATTATTTTCTTTTTCTTTTGTATTATTTCACTCATCCAGTAATTATCAGCATAAATAATATTATAAAAACTAAAAACAAAATGTTTGAAAACAAAATTTAATTTACATTTTTGTATAGATTTTATTTTAAAAAAAGTTGAAGACGGTTGTGCAATAAATTCATTTCTTTAATTCAAAAATACACAAATTTAGCTGCTACGATAACAATAACAGAAGAAAGTAACTGGCTGCTGCGCAGAGCGCTGGAACGTCCTCTGGTACATGAATGAGACTCTTTTGTGTCCACGAAACCACTTTTAATTACTTTGGTGCCAAGGGAGCAGATACTTGTAGTGGCACAACCCCGGATAGCCAAAGTTTGTTTAAAGGGAGCTGTGAAGAACAAACAACACAAATATAGAAGAAGAATTATTGCAACTTATTTAAAAGTGTAAAAACTAAAAGGGCAACTCTTTATTAAAAGTATGTTTTCTAAGAGAAAATCTTTGCTCTTAAGTAAAAAATACAACAATACAATAGATGCAACTAACATGATGGATTCATTCAGCCTAAGACCCAGAGAAAATCCCTTTCTAATGTACACTTCCTAATTATGACCTGAAAAGAATGTGAACTGTTATGGCAGGGCCAGCTCGAGGCATGTTCGACCAGTGCTGTCGAAGATCGGCGAAACCTCATAGAGGGCGCACCCCTCCCAACATCCCGATTTCAGCAGGACAGCAGTTCCACCCATGGGCCGAAGTGTCCCGCTGAGGATACAGCTGGCACTACTGCACTGCCGATACTGCTGGCACCCCTCCACTGAGAACACTACCAGCACTCCTGCTCTGCCTACACTGCTGGCACCCCTCCACTGAGAACACTACCAGCACTCCTGGTCTGCCTACACTGCTGGCACCCCTCCACTGAGAACACTACCAGCACTCCTGCTCTGCCTACACTGCTGGCACCCCTCCACTGAGAACACTACCAGCACTCCTGCTCTGCCTACACTGCTGGCACCCCTCCACTGAGAACACTACCAGAACTCCTGCTCTGTCTACACTGCTGGCACCCCTCCGCTGAGAACAATACCAGCACTCCTGCACTGCCTACACTGATGGCACCCCTCCGCTGAGAACACTACCAGCACTCCTGCTCTGCCTACACTGCTGGCACCCCTCCACTGAGAACACTACCAGCACTGTTGCACTGCCTACACTGCTGGCAACCCCTCCACTGAGAACACTACCAGCACTCCTGCTCTACCTACACTGCTGGCACCCCTCCACTGAGAACACTACCAGCACTCTTGCACTGCCTACACTGCTGGCACCCCTCCACTGGGAACACTACCAGCACTCCTGCTCTGCCTACACTGCTGGCACCCCTCCGCTGAGAACACTACCAGCACTCCTGCTCTGCCTACACTGCTGGCAATAACTCCACTGAGAACACTACCAGCACTCCTGCTCTACCGACACTGCAGGCACCCCTCCACTGAGAACACTACCAGCACTCCTGCTCTGCCTACACTGCTGGCACCCCTCCGCTGAGAACACTACCAGCACTCCTGTTCTGCCTACACTGCTGGCACCCCTCCACTGAGAACACTACCAGCACTCCTGCTCTACCTACACTGCTGGCACTCCTCCACAGAGAAGACTTCCAGCACTCCTGCACTGCCTACACTGATAGCACCCCTCCGCTGAGAACACTACCAGCTCTCCTGCTCTGCCTACACTGGTGGCACCCCTCCACTGAGAACACTACCAGCACTCCTGCTCTGCCTACACTGCTGGCACCCCTCCGCTGAGAACACTACCAGCACTCCTGCTCTACCTACACTGCTGGCACCCCTCCGCTGAGAACACTACCAGCACTCCTGTTCTGCCTACACTGCTGGCACCCCAACACTGAGAATACTAACAGCTATCCTGTTCTGCCTACACTGCTGGCACCCCTCCGCTGAGAACACTACCAGCACTCCTGCTCTGCCTACACTGCTGGCACCCCTCCACTGAGAACACTACCAGCACTCCTGTTCAGCCTACACTGCAGGCACCCCTCCGCTGAGAACACTACTAGCACTCCTGCTCTGCCTACACTGGTGGAACCCCTCCACTGAGAACATTACCAGCACTCCTGCTCTGCCTACACTGCTGACACCCCTCCACTGAGAACACTACCAGCACTCCTGCTCTGCCTACACTGTTGGCACCCCTCCAATGAGAACACTACCAGCACTCTTGCTCTGCCTACACTGCTGGCACCCCTCCGCTGAGAACACAACCAGCACTCCTGCGCTGCCTACACTGATGGCACCCCTCCGCTGAGAACACTAAAAGCACTCCTGCTCTGCCTACACTGCTGGCACCCCTCCGCTGAGAACACTACCAGCACTCCTGCTCTGCCTACACTGCTGGCACCCCTCCACTGAGAACACTACCAGCACTCCTGCTCTGCCTACACTGCCTGCACCCCTCCGCTGAGAACACTACCAGCACTCCTGCTCTGCCTATACTGCTGGCACCCCTCCGCTGAGAACACTAACAGCACTCCTGCTTTGCCTACACTGCTGGCACCCCTCCGCTGAGAACACTACCAGCACTCCTGCTCTGCCTACACTGCTGGCACCCCTCCACTGAGAGCACTACCAGCACTCCTGCTCTGCCTACACTGCTGGCACCCCTCAACTGAGAACACTACCAGCACTCTTGCACTGCCTACACTGCTGGCAACCCCTCCACTGAGAACACTACCAGCACTCCTGCTCTACCTACACTGCTGGCACCCCTCCACTGAGAACACTACCAGCACTCTTGCACTGCCTACACTGCTGGCACCCCTCCACTGAGAACACTACCAGCACTCCTGCTCTGCCTACACTGATGGCACCCCTCCGCTGAGAACTCTACCAGCACTCCTGCTATGCCTACACTGCTGGCAACCCCTCCACTGAGAACACTACCAGCACTCCTGCTCTACCTACACTGCTGGCACCCCTCCACTGAGAACACTACCAGCACTCCTGCTCTGCCTACACTGCTGGCACCCCTCCGCTGAGAACACTACCAGCACTTCTGCTCTGCCTACACTGCTGGCACCCCTCCGCTGAGAACACTACCAGCACTCCTGTTCTGCCTACACTGCTGGCACCCATCCACTGAGAACACTACCAGCACTCCTGCACTGCCTATACTGATAGCACCCCTCCGCTGAGAACACTACCAGCTCTCCTGTTCTGCCTACACTGGTGGCACCCCTCCACTGAGAACATTACCAGCACTCCTGCTCTGCCTACACTGCTGGCTCCCCTCCGCTGAGAACACTACCAGCACTTCTGCTCTACCTACATTGCTGGCACCCCTCCGCTGAGAACACAACCAGCACTCCTGCACTGCCAACACTGATGGCACCCCTCCACTGAGAACACTACCAGCACTCCTGCACTGCCTACACTGCTGGCACCCAACCGCTGAGAACACTACCAGCACTCCTGCTCTGCCTACACTGCTGGCACCCCTCCGCTGAGAACACTACCAGCACTCCTGCTCTGCCTACACTGCTTGCACCCCAAAACTGAGAACACTACAAGCACTCCTGTTCTGCCTACACTGCTGGCACCCATCCACTGAGAACACTACCAGCACTCCTGCTCTGCCTACACTGCTGGCACCCCTCCGCTGAGAACACTACCAGCACTCCTGCTCTGCCTACACTGCCGGCACCCCTCCACTGAGAACACTACCAGCACTCCTGTTCTGCCTACACTGCTGGCACCCCTCCGCTGAGAACACTACTAGCACTCCTGCTCTGCCTACACTGGTGGCACCCCTCCACTGAGAACATTACCAGCACTCCTGCTCTGCCTAGACTGCTGGCACCCCTCCACTGAGAACACTACCAGCACTCCTGCACTGCCTACACTGCTGGCACCCCACCGCTGAGAACACTACCAGCACTCCTGCTCTGCCTACATAGCTGGCACCCCTCCGCTGAAAACACTACTAGCACTCCTGCTCTGCCTACACTGCTGGCACCCCAACACTGAGAACACTACAAGCACTCCTGTTCTGCCTACACTGCTGGCAGCCATCCACTGAGAACACTACCAGCACTCCTGCACTGCCTACACTGATGGCACCCCTCCGCTGAGAACACTACCAGCTCTCCTGCTCTCCCTACACTGGTGGCACCCCTCCACTGAGAACATTACCAGCACTCCTGCTCTGCCTACACTGCTGGCACCCCTCCGCTGAGAACACTACCAGCACTCCTGCTCTACCTACACTGCTGGTACCCCTCCGCTGAGAACAATACCAGCACTCATGCACTGCCTACACTGATGGCACCCCTCCCCTGAGAACACTACCAGCACTCCTGCACTGCCTACACTGCTGGCACCCCACCACTGAGAACACTACCAGCACTCCTGCTCTGCATACACTTCTGGTACCCCAACACTGAGAACACTACAAGCACTCCTGTTCTGCCTACACTGCTGGCACCCATCCACTGAGAACACTACCAGCACTCCTGCACTGCCAACACTGCTGCCACCCCTCCGCTGAGAACACTACCAGCACTCCTGCTCTGCCTACACTGCTGGCACCCCTCCACTGAGAACACTATTAGCACTCCTGTTCTGCCTACACTGCTGGCACCCCTCCGCTGAGAACACTACTAGCACTCCTGCTCTGCCTACACTGGTGGCACCCCTCCACTGAGAACATTACCAGCACTCCTGCTCTGCCTAGACTGCTGGCACCCCTCCACTGAGAACACTACCAGCACTCCTGCACTGCCTACTCTGATGGCACCCCTCCACTGAGAACACTACCAGCACTCCTGCTCTCCCTACACTGCTGGCACCCATCCACTGAGAACACTACCAGCACTCCTGCTCTGCCTACACTGCTGGCACCCCTCCGCTGAGAACACTTCCAGCACTCCTGTTCTGCCTTCACTGCTGGCACCCCTCCGCTGAGAACACTACCAGAACTCCTGTTCTGCCTACACTGCTGGCACCCATCCACTTAGAACACTACCAGCACTCCTGCTCTGCCTACACTGCTGGCACCCCTCCACTGAGAACATTACCAGCACTCCTGCTCTGCCTACACTGCTGGCACCCCTCCTCTGAGAACACTACCAGCACTCCTGCACTGCCTACACTGCTGGCACCCCTCCACTGAGAACACTACCAGCACTCCTGTTCTGCCTACACTGATGGCACCCCTCCGCTGAGAACACTACTAGCACTCCTGCTCTGCCTACACTGGTGGCACCCCTCCACTGAGAACATTACCAGCACTCCTGCTCTGCCTAGACTGCTGGCACCCCTCCGCTGAGAACACTACCAGCACTCCTGCTCTGCCTACACTGCTGGCACCCCTCCACTAAGAACACTACCAGCACTCCTGTTCTGCCTACACTGCTGGCACCCCTCCGCTGAGAACACTACCAGCACTCCTGCTCTGCCTACACTGGTGGCACCCCTCCACTGAGAACATTACCAGCACTCCTGCTCTGCCTACACTGCTGGCACCCCTCCACTGAGAACACTACCAGCACTCCTGCACTGCCTACACTGATGGCACCCCTCCACTGAGAACACTACCAGCACTCCTGCTCTGCCTACACTGCTGGCACCCCTCCACTGAGAACACTAACAGCACTCTTGCTCTGCCTACACTGATGGCACCCCTCCGCTGAGAATACTATCAGCACTCCTGCTCTGCCTACACTGCTGGCACCCCTCCGCTGAGAACACTACCAGCACTCCTTCTCTGCCTACACTGCTGGCACCCCTCCGCTGAGAACACTACCAGCACTCCTGCACTGCCTACACTGCTGGCACCCAACCGCTGAGAACACTACCAGCACTCCTGCTCTGCCTACACTGCTGGCACCCCTCCTCTGAGAACACTATCAGCACTCCTGCTCTGCCTACACTGCTTGCACCCCAAAACTGAGAACACTACAAGCACTCCTGTTCTGCCTACACTGCTGGCACCCATCCACTGAGAACACTACCAGCACTCCTGCTCTGCCTACACTGCTGGCACCCCTCCGCTGAGAACACTACCAGCACTCCTGCTCTGCCTACACTGCCGGCACCCCTCCACTGAGAACACTACCAGCACTCCTGTTCTGCCTACACTGCTGGCACCCCTCCGCTGAGAACACTACTAGCACTCCTGCTCTGCCTACACTGGTGGCACCCCTCCACTGAGAACATTACCAGCACTCCTGCTCTGCCTAGACTGCTGGCACCCCTCCACTGAGAACACTACCAGCACTCCTGCACTGCCTACACTGCTGGCACCCCACCGCTGAGAACACTACCAGCACTCCTGCTCTGCCTACATAGCTGGCACCCCTCCGCTGAGAACACTACTAGCACTCCTGCTCTGCCTACACTGCTGGCACCCCAACACTGAGAACACTACAAGCACTCCTGTTCTGCTTACACTGCTGGCAGCCATCCACTGAGAACACTACCAGCACTCCTGCACTGCCTACACTGATGGCACCCCTCCGCTGAGAACACTACCAGCTCTCCTGCTCTCCCAACACTGGTGGCACCCCTCCACTGAGAACATTACCAGCACTCCTGCTCTGCCTACACTGCTGGCACCCCTCCGCTGAGAACACTACCAGCACTCCTGCTCTACCTACACTGCTGGCACCCCTCCACTGAGAACACTACCAGCACTCATGCACTGCCTACACTGATGGCACCCCTCCCCTGAGAACACTACCAGCACTCCTGCACTTCCTACACTGCTGGCACCCCACCACTGAGAACACTACCAGCACTCCTGCTCTGCATACACTTCTGGCACCCCAACACTGAGAACACTACAAGCACTCCTGTTCTGCCTACACTGCTGGCACCCATCCACTGAGAACACTACCAGCACTCCTGCACTGCCAACACTGCTGCCACCCCTCCGCTGAGAACACTACCAGCACTCCTGCTCTGCCTACACTGCTGGCACCCCTCCACTGAGAACACTATTAGCACTCCTGTTCTGCCTACACTGCTGGCACCCCTCCGCTGAGAACACTACTAGCACTCCTGCTCTGCCTACACTGGTGGCACCCCTCCACTGAGAACATTACCAGCACTCCTGCTCTGCCTAGACTGCTGGCACCCCTCCACTGAGAACACTACCAGCACTCCTGCACTGCCTACTCTGATGGCACCCCTCCACTGAGAACACTACCAGCACTCCTGCTCTCCCTACACTGCTGGCACCCATCCACTGAGAACACTACCAGCACTCCTGCTCTGCCTACACTGCTGGCACCCCTCCCCTGAGAACACTTCCAGCACTCCTGTTCTGCCTTCACTGCTGGCACCCCTCCGCTGAGAACACTACCAGAACTCCTGTTCTGCCTACACTGCTGGCACCCATCCACTTAGAACACTACCAGCACTCCTGCTCTGCCTAGACTGCTGGCACCCCTCCACTGAGAACACTACCAGCACTCCTGTTCTGCCTACACTGCTGGCACCCCACGGCTGAGAACACTACCAGCACTCCTGCTCTGCCTACACTGGTGGCACCCCTCCACTGAGAACATTACCAGCACTCCTGCTCTGCCTACACTGCTGGCACCCCTCCTCTGAGAACACTACCAGCACTCCTGCACTGCCTACACTGCTGGCACCCCTCCACTAAGAACACTACCAGCACTCCTGTTCTGCCTACACTGCTGGCACCCCTCCGCTGAGAACACTACCAGCACTCCTGCTCTGCCTACACTGGTGGCACCCCTCCACTGAGAACATTACCAGCACTCCTGCTCTGCCTACACTGCTGGCACCCCTCCACTGAGAACACTACCAGCACTCCTGCACTGCCTACACTGATGGCACCCCTCCACTGAGAACACTACCAGCACTCCTGCTCTGCCTACACTGCTGGCACCCCTCCACTGAGAACACTAGCAGCACTCTTGCTCTGCCTACACTGATGGCACCCCTCCGCTGAGAATACTATCAGCACTCCTGCTCTGCCTACACTGCTGGCACCCCTCCGCTGAGAACACTACCAGCACTCCTTCTCTGCCTACACTGCTGGCACCCCTCCGCTGAGAACACTACCAGCACTCCTGCTCTGCCTACTCTGCTGGCACCCCTCCTCTGAGAACACTACCAGCACTCCTGCACTGCCTACACTGATGGCACCCCTCCAGTGCTGCCTACACTGCTGGCACCCATCCACTGAGAACACTACCAGCACTCCTGCTCTGCCTACACTGCAGGCACCCCTCCACTGAGAACACTACCAGCACTCCTGCACTGCCTACACTGATGGCACCCCTCCAGTGCTGCCTACACTGCTTGCACCCAACCACTGAGAACACTACCAGCACTCCTACTCTGCCTACACTGCAGGCACCCCTCCGCTGAGAACACTACCAGCACTCCTGCTCTGCCTACACTGCTGGCACCCCTCCACTGAGAACACTACCAGCACTCCTGTTCTGCCTACACTGCTGGTACCCCTCCACTGAGAACACTACTTGCACTCCTGCTCTGGCTACACTGGTGGCACCCCTCCACTGAGAACATTACCAGCACTCCTGCTCTGCCTAGACTGCTGGCACCCCTCCACTGAGAACACTACCAGCACTCCTGCACTGCCTACACTGATGGCACCCCTCCACTGAGAACACTACCAGCACTCCTGCTCTGCCTACACTGCTGGCACCCATCCACTGAGAACACTACCAGCACTCCTGCTCTGACTACACTGCTGGCACCCCTCCGCTGAGAACACTTCCAGCACTCCAGTTCTGCCTACACTGCTGGCACCCCTCCACTGAGAACACTACCAGCACTCCTGTTCTGCCTACACTGCTGGCACCCATCCACTGAGAACATTACCAGCACTCCTGCTCTGCCTACACTGCTGGCACCCCTCCACTGAGAACACTACCAGCACTCCTGCACTGCCTACACTGATGGCACCCCTCCACTGAGAACACTACCAGCACTCCTGCTCTGCCTACACTGCTGGCACCCGTCCACTGAGAACACTACCAGCACTCTTGCACTGCCTACACTGATGGCACCACTCCGCTGAGAATACTATCAGCACTCCTGCTCTGCCTACACTGCTGGCACCCCTCCGCTGAGAACACTACCAGCACTCCTTCTCTGCCTACACTGCTGGCACCCCTCCGCTGAGAACACTACCAGCACTCCTGCTCTGCCTACACTGCTGGCACCCCTCCGTTTAGAACACTACCAGCACTCCTGCTCTGCCTACACTGCTGGCAACCCTCCACTGAGAACACTACCAGCACTCCTGCTCTTCCTACACTGCTGGCACTCCTCCACTGAGAACACTACCAGCACTCCTGCTCTGCCTACACTGCTGACACCCCTCCGCTGAGAACACTACCAGCACTCCTGCTCTGCATACACTGCTGACACCCCTCCACTGAGAACAATACCAGCACTCCTGCTCTGCCTACACTGCTGGCACCCCTCCGCTGAGAACACTACCAGCACTCCTGCTCTGCCTACATTGCTGGCACCCCTCCGCTGAGAATACAACCAGCACTCCTGCTCTGCCTACACGGATGGCACCCCTCCGCTGAGAACACTATCAGCACTCCTGCTCTGCCTACACTGCTGGCACCCCTCCGCTGAGAACACTACCAGCACTCCTGCTCTGCCTACACTGCTGGCACCCCTCCGCTGAGAACACTACCAGAACTCCTGCACTGCCTACACTGATGGCACCCCTCCGCTGAGAACACTACCAGCACTCCTGCTCTGCCTACACTGCTGGCACCCCTCCGCTGAGAACACTACCAGCACTCCTGCTCTGCTTCACTGCTGGCACCCCTCCGCTGAGAACACTACCAGCACTCCTGCTCTGCCTACACTGCTGGCACCCCTCCGCTGAGAACACTAACAGCACTCCTGCTCTGCCTACACTGCTGGCACCCCTCCACTGAGAACACTAACAGCACTCCTGCTCTGCCTACACTGATGGCACCCCTCCCCTGAGAACACTACCAGCTCTCCTGCTCTGCCTACACTGCTGGCACCCCTCCACTGAGAACACTTCCAGCACTCCTGCTCTGCCTACACTGATGGCACCCCTCCGCTGAGAACACTACCAGCACTCCTGCTCTGCCTACACTGCTGGCACCCCTCCGCTGAGAACACTACCAGCACTCCTGCTCTGCCTACACTGCTGGCACCCCTCCACTGAGAACACTAGCAGCACTCCTGCACTGCCTACACTGATGGCACCCCTCCACTGAGAACACTAGCAGCACTCCTGCTCTGCCTACACTGCTGGCACCCCTCCGCTGAGAACACTACCAGCACTCCTGCTCTGCCTACACTGCTGGCACCCCTCTGCTGAGAACACTACCAGCACTCCTGCTCTGCCTACACTGCTGGCACCCCTCTGCTGAGAACACTACCAGCACTCCTGCTCTGCCTACACTGCTGGAAGCCCTCCACTGAGAACACTACCAGCACTCCTGCACTGCCTACACTGATGGCACCCCTCCGCTGAGAACACTACCAGCACTCCTGCTCTGCCTACACTGCTGGCACCCCTCCACTGAGAACACTACCAGCACTCCTGCACTGCCTACACTAATGGCACCCCTCCACTGAGAATACTAACAGCACTCCTGCTCTGCCTACACTGCTGGCACCCCTCCGCTGAGAACACTACCAGCACTCCTGCTCTGCCTGCACTGCTGGCACTCCTCCGCTGAGAACACTACCAGCACTCCTGCACTGCCTACACTGATGGCACCCCTCCGCTGAGAACACTACCAGCACTCCTGCTCTGCCAACACTGCTGACACCCTTCCGTTGAGAACACTACCAGCACTCCTGCTCTGCCTACACTGCTGGCACCCCTCCACTGAGAACACTACCAGCACACCTGCTCTGCCTACACTGCTGGCACCCCTCCGCTGAGAACACTACCAGCACTCCTGCTCTGCCTACACTGCTGGCACCCCTCCGCTGAGAACACTACCAGCACTCCTGCTCTGCCTACACTGCTGCCACCCCTCTGCTGAGAACACTAACAGCACTCATGCTCTGCCTACACTGATGGCACCCCTCCGCTGAGAACACTACCAGCACACCTGCTCTGCCTACACTGCTGGCACCCCTCCACTGAGAACACTACCAGCACTCCTGCACTGCCTACACTGCTGGCACCCCTCCGCTGAGAACACTACCAGCACTCCAGCTCTGCCTACACTGCTGGCACCCCTCCACTTGGAACACTACCAGCAGTCCTGCTCTGCCTACACTGCTGGCACCCCTCCACTGAGAACACTACCAGCTCTCTTGCACTGCCTACACTGATGGCACCACTCCGCTGAGAACACTACCAGCACTCCTGCTCTGCCTACACTGCTGGCACCCCTCCGCTGAGAACACTACCAGCACTCCTGCTCTGCCTACACTGCTGGCACCCCTCCGCTGAGAACACTACCAGCACTCCTGCTCTGCCTACACTGCAAGCACCCCTCCACTGAGAACACTTCCAGCACTCCTGCACTGCCTACACTGATGGCACCCCTCCGCTGAGAACACTACCAGCACTCCTGCTCTGTCTACACTGCTGGCACCCCTCCACTGAGAACACTACCAGCACTCCTGCTCTGCCTACACTGCTGCCACCCCTCCACTGAGAACACTACTAGCACTCCTGCTCTGCCTACACTACTGG
Organism: Taudactylus pleione; assembly: GCA_031769625.1. Lineage (NCBI taxonomy): Eukaryota > Metazoa > Chordata > Amphibia > Anura > Myobatrachidae > Taudactylus > Taudactylus pleione. Next base: position 1,028,106 of record JAUIMM010000562.1, read on the forward strand.
CACCCCTCCGCTGAGAACACTACCAGCACTCCAGCTCTGCCTACACTGCTGGCACCCCTCCACTGAGAACACTACCAGCACTCTTGCACTGCCTACACTGCTGGCAACCCCTCCACTGAGAACACTACCAGCACTCCTGCTCTACCTACACTGCTGGCACCCCTCCACTGAGAACACTACCAGCACTCTTGCACTGCCTACACTGCTGGCACCCCTCCGCTGAGAACACTACCAGCACTGCTGCTCTGCCTACACTGAACGCACCCCTCCACTGAGAACACTACCAGCACTCTTGCACTGCCTACACTTATGGTACCCCTCCACTGAGAACACTACCAGCAATCCTGCTCTGCCTACACTGCTGGCACCCCTCCGTTGAGAACACTACCAGCACTCCTGCTCTGCCTACACTACTGGCACCCCTCCACTGAGAACACTACCAGCACTCCTGCTCTACCTACACTGCTGGCAACCCACCACTGAGAATACTACCAGCACTCCTGCTCTACATACACTGCAGGCACCCCTCCACTGAGAACACTACCAGCACTCCTGCTCTGCCTACACTGCTGACACCCTTCCACTGAGAACACTACCAACACTCCTGCTCTACCTACACTGCTGACACCCCTCCACTGAGAACAATACCAGCACTCCTTCTCTACCTACACTGCTGGCACTCCTCCACTGAGAACACTACCAGCACTCCTGCTCTGCCTACACTGCTGCCACCCCTCCACTGAGAACACTACTAGCACTCCTGCTCTGCCTACACTACTGGCACCCCTCCGCTGAGAACACTACCAGCACTCCAGCTCTGCCTACACTGCTGGCACCCCTCCACTGAGAACACTACCAGCACTCTTGCACTGCCTACACTGCTGGCAACCCCTCCACTGAGAACACTACCAGCACTCCTGCTCTACCTACACTGCTGGCACCCCTCCACTGAGAACACTACCAGCACTCTTGCACTGCCTACACTGCTGGCACCCCTCCGCTGAGAACACTACCAGCACTGCTGCTCTGCCTACACTGCACGCACCCCTCCACTGAGAACACTACCAGCACTCTTGCACTGCCTACACTTATGGTACCCCTCCACTGAGAACACTACCAGCAATCCTGCTCTGCCTACACTGCTGGCACCCCTCCGTTGAGAACACTACCAGCACTCCTGCTCTGCCTACACTACTGGCACCCCTCCACTGAGAACACTACCAGCACTCCTGCTCTACCTACACTGCTGGCAACCCACCACTGAGAATACTACCAGCACTCCTGCTCTACATACACTGCAGGCACCCCTCCACTGAGAACACTACCAGCACTCCTGCTCTGCCTACACTGCTGACACCCCTCCACTGAGAACACTACCAACACTCCTGCTCTACCTACACTGCTGACACCCCTCCACTGAGAACAATACCAGCACTCCTTCTCTACCTACACTGCTGGCACTCCTCCACTGAGAACAATACCAGCACTCCTGCTCTGCATACACTGCTGACACCCCTCCGCGGAGAACACTACCAGCACTCCTGCTCTGCCTACACTGCTGGCACCCCTCCACTGAGAACACTACCAGCACTCCTGCTCTGCCTACACTGCTGGCACCCCTCCGCTGAGAACACTACCAGCACTCCTGCTCTCCCTACACTGCTGCCACCCCTCCGCTGAGAACACTACCAGCACTTCTGCTCTGCCTACACTGTTGGCACCCCTCCGCTGAGAACACTACCAGCATTCCTGCTCTGCCTACACTGCTGGCACCCCTCCACTGAGAACACTACCAGCACTCCTGCACTGCCTACACTGCTTGCACCCCTCCGCTGAGAACACTACTAGCACTCCAGCTCTGCCTACACTGCTGGCACCCCTCCACTGAGAACACTACCAGCAGTCCTGCTCTGCCTACACTGCTGGCACCCCACCACTGAGAACACTACCAGCTCTCTTGCACTGCCTACACTGATGGCACCACTCCGCTGAGAACACTACCAGTACTCCTGCTCTGCCTACACTGCTGGCACCTCTCCGCTGAGAACACTACCAGCACTCCTGCTCTGCCTACACTGCTGGCACCCCTCCGCTGAGAACACTACCAGCACTCCTGCTCTGCCTACACTGCTGGCACCCCTCCACTGAGAACACTTCCAGCACTCCTGCACTGCCTACACTGATGGCACCCCTCCGCTGAGAACACTACCAGCACTCCTGCTCTGCCTACACTGCTGGCACCTCTCCACTGAGAACACTACCAGCACTCCTGCTCTACCTACACTGCTGGCACCCCTCCACTGAGGAAAATCCCAGCACTCCTGCTCTGCCTACACTGCTGGCACCCCTCCACTGAGAACACTACCAGCACTCCTGCTCTACCTACACTGCTGGCAACCCACCACTGAGAATACTACCAGCACTCCTGCTCTTCATACACTGCAGGCACCCCTCCACTGAGAACACTACCAGCACTCCTGCTCTGCCTACACTGCTGACACCCCTCCACTGAGAACACTACCAGCACTCCTGCTCTGCCTACACTGCTGACACCCCTCCACTGAGAACAATACCAGCACTACTGCTCTACCTACACTGCTGGCACCCCTCCACTGAGAACACTACCAGCACTCCTGCTCTGCATACACTGCTGACACCCCTCCGCGGAGTACACTACCAGCACACCTGCTCTACCTACACTGCTGACACCCCTCCACTGAGAACACTACCAGCACTTCTGCACTGCCTGCACTGATGGCACCCCTCCGCTGAGAACACTACCAGCACTCCTGCTCTGCATACACTGCTGACACACCTCCGCTGAGAACACTACCAGCACTCCTGCTCTACCTACACTGCTGGCACCCCTCCACTGAGAACACTACCAGCACTCCTGCTCTGCATACACTGCTGACACCCCTCCGCGGAGTACACTACCAGCACACCTGCTCTACCTACACTGCTGACACCCCTCCACTGAGAACACTACCAGCACTCCTGCACTGCCTACACTGATGGCACCCCTCTGCTGAGAACACTACCAGCACTCCTGCTCTACCTACACTGCTGGCACCCCTCCACTGAGGAAAATCCCAGCACTCCTGCTCTGCCTACACTGCTGGCACCCCTCCACTGAGAACACTACCAGCACTCCTGCTCTACCTACACTGCTGGCAACCCACCACTGAGAATACTACCAGCACTCCTGCTCTTCATACACTGCAGGCACCCCTCCACTGAGAACACTACCAGCACTCCTGCTCTGCCTACACTGCTGACACCCCTCCACTGAGAACACTACCAGCACTCCTGCTCTGCCTACACTGCTGACACCCCTCCACTGAGAACAATACCAGCACTACTGCTCTACCTACACTGCTGGCACCCCTCCACTGAGAACACTACCAGCACTCCTGCTCTGCATACACTGCTGACACCCCTCCGCGGAGTACACTACCAGCACACCTGCTCTACCTACACTGCTGACACCCCTCCACTGAGAACACTACCAGCACTTCTGCACTGCCTGCACTGATGGCACCCCTCCGCTGAGAACACTACCAGCACTCCTGCTCTGCATACACTGCTGACACACCTCCGCTGAGAACACTACCAGCACTCCTGCTCTACCTACACTGCTGGCACCCCTCCACTGAGAACACTACCAGCACTCCTGCTCTGCATACACTGCTGACACCCCTCCGCGGAGTACACTACCAGCACACCTGCTCTACCTACACTGCTGACACCCCTCCACTGAGAACACTACCAGCACTCCTGCACTGCCTACACTGATGGCACCCCTCTGCTGAGAACACTACCAGCACTCCTGCTCTGCCTACACTGCTGGCACCCCTCCACTGAGAACACTACCAGCACTCCTGCTCTGCCTACACTGCTGGCACCCCTCCACTGAGAACACTACCAGCACTCCAGCACTGCCTACACTGATGGCACCCCTCCGCTGAGAACACTACCAGCATTCCTGCTCTGCCTACACTGCTGCCACCCCTCCGCTGAGAACACTACCAGCACTTCTGCTCTGCCTACACTGTTGGCACCCCTCCGCTGAGAACACTACCAGCACTCCTGCTCTGCCTACACTGCTGGCACCCCTCCACTGAGAACACTACCAGAACTCCTGCACTGCCTACACTGCTGGCACCCCTCCGCTGAGAACACTACTAGCACTCCTGCTCTGCCTACACTGCTGGCACCCCTCCACTGAGAACACTACCAGCAGTCCTGCTCTGCCTACACTGCTGGCACCCCACCACTGAGAACACTACCAGCTCTCTTGCACTGCCTACACTGATGGCACCACTCCGCTGAGAACACTACCAGTACTCCTGCTCTGCCTACACTGCTGGCACCTCTCCGCTGAGAACACTACCAGCACTCCTGCTCTGCCTACACTGCTGGCACCCCTCCGCTGAGAACACTACCAGCACTCCTGCTCTGCCTACACTGCTGGCACCCCTCCACTGAGAACACTTCCAGCACTCCTGCACTGCCTACACTGATGGCACCCCTCCGCTGAGAACACTACCAGCACTCCTGCTCTGCCTACACTGCTGGCACCTCTCCACTGAGAACACTACCAGCACTCCTGCTCTACCTACACTGCTGGCACCCCTCCACTGAGGACAATCCCAGCACTCCTGCTCTGCCTACACTGCTGGCACCCCTCCACTGAGAACACTACCAGCACTCCTGCTCTACCTACACTGCTGGCAACCCACCACTGAGAATACTACCAGCACTCCTGCTCTTCATACACTGCAGGCACCCCTCCACTGAGAACACTACCAGCACTCCTGCTCTGCCTACACTGCTGACACCCCTCCACTGAGAACACTACCAGCACTCCTGCTCTGCCTACACTGCTGACACCCCTCCACTGAGAACAAGACCAGCACTACTGCTCTACCTACCCTGCTGGCACCCCTCCACTGAGAACACTACCAGCACTCCTGCTCTGCATACACTGCTGACACCCCTCCGCGGAGTACACTACCAGCACACCTGCTCTACCTACACTGCTGACACCCCTCCACTGAGAACACTACCAGCACTTCTGCACTGCCTGCACTGATGGCACCCCTCCGCTGAGAACACTACCAGCACTCCTGCTCTGCATACACTGCTGACACACCTCCGCTGAGAACACTACCAGCACTCCTGCTCTACCTACACTGCTGACACCCCTCCACAGAGAACACTACCAGCACTCCTGCACTGCCTACACTGATGGCACCCCTCTGCTGAGAACACTACCAGCACTCCTGCTCTGCCTACACTGCTGGCACCCCTCCACTGAGAACACTACCAGCACTCCTGCTCTGCCTACACTGCTGGCACCCCTCCACTGAGAACACTACCAGCACTCCAGCACTGCCTACACTGATGGCACCCCTCCGCTGAGAATACTACCAGCACTCCTGCTCTGCCTACACTGCTGGCACCCCTCCACTGAGAACACTACCAGCACTCCTGCTCTGCCTACACTGCTGGCACCCCTCCGCTGAGAACACTACCAGCACTCCTGCTCTGCCTACACTGCTGGCACCCCTCCGCTGAGAACACTACCAGCACTCCTGCTCTGCCTACACTGCTGGCACCCCTCCACTGAAAACTCTACCAGCACTCCTGCTCTACCTACACTGCTGGCACCCCTCCACTGAGAACACTACCAGCACTCCTGCTCTGCCTACACTGCTGGCAACCCTCCACTGAGAACACTACCAGCAGTCCTGCTCTACCTACACTGCTGGCACCCCTTCACTGAGAACACTACCAGCACTCCTGCACTGCCTACACTGCTGGCACCCCTCCACTGAGAACACTAACAGCACTCCTGCTCTGCCTACACTGCTGGCACCCCTCCACTGAGAACACTACCAGCAGTCCTGCTCTGCCTACACTGCTGGCACCCCACCACTGAGAACACTACCAGCTCTCTTGCACTGCCTACACTGATGGCACCACTCCGCTGAGAACACTACCAGTACTCCTGCTCTGCCTACACTGCTGGCACCTCTCCGCTGAGAACACTACCAGCACTCCTGCTCTGCCTACACTGCTGGCACCCCTCCGCTGAGAACACTACCAGCACTCCTGCTCTGCCTACACTGCTGGCACCCCTCCACTGAGAACACTTCCAGCACTCCTGCACTGCCTACACTGATGGCACCCCTCCGCTGAGAACACTACCAGCACTCCTGCTCTGCCTACACTGCTGGCACCTCTCCACTGAGAACACTACCAGCACTCCTGCTCTACCTACACTGCTGGCACCCCTCCACTGAGGACAATCCCAGCACTCCTGCTCTGCCTACACTGCTGGCACCCCTCCACTGAGAACACTACCAGCACTCCTGCTCTACCTACACTGCTGGCCACCCACCACTGAGAATACTACCAGCACTCCTGCTCTTCATACACTGCAGGCACCCCTCCACTGAGAACACTACCAGCACTCCTGCTCTGCCTACACTGCTGACACCCCTCCACTGAGAACACTACCAGCACTCCTGCTCTGCCTACACTGCTGACACCCCTCCACTGAGAACAATACCAGCACTACTGCTCTACCTACCCTGCTGGCACCCCTCCACTGAGAACACTACCAGCACTCCTGCTCTGCATACACTGCTGACACCCCTCCGCGGAGTACACTACCAGCACACCTGCTCTACCTACACTGCTGACACCCCTCCACTGAGAACACTACCAGCACTTCTGCACTGCCTGCACTGATGGCACCCCTCCGCTGAGAACACTACCAGCACTCCTGCTCTGCATACACTGCTGACACACCTCCGCTGAGAACACTACCAGCACTCCTGCTCTACCTACACTGCTGACACCCCTCCACAGAGAACACTACCAGCACTCCTGCACTGCCTACACTGATGGCACCCCTCTGCTGAGAACACTACCAGCACTCCTGCTCTGCCTACACTGCTGGCACCCCTCCACTGAGAACACTACCAGCACTCCTGCTCTGCCTACACTGCTGGCACCCCTCCACTGAGAACACTACCAGCACTCCAGCACTGCCTACACTGATGGCACCCCTCCACTGAGAACACTACCAGCACTCCTGCTCTGCCTACACTGCTGGCACCCCTCCACTGAGAACACTACCAGCACTCCTGCTCTGCCTACACTGCTGGCACCCCTCCGCTGAGAACACTACCAGCACTCCTGCTCTGCCTACACTGCTGGCAACCCTCCACTGAAAACTCTACCAGCACTCCTGCTCTACCTACACTGCTGGCACCCCTCCACTGAGAACACTACCAGCACTCCTGCTCTGCCTACACTGCTGGCAACCCTCCACTGAGAACACTACCAGCAGTCCTGCTCTACCTACACTGCTGGCACCCCTTCACTGAGAACACTACCAGCACTCCTGCACTGCCTACACTGCTGGCACCCCTCCACTGAGAACACTACCAGCACTCCTGCTCTGCCTACACTGCTGGCACCCCTCCACTGAGAACACTACCAGCACTCCTGCTCTGCCTACACTGCTGCCACCCCTCCACTGAGAACACTACCAGCACTCCTGCTCTACCTACACTGCTGGCACCTCTCCACTGAGAACAATACCAGCACTCCTGCTCTGCCTACACTGCTGACACCCCTCCACAGAGAACACTACCAGCACTCCTGCACTGCCTACACTGATGGCACCCCTCTGCTGAGAACACTACCAGCACTCCTGCTCTGCCTACACTGCTGGCACCCCTCCACTGAGAACACTACCAGCACTCCTGCTCTGCCTACACTGCTGGCACCCCTCCACTGAGAACACTACCAGCACTCCAGCACTGCCTACACTGATGGCACCCCTCCACTGAGAACACTACCAGCACTCCTGCTCTGCCTACACTGCTGGCACCCCTCCACTGAGAACACTACCAGCACTCCTGCTCTGCCTACACTGCTGGCACCCCTCCGCTGAGAACACTACCAGCACTCCTGCTCTGCCTACACTGCTGGCAACCCTCCACTGAAAACTCTACCAGCACTCCTGCTCTACCTACACTGCTGGCACCCCTCCACTGAGAACACTACCAGCACTCCTGCTCTGCCTACACTGCTGGCAACCCTCCACTGAGAACACTACCAGCAGTCCTGCTCTACCTACACTGCTGGCACCCCTTCACTGAGAACACTACCAGCACTCCTGCACTGCCTACACTGCTGGCACCCCTCCACTGAGAACACTACCAGCACTCCTGCTCTGCCTACACTGCTGGCACCCCTCCACTGAGAACACTACCAGCACTCCTGCTCTGCCTACACTGCTGCCACCCCTCCACTGAGAACACTACCAGCACTCCTGCTCTACCTACACTGCTGGCACCTCTCCACTGAGAACAATACCAGCACTCCTGCTCTGCCTACACTGCTGGCACCCCTCCACTGAGAACATTACCAGCACTCTTGCACTGCCTACACTGATGGCACCCCTCCGCTGAGAACACTACCAGCACTCCTACTCTGCCTACACTGATGGCACCCCTCTGCTGAGAACACTACCAGCACTCCTGCTCTGCCTACACTGCTGGCAACCCTCCACTGAGAACACTACCAGCACTCCTGCTCTGCCTACACTGCTGCCACCCCTCCACTGAGAACACTACCAGTACTCTTGCACTGCCTACACTGCTGGCACCCCTCCGCTGAGAACACTACCAGCACTCCTGCTCTGCCTACACTGTTGGCACCCCTCCGCTGAGAACACTACCAGCACTCTTGCACTGCTAACACTACCGTACTGAGGACACTGCCACCACCCCCGCACTGACTATACCACCTTCCCTCCCACACTGAGGACACTGCAGGTACTCCTGCACTGCCGACACTGCTGGCACCCCGAGCTGAGAATCTTGCCGACACCGCCAGCACTCCCACACTGAGGACAACGCCACCCCCCCCAATGCTGACACTGCCTGCTTCTCAGCATGGAGAACACCACCGGCACCCCCACACTGCTGCCACTGCCAGCAACTCCACATTGAGGACACTGCCGACACTCCCGCGCTGCCGAAATCATCGGCACACCACCACTGAGGACACAGCTGGCACTACTGCACTACTGATGGCACCCCTCCACTGAGAACACTACCAGCACTCCTGCACTGCCTACACTGCTGGCCCGCACTGTATCCGACCCATGCTGTATCCGACCCACCCTGTATCCAACCCACCCTGTATCCTGCACTGTATGTGACCTGTACTGTATCCGACCTACGCTGTATCCAACCCACACTATATCCAACCCACACTGTATCCATCACTGTATGTGACCCACACTGTATCCGACCCACGCTGTATCCGACCCACCCTGTATCCTGCACTGTATGTGACCTGCACTGTATCCGACCTACGCTGTATCCAACCCACACTGTAAACGGCACTGTATCCAATTCACGCTGTATCCGACCTGCACTGTATCCAACCCACACTGTATCCTGCACTGTATGTGACCCACACTGTATCCGATCCACGCTGTATCCGACACTGTATCTGACCCACACTCTAACTTGTACTGTATCTGACCCGTACAGAACACAGGTACAAAATGCTGTTTTTATGGTTGGGGAGATTTTGGGGAACTGCTCAACAAAAATGCTGATTGATCGGGGATTTCCATGGGCACAGAGTGCCAGTCATGAGGAGGGAGGGTTTTTTTCTTTGCTGTTTGTTAACTACTACTGTACTTTAGAGCAATGATATTTCACGCACGATTTCTGTTGGATTGTTTTCTATTGAAAGTACTTGTGACACCAGAGGGCGCAATAGTAACAAGAATACTGTTAAGGTTTATCAAACTTTATACAAAATATGACCTCATATTGAGGTTGACATAATTATACTCATGTGTCCATAAATGTTGTTTCTCCACTGATGTCGCTGTGAAATCCACTATACTCTAAAAATAATCCTCTCGCCAAATAAACACCCAAAAAATGGCCGAATGACCAAATATTAGTTAATATCCCAAAAATTATTTTTTCCAAAATGTTCTTACTAAAACACTAGTACATAAATAAAATTTGCTTATAGTGGTTACATAGTGTTCAAACATCCATTGTCACAGCAAGAGAAGATGATGATTACCCTGCCCACACCTTTGCTGGTGTTAGCTCTTATTGGCTGGTTCCTCCCTTAAAACACATGGACTTTCACCATAACAACCAATAACTAACGCGTTTCATCTGTGTAGGACTTCTTCAGGGGCAACATCCAAATAAAGGTGTGTCACAATTCCAGATGGTTCACTGGAAAATTCCCAGGATCTAAAGTATCTTGTTAAGATATTTGCACTATTTCTCCCACTGTGTGAGACAGTCTCACACAGTGGGTGAACTAGTAGAGACTACTGGGGACAGGGAGGACGTTTGGGGTACATACATGGTTGGTTTTGGATGTGATGCTGAAGTCTTGACAAAGGTCCTACAGGAAAGAAATGTTGATAACAAACAACTTGGCTCTAACCCTGATGCTAGAAATAAATAATTAGCGTGATGCTTTGGTGAGTGCCCTCTGTTTCATATATATGGGAATATGTGTGTGTGTGGACCTGGCATCTGGGTTTGGAGAAAGAGTCAAGGAGGGTGCATTGGGATGGGGGGTTGGAAGTCCCAGAGATATCAGTGTAACCCCCCAAGATTTCTGTAGCCGGCCCTGCGGTCAGTATTGTAAATTATGCCTCTTTACTAGCATGGCACAAACTGTTCTACTGCCGCAGATTTAGGGTTTCTCATTCCACCAGACATCACCAACTTCCAGGTGGGATCTAGTGCAGCTGGTATTGAAGTGTGGACCTTGGGTTGAAGTCTTGTCTTCTGTACACTGTGATCTACAGGCTCAATTAACAAATATTTCATCCATTTCACTTTATCTGTGTAGATCTGCAATAGGGATTTTCTGAATGACCTGCTCCTTGTGTCTGGGCTATATAAGTAAATTCCTGGGAAGAACACATTCCCTATGCTATGGTCCCATGCTTTAAGATGACTGCTTCTCTTGTACCTGACACTCACCATTCAGACCACTACAATACCTCTCTGACTGCAATGACTTGCTACAGCTACTCCCTGGACTATTATTAGAGCCCCCAGACTCACCTTCTGTATGTAAAGGTACGAACCAGAATTTGGTACAGTATGTGAATCCTCCAAACCTGGCATACTCAAAGTATAGACCACATTATATGGTAGATCATGCTCACAGGGCTGCTCGAGCAAGAAGGTGACCTGTCAGCTAATACTGATTTTATGCAATGACAATGTGAATAATAATCTCAGGCAGCCAGTACACTCCTGATACAGGGGGATTATAACACACCTAGATTTATTTCTCCAGATTCTCCAATGGGTGTTTCTTTATTTGTGAGGTCAGGGCTGGTACAGAACAAATGACACATGACTGGTACAGAACAAATTACACACAACTTATAATTACCATACATATTGGTACGTTGGAGAAGGCACATTGTTTCATTTCCAGTACATTTCATGGTTTCCACAGTGTGACACCAGTCAGAATTAGCTGAAATGCACGTTGGGCAAACCAGTCCATTTGGTTTAGCGTTACCATCAGGTACTGTAAAATCTGAAAATAAAAGCATATATTTAATTTAATATGTTGAATATTTTAATAATTGTGATTTATTAACACTTAGCATAGGACATGATTCAGAGACAGGCGCCATGCCGATTTTTTCTCAGAACAAATGTTTGTTTGCTATTGCACATGCATGAACGCCATACTGCACATGCACAGCGATTTCATTGTGATTACTCTTCTACATAGGTATCACTCGCAAAGTGAATGACAGGTACTCAGCATTACGGGGTAGAAAAACACAAGTGTGTTTGACCATTTATACGCCGTTTCATGGGCGTGTATAAATTAGCTATTGCGATCGCCTTCTGAGTTTTCAGAGCCCTCAAATATTACAATTTTGGTTTCAATTTTGGCAAAACCATCCTTAAGTGATTTTGGTTTGGATTCAGAAAAACAGCTAAAATCATGTAATTTGGACCTGTTTACATGCCATCCACAACCGACATTCGATTTTTATATCCATACTTACAGCAGACCCGAGATAGGACTCAGGGCCTGATTCAGAGTTGGGAATAGAGTGAGATATCTCTCTCAACTGTGAACCTGAACAAACCATATTGCAATGCAGGGAGTGTAAAATACATGTTTTTTTTTACATGTGGGGTAAATACTGGCTGATTTTGCATGTAGCCCACAAATACTGCACAGCTTTATTATTGCTCTACAATTTAGATGTCAGTTTGGAAACACTCCTCCCAAATCTAAATCTCTCTGCACATTTTAAATCTGCCCCACCTGCAGTGTAACATGGTTTCACCAAGATGATCAGTTGAGAGAGATATCTCTCTCTATTCCCAAGTCTGAATCAGGCCCTCAGTTCTACTCGGATCCCCAAAAGTAATCCGAGCCGGGACTCAATTTAACTCGGAACCTCTAAGTTCAGGTATGTTAGTTTTTCTGAAAAACCGAAGTGCACATCTCTAATAAATACACACACACACACACACATTACAGTGTGTCAGAATATACAGTATATATCAGGTATGTTAGTTTTTCTGAAAAACCGAAGTGCACATCTCTAATAAATACACACACACACACACACATTACAGTGTGTCAGAATATACAGTATATATATATATATATATATATATATATATTAGGGGTGAGCGGGTTCGGATTTCTGAAATCCGAACCCCCCCGAACCCCCCCGATCCGAGTCTGATCCGAGTCAGGCTCGACTTTTCCCGCCTGACTCGGATCTGAAATCGAGGCAAAACGTCATCATCCCGCCTTCCGAGTCTCGCGGGTTTTGGATCCTATATAAGGTACCCGCGTCGGCGCCATTTTCTCACTCGGCTGTGGACAGTGAAGAGGGAGGGTGGGAGTTAGGGCTGTGTAGTGTAGTGTAGTGTAGTGCTGCTGTTGTCCACTACTTCAAAGTCCATAGGGGCTGGCTGTGTTGTGCTGTGCTGCTGTTGTTAATAGGGGCTGTGTCCACTACTTCAAAGTCCATAGGGGCTGGCTGGACTGTGTTGTGCAGTCAGTTCTCCATAGGGGCTGTGTCCACTCCAAAGTCCTGTGCAGTGTCCCAGTCCTAAAGGAGTGCTGTAGTGTTGTCCAGGTGGTGCTCTGTCCATCAGGGGTGCTCCCCCCAAGTGCTAAAAAAATAATATATTTTCTGTGTTTGTGAATTGTGTGCGCAGTAGCCGCACGTGCATCAACAAAGTAGTGCCAAGCATGCGCCTGTGTCATAAGTAAAGGGCCGGCTGGCTTGACCGTTAAAGGGTGCTGTAACCCCCGAAAGTACACTCCAGTCCAAACCAAAAAAAAATTATTTTCTGTGTTTGTGAATTGTGTGCGCAGTAGCCGCACGTGCATCAACAAAGTAGTGCCAAGCGTGCGCCTGTGTCATAAGTAAAGGGCCGGCTGGCTTGACCGTTAAGGGTGCTGTAACCCCCGAAAGTACACTCCAGTCCAAACCAAAAAAAAAATTATTTTCTGTGTTTGTGAATTGTGTGCGCAGTAGCCGCACGTGCATCAACAAAGTAGTGCCAAGCGTGCGCCTGTGTCATAAGTAAAGGGCCGGCTGGCTTGACCGTTAAGGGTGCTGTAACCCCCGAAAGTACACTCCAGTCCAAACCAAAAAAAAAATTATTTTCTGTGTTTGTGAATTGTGTGCGCAGTAGCCGCACGTGCATCAACAAAGTAGTGCCAAGCGTGCGCCTGTGTCATAAGTAAAGGGCCGGCTGGCTTGACCGTTAAAGGGTGCTGTAACCCCTGAAAGTACACTCCAGTCCAAACCAAAAAAAAAATTATTTTCTGTGTTTAGCCGCACGTATATATCAAATCGATATAACATAAATGGAGGACCAAACTTTCTCCGATAAAAATAAAATAGAGAAAGATCAAGAACCACTTCCTCCTAGTGCTGAAGCTGCTGCCACTAGTCATGACATAGACGATAACATGCCATCAACGTCGTCTGCCAAGGCCGATGCCCAATGTCATAGTAGAGGGCACATACAATCCCAAATGGCAAAGTTCAGGAAAATGACCTTGAAAAAGACATTTAAATCAGCTGAAGAGAAACGTAAACTTGCCAATATGCCATTTACGACACGGAGTGGCAAGGAACGGTTAAGGTCGATCCCTAGTATGTTCATGACTAGTGGTTCAGCTTCACATGACGATGGAAGCCCTCCTCCCACTAAAAAAATCAAAAGAGTTAAGCTGGCAAAAGCACAGCGAAGAACTGTGCTTTCTAAGAAGATATCACAAATCCCCAAGGAGAGTCCAAGTGTGGTGGTGGTTGCGATGCCTGACCTTCCCAGCACTGGACGGGAAGAGGTGGCTCTTTCCACCATTTGCACGCCCCCTGCAAGTGCTGAAAGGAGCACCCACAGTCCACTTGCTGATATGCAAATTGAAGATGTCACTGTTGAAGTACAACAGGATGAGGATACTGGTGTAGCTGGCGCTGAGGAGGAAGTTGGCGAGGAAGATTCTGATGGTGATGTGGTTTGTTTAAATCAGGCTCCGGGGGAGACAGTTGTTGTCCGTGGGATGAAAAAGCCCATCACGGTCATGCCTGGGCAGAAGACCAAACATTCCACCTCTTTGGTCTGGCAATATTTCTATCCAAATCCGGACAACAACTGTCTTGCCATATGTACCATATGTAAAGGTGAAATAAGTAGGGGTAGGGACGTCAACCACCTAGGAACATCCTCCCTTATACGGCACCTGCAGCGCGTTCATAAAAAGTTACTGTCAAGTTCAGAAACTTTGGCTAAGACCGTAAGCAGTCCAGGGACACCTAAATCCCGTTGTCCTGTTGTATCCAAGCGCCTGCAAACCACACCGTCAACTCCCTCCTCGTCAATTTCCTCCTTAGTCAGGATCGGAAGTAGTCCTGCAGGCCATGTCACTGGCATGACTGACTCTCCTATCCGGGATTCCTCTGGAGGATCCTGCATTGCTACGCCTACTGCTGCCGCTGCTGCTGTTGCTGCTGCTGGGAGTCGTTCATCATCCCAGAGAGGAAGTAGGAACACCACTACTTTTACTAAACAATTGACCCTCCAACAGTCCTTAGCGAGGAGGATGAAGTACGACAGCAGTCATCCTGAAGCAAAACGTATAACTGAGGCCTTGACTGCTATGTTGGTGTTAGACGTGCGTCCGGTATCCGCCATTAGTGCAGTGGGATTTAGACAATTGATGGAGGTAGTGTGTCCCCGGTTCCAAATCCCGTCTAGATTCCACTTCACTAGGCAGGCGATACCGAGACTGTACAGAAACGTCAGAAAAAGTGTCCTCAGTGTCCTGAAAAATGCCGTTGTACACAATGTCCACTTAACCACGGACATGTGGACAAGTGGAACAGGGCAGACTAAGGACTATATGACTGTGACAGCCCACTGGGTAGATGTATCACCTTACGCAGCAACAGCAGCAGCGTCACCAGTAGCAGCATCTCAGAAACGCCAGCTCGTTACAAGGCAGGCTACGCTGTGTATCACCGGTTTCAGTAAGAGGCACACCGCCGACAACCTCTTAGAGAAACTGAGGGAAATCATCGCCCAGTGGCTTACCCCACTTAGACTCTCCTGGGGATTTGTGATATCTGACAATGCCACCAATATTGTGCGGGCATTACATCTGGGCAAATTCCAGCACGTCCCATGTTTTGCTCACACAATAAACTTGGTGGTGCAGAATTTTCTGAAAAGCGACAGGGGCGTGCAGGAGACGCTTTGGGTGGCCCGAAAAATTTCTGGCCACTTTCACCATTCAGCGACTGCGTGCCGAAGACTGGAGCGCCAGCAAACACTCTTGAACCTACCCCGCCATCACCTGAAGCAAGAGGTTGTGACGCGGTGGAACTCAACCCTCTATATGCTTCAGAGGATGGAGGAGCAGCAAAAGGCCATACAAGCCTATACATCCACCTATGACATAGGCAAAGGAGGGGGTATGCACCTGACTCAAGCGCAGTGGAGAATGATTTCCGTGTTGTGCAAGGTTCTCCAGCCCTTCGAACTTGCCACACGTGAAGTCAGTTCAGACACAGCCAGCTTGAGTCAGGTCATTCCCCTCATCAGGCTTTTGCAGAAGCAGCTGGAGAAAGTGAAGGAGGAGCTAAGACGGAGCGATTCCGCTCGGCATGTGGGACTTGTGGATGAAGCCCTTCATTCGCTTTGCCAGGATTCCAGGGTGGTCAATCTGTTGAAATCAGACCACTACATTTTGGCCACCGTGCTTGATCCTAGGTTTAAAGCCTATGTGGTGTCTCTCTTTCCGGCCGACACAAGCCTGCAGAGGTGCAAAGACCTGCTGGTGAACACACTGTCAGCTGAAGCGGAACGTGACACGTCAACGGCTCCTTCTTCATTTTCTCCCGCAACTGGGGCTGCCAGGAAAAAACTTAGGTATCCTAAGCAACCCACTGGCGGTGATGCAGGGCAGGCAGGACCAAGTTTGGACATCTGGTCCGGACTGAAGGACCTGGCAACAATTTCTGACATGTCTACTGTCACTGCATATGATACTGTCACCATTGACAGAATGGTGGAGGATTACATCGGTGACAGCATCCAAGTAGGCATGTCAGACAGTCCATACCTGTACTGGCAGGAAAAAGAGGCAATTTGGAGGCCCCTGTACAAGCTGGCTCTATTTTACCTGAGTTGCCCCCCCTCCAGTGTGTACTCCGAAAGAGTGTTTAGTGCAGCCGGGAACCTTGTCAGCGAAAGGCGTAGGAGGTTGCTTCCACAGAATGTGGAGAAGATGATGTTCATCAAAATGAATTATCAGCTCTTCCAGGGAGACCAGCCTCCAGAAGGTACAGAGGGACCTGTGGTGGTGGATTCAAGTGGGGACGAGTTAATACTTTGTGAGGATGAGGATGTACACACTGAAGAGGGTGAGGAATCGGTGGATGAGGAGGATGAGGATGACATCTTGCCTCCGTAGAGCCAGTTTGTGCAGGGACACATTAATTGCCAGCTTGTTTTGTGGGGGCCCAAACGAACCAATCATTTCAGCCACAGTTGTGTGGCAGACCCTGGCACTGAAATGATTGATTTGTTAAAGTGTGCATGTCCTGTTTATACAACATAAGGGTGGGTGGGAGGGCCCAAGGACAATTCCATCTTGCACTTCTTTTTTTTCTTTGCATTATGTACAGTTTGGGGCCTAGTTTTTCTAACTGCCATCCTGTCTGCCACTGCAGTGTCACTCCTAGATGGGTCACGTGTTTGTGCCGCCCACTCGTGTCGCTTAGCATAGTCATCCAGCTACCTCGGTGCAACCTTTTGGACATGAAAACACTATTGTGAGGTGTGAGGTGTTCAGAATAGACTGGAAATGAGTGGAAATTAAGGTTATTGAGGTTAATAATAGCATAGGAGCAGAGAAACCAACAAATTCTGTGATTTTAGCTGTTTTTATGCTTTTTTAAAAAAAAATACAGATCCAAAACACAAAACCCAGAACCCAAAACACGGAAGGGTGGTTTTGGCAAAACCAATCCAGATCCAAAACACGAAGAAAGATCCAGATCCAAAACCAAAACACAAAACACGAAAAGTGGCCGGTGCACACCCCTAATATATATATATATATAGAAATCCACGATCCGGCACCCTGTGGGAAAACGAGTTAGCTGTGCCGGGTGCCCTTCCACATCAAATCCACGAAGTGTGTCAGCTGAAATACATACTCCCAAAGGAGGCACTCCGGGATCGTAGAAAAAATGCCGAATCTCTTGTGATTTTCTTCTACGAGTCCGGAGTGCCTCCTTTGGGAGTATATATATTAGGGGTGTGCACCGGCCACTTTTCGTGTTTTGTGTTTTGGTTTTGGATCTGGATCTTTCTTCGTGTTTTGGATCTGGATTGGTTTTGCCAAAACCACCCTTCCGTGTTTTGGGTTCTGGGTTTTGTGTTTTGGATCTGTATTTTTTTAAAAAAAAGCATAAAAACAGCTAAAATCACATAATGTGTTGGTTTTTCTGCTCCTATGCTATTATTAACCTCAATAACCTTAATTTCCACTAATTTCCAGTCTATTCTGAACACCTCACACCTCTCAATAGTGTTTTTATGTCCAAAAGGTTGCACCGAGGTAGATGGATGACTATGCTAAGCGACACGAGTGGGCGGCACAAACACGTGACCCATCTTGGAGTGATACTGCAGTGTACATAATGCAAAAAAAAAAAGAGGTGCAAGATGGAATTGTCCTTGGGCCCTCCCATCCACCCTTATTTTGTATAAACAGGACATGCACACTTTAACAAAGCAATCTTTTCAGCGCCAGGGTCTGCCACACAACTGTGGCTGAAATGATTGGTTCGTTTGGGCCCCCACAAAACAAGCTGGCAATTAATCTGTCCCTGCACAAACTGGCTCTACGGAGGCAAGATGTCATCCTCATCCTCCTCATCCACAGATTCCTCACCCTCTTCAGTGTTGTGTACATCCTCATCCTCACAGAGTATGAACTCGTCCCCACTGGAATCCACCACCACAGGTCCCTGTACTTTCTGGAGGCTGGACTCCCTGGAAGAGTTGATAATTCATTTTTATGTACATCATCTTCTCCACATTTTGTGGAAGCAACCTCCTACGCTTTTCGCTGACAAGGTTCCCGGCTGCACTAAACACTCTTTCGGAGTACACACTGGAGGGGGGGGCAACTCAGGTAAAATAGAGCCAGTTTGTACAGGGGCCTCCAAATTGCCTCTTTTTCCTGCCAGTACAGGTATGGACTGTCTGACATGCCTACTTGGATGTTGTCACCGATGTAATCCTCCACCATTCTGTCAATGGTGACAGTATCATATGTAGTGACAGTAGACATGTCAGAAATTGTTGCCAGGTCCTTCAGTCCGGACCAGATGTCCAAACTTGGTCCTGCCTGCCCTGCATCACCACCAGCGGGTTGCTTAGGATACCTAATTTTTTTCCTGGCAGCCCCAGTTGCGGGAGAAAATGAAGAAGGAGCTGTTGACGTGTCACATTCCGCTTCAGGTGACAGTGTGTTCACCAGCAGGTCTTTGCACCTCTGCAGGCTTGTGTCGGCCGGAAAGAGAGACACCACATAGGCTTTAAACCTAGGATCGAGCACGGTGGCCAAAATGTAGTGGTCTGATTTCAACAGATTGACCACCCTGGAATCCTGGCAAAGCTAATGAAGGGCTTCATCCACAAGTCCCACATGCCGAGCGGAATCGCTCCATCTTAGCTCCTCCTTCACTTTCTCCAGCTGCTTCTGCAAAAGCCTGATGAGGGGAATGACCTGACTCAAGCTGGCAGTGTCTGAACTGACTTCACGTGTGGCAAGTTCGAAGGGCTGGAGAACCTTGCACAACACGGAAATCATTCTCCACTGCGCTTGAGTCAGGTGCATACCCCCTCCTTTGCCTATGTCATAGGTGGATGTATAGGCTTGAATGGCCTTTTGCTGCTCCTCCATCCTCTGAAGCATACAGAGGGTTGAGTTCCACCGTGTCACAACCTCTTGCTTCAGGTGATGGCAGGGCAGGTTCAAGAGTGTTTGCTGGCGCTCCAGTCTTCGGCACGCAGTCGCTGAATGGTGAAAGTGGCCAGAAATTTTTCGGGCCACCCAAAGCGTCTCCTGCACACCCCTGTCGCTTTTCAGAAAATTCTGCACCACCAAGTTTATTGTGTGAGCAAAACATGGGACGTGCTGGAATTTGCCCAGATGTAATGCCCGCACAATATTGGTGGCATTGTCAGATATCACAAATCCCCAGGAGAGTCTAAGTGGGGTAAGCCACTGGCCGATGAATTCCCTCAGTTTCTCTAAGAGGTTGTCGGCGGTGTGCCTCTTACTGAAACCGGTGATACACAGCGTAGCCTGCCTTGGAGCGAGCTGGCGTTTCTGAGATGCTGCTACTGGTGACACTGCTGCTGTTGCTGCGAAAGGTGATACATCTACCCAGTGGGCTGTCACAGTCATATAGTTCTTAGTCTGCCCTGTTCCACTTGTCCACATGTCCGTGGTTAAGTGGACATTGGGTACAATGGCATTTTTCAGGACACTGAGGACACTTTTTATGACGTTTCTGTACAGTCTCGGTATCGCCTGCCTAGTGAAGTGGAATCTAGACGGGATTTGGAACCGGGGACACACTACCTCCATCAATTGTCTAAATCCCACTGCACTAATGGCGGATACCGGACGCACGTCTAACACCAACATAGCAGTCAAGGCCTCAGTTATACGTTTTGCTTCAGGATGACTGCTATCGTACTTCATCCTCCTCGCTAAGGACTGTTGGAGGGTCAATTGTTTAGTAAAAGTAGTGGTGTTCCTACTTCCTCTCTGGGATGATGAACGACTCCCAGCAGCAGCAATAGCAGCAGCGGCAGCAGGAGGCGTAGCAATGCAGGATCCTCTGGAGGAATCCCGGATAGGAGAGTCAGTCATGCCAGTGACATGGCCTGCAGGACTACTTCCGATCCTGACTAAGGAGGAAATTGATGAGGAGGGAGTTGACGGTGTGGTTTGCAGGCGCTTGGATACAACAGGACAACAGGATTTAGGTGTCCCTGGACTGCTTACGGTCTTAGCCAAAGTTTCTGAACTTGACAGCAACTTATTATGAACGCGCTGCAGGTGCCGTATAAGGGAGGATGTTCCTAGGTGATTAACGTCCCTACCCCTACTTATTCCACCTTTACATAAGGTATATATGGCAAGACAGTTGTTGTCCGGATTTGGATAGAAATATTGCCAGACCAAAGAGGTGGAATGTTTGGTCTTCTGCCCAGGCATGACCGTGATGGGCTTTTTCATCCCACGGACAACAACTGTCTCCCCCTGAGCCTGATTTAAACAAATCACATCACCATCAGAATCCTCCTCGCCAACTTCCTCCTCAGCGCCAGCTACACCAGTATCCTCATCCTGTTGTACTTCAACAGTGACATCTTCAATTTGCATATCAGCAAGTGGACTGTGGGTGCTCCTTTCAGCACTTGCAGGGGGTGTGCAAATGGTGGAAAGAGCCACCTCTTCCCGTTCAGTGCTGGGAAGGTCAGGCATCGCAACCGCCACCACACTTGGACTCTCCTTGGGGATTTGTGATATCTTCTTAGAACGCACAGTTCTTCGCTGTGCTTTTGCCAGCTTAACTCGTTTGATTTTTTTAGTGGGAGGAGGGCTTCCACCATCATGTGAAGCTGAACCACTAGTCATGAACATAGGGAAAGACCTTAGCCATTCCTTGCCACTCCGTGTCATAAATGGCATATTGGCAAGTTTACGTTTCTCTTCAGATGATTTAAATGTTTTTTTTAAGTTCATTTTCCTGAACTTTGTCATTTGGGATTGTATGTGGCTTCTACTATGACATTGGGCATCGGCCTTGGCAGACGACGTTGATGGCATGTTATCGTCTATGTCATGACTAGTGGCAGCAGCTTCAGCACTAGGAGGAAGTGGTTCTTGATCTTTCTCTATTTTATTTTTATCGGAGAAAGTTTGGTCCTCCATTTATGTTATATCGATTTGATATATACGTGCGGCTAAGGCGCACACAAACACAGAAAATATTTTTTTATTTTTGCTGGAGAGTAGTGCACTTTGTGGGTTACACCACCCTTTAAGAAATGAGCCAGCCGGCTCTTTACTTATGGGACACAGGCGC
The DNA here is from genome assembly GCA_031769625.1 of Taudactylus pleione. Taxonomy (NCBI): domain Eukaryota; kingdom Metazoa; phylum Chordata; class Amphibia; order Anura; family Myobatrachidae; genus Taudactylus; species Taudactylus pleione. The sequence continues at coordinate 1,049,878 of JAUIMM010000562.1, forward strand.
ACGCTTGGCGCTGCTCCTTTGTTGATGCACGTGCGGCTACTGCGCACACAATTCACAAACACAGAAAATATATATTTTTTTGGTTTGGAGTGTACTTTGAGGGTTACAGCACCCTTTAACGGTCAAGCCAGCCGGCCCTTTACTTATGACACATGCGCACGCTTGGCACTACTTTGTTGATGCACATGCGGCTATTGCGCACACAATTCACAAACACAGAAAATATTTTGTTATTTGGTTTGGAGTGTACTTTGGGGGTTACAGCACCCTTTAACGGTCAAGCCAGCTGGCCCTTTACTTATGACACAGGCGCACGCTTGGCACTACTTTGTTGATGCACGAGCGGCTACTGCGCACACAATTCACAAACACAGAAAATATTTTTTTATTTGGTTTGGACTGGAGTGTACTTTGGGGGTTACAGCACCCTTTAACGGTCAAGCCAGCCGGCCCTTTACTTATGACACAGGCGCACGCTTGGCACTACTTTGTTGATGCACGTGCGGCTACTGCGCACACAATTCACAAACATAGAAAATATTTTGTTATTTGCTTTGGAGTGTACTTTGGGGGTTACAGCACCCTTTAACGGTCAAGCCAGCCGGCCCTTTACTTATGACACAGGCGCACACTTGGCACTACTTTGTTGATGCACGTGCGGCTGCTGCGCACACAATTCACAAACACAGAAAAAATATTTTGTTATTTGCTTTGGAGTGTACTTTGGGGGTTACAGCACACTTTAACGGTCAAGCCAGCTGGCCCTTTACTTATGACACAGGTGCACGCTTGGCACTACTTTGTTGATGCACGTGCGGCTACTGCGCATACAATTCACAAACACAGAAAAAATATTTTGTTATTTGGTTTGGAGTGTACTTTGGGGGTTACAGCACCCTTTAATGGTCAAGCCAGCCGGCCCTTTACTTATGACACAGGCGCACGCTTGGCACTACTTTGTTGATGCACGTGCGGCTACTGCGCACACAATTTACAAACACAGAAAAAATATTTTGTTATTTGGTTTGGAGTGTACTTTGGGGGTTACAGCACCCTTAACGGTCAAGCCAGCCGGCCCTTCTCTTATGATACAGGCGCACGCTTGGCACTACTTTGTTGATGCACGTGCGGCTACTGCGCACACAATTCACAAACACAGAAAATATTTATTTTTTTGGTTTGGACTGGAGTGTACTTTGGGGGTTACAGCACCCTTTAACGGTCAAGCCAGCCGGCCCTTTACTTATGACACAGGCGCACGCTTGGCACTACTTTGTTGATGCACGTGCGGCTACTGCGCACACAATTCACAAACACAGAAAATATTTTTTTTTTTGGTTTGGACTGCAGTGTACTTTTGGGGTTACAGCACCCTTTAACGGTCAAGCCAGCCGGCCCTTTACTTATGACACAGGCGCACGCTTGGCACTACTTTGTTGATGCACGTGCGGCTACTGCGCACACAATTCACAAACACAGAAAAAATATTATTTTTTTAGCACTTGGGGGGAGCACCCCTGATGGACAGAGCACCCCCTGGACAACACTACAGCACCCCTTTAGGACTGGGACACTGCACAGGACTTTGGAGTGGACACAGCCCCTATGGAGAACTTACTGCACAACACAGTCCAGCCAGCCCCTATGGACTTTGAAGTAGTGGACACAGCCCCTATTAACAACAGCAGCATAGCACAACACAGCCAGCCCCTATGGACTTTGAAGTAGTGGACACAGCCCCTATGGACAACAGCAGCACAGCGCAGCACAGCACAGCACAACACTACTCTGCACTACACTACACTACACAGCCCAGCCAGCCCTAACTCCCACCCTCCCTCTTCACTGTCCACAGCCGAGTGAGAAAATGGCGCCGACGTGGGTACCTTATATAGGATCCAAAACCCGCGAGACTCGGAAGGCGGGATGATGACGTTTTGCCTCGATTTCAGATCCGAGTCAGGCGGGAAAAGTCGAGCCTGACTCGGATCTGCCTCGGATCGGGGGGGCTCGGGGGGGTTCGGTTTTCAGAAATCCGAACCCGCTCACCCCTAATATATATATATATATATATATATATATATATATATATATAAACAATCAGCGGCACTAGGAGACTTAGAGAAAAGTTTACTTTAATGTGACACAGAATATCACATGACCAACGTTTCGGGGCTCACGGCCCCCTTTGTCAAGAGGCCCGTGAGCCCAGAAACGTTGGTCATGTGATATCCTGTGTCATATTAAAGTTAACTTTTCTCTAAGTCTCCTAGTACCACTGATTGTTTTTTTCTTTACAATCATCTGCGGAGGGCACAGGAGCATGAGTGTTCTTAGTACAGTGGAGTGCCGGTCCAGACAGCCATTTTTATATTATATATAGTCCAATAGTCCGGCACTCCCTAATGTCAGAATAACTTTACCCCATTGCCAGAATCAGCACATCAACATACAGTGCATCCGGAAAGTATTCACAGCGCTTTACTGTTTCCACATTTTGTTATGTTACAGCCTTATTCCAAAATGGAATAAATTCATTTTTGTCTTCAAAATTCTACACACAATAGCCCATAATGACAACGTGTAAAAAGTTTTTTGAGATTTTTGCAAAATTAATAATTAAAAAAAAAAAGAAGAAGAAATCCCATGTACATAAGTAATCACAGCCTTTGCTCAATACTTTGTTGATGCACCTTTGGCAGCAATTACAGCCTCAAGTCTTTTTGAATATGATGCCACAAGCTGGGCACACCTATCTTTGGGCAGTTTCGCCCATTCCTCTTTGCAGCACCTCTCAAACTCCATCAGGTTGGATGGGAAGCGTCAGTGCACAGCCATTTTCAGATCTTTCCAGAGATGTTCAATCGGATTCAAGTCTGGGCTCTGGCTGGGCCATCAAGGACACGTTTCAATGGCTATGCATTTTCGTCAGGACAAAGAACAAACATGACACTCACCATTAAATAGGTGCTCCCCCTCACCAAGCCAGCACGCTGCCTCCTGCTGGTCCCGTCAGATGGTGCGCTCCTGATGACATCACCCTTGTGCACCCATCACCAAAGGTCACAGACAATGTGATTGTAAGTAACAATAAAATTATTTAGATGGGACCATCAGGTGGCAGCGTACTCCCTTGGTGAGAGGGAGCATCTATTTAATGATGAGTGTCATGTTTGTTCTTTATCCTGATGAAAATGCATAGCCATTCAAAAGTTGACCACAGGAAAACTTGTGAATTATTGAAGCATCGGAGTGCCACATATACACTGCTCCTTTATATATATATATATATATATATATACCCTCCAACGTGACCAAAACTGCTCTGCTCCTGGACTTCCCATATAATTAATGATTGCAGTCACCTGTTTTGAGCTAGTTATTTCAAGAGAAGGGTGTTTCAGCACAGGTGGCTTCAATCATAAATTAAGAAGGAAGACCAGGAGCAGAGCATTTTGTACCTAATGGAATGGGTCATGTGGGAGAGTCTATATATATATATATATATATATATATATATATATAAAGGGCCATAAGAAGGGGTGAGGGAGCAACATCTGGCAATCTACTGTATACATCCCAATATATTTGTCTGCCTGTTGCTTGCCTCTGTCTCCTCCCATTTTCTGCTGGACATTCTGCACCTCTTTAATTAAAGATTAAAAACAGATCACTGTCCTCTGAATTTGATGGAAGACTTATGTATCTATTCTACCTACAATATATAAGGTAGGGGGCCTAATTGTTTCATTAGGGGCCCGCCTTCCCCCTTTTTGTTTACCTCAATATGCTACACTATATGTACTTTCTCCTCTGGGGTAATTTACTACTTTGTGGTCCTTGGATGAATCTTATATGCTTTGAAACATCTATCCTGTGATAATCCATCTCCCTGATAAGACTGAGTATACACCTGGAGAACACTACTGAGAAAGTGATACTACAAACCTGGCAAAGCTACGTTCTGGTATGGTTAATTGCATTAGTGCAGGCTTGTATATTTTTTTGTCCTAACTTTATTGTGCTGTGTTGAGTTTGTTTATAATTTGAGGTTCCTTTGATTTCTTGTGACACCTACCCACGATATATTTATCCCTTAGCTTTTGGATATAAAGTACATCAACTGTTCACTTTTTCCTTGGTATGTAATTTTTTATATCATTTTTTGAACATATCCTGTATAATCAATAGTATGGCCTTGGTACATATTTTGTTTCCACATAGTCCCCATACTTGTCTAAGCATTTCTTCCAATGTCTAGTTTCAGACACCTGAAGCCACTGCACAGTCAGTTACGAATCACCTTCTGCCCAGGTGCTTCTTCACTGGTCCTAAGAGATTGATAATTACTTGGTGCCAAGTCAGGGTTGTAGGGAGAATGGTCCAGTACCTCCTAATGGTAGCACCGCCGTAACAACTCACATGTGTGGTTGGCTGACTGTGGCCTGGCATTATCGTTCCGCAATAAGACACTTGTTCACAGCATCTCAGGTTGTTTCCGATGAATTGCCTTCTGCAACCGGCTCTATGTGTCACAATAGCGGACAGCATTCACAGTTTCTCCCTTGCTGAGGAAATCAACAAGAAGCACACCCTTATGGTCCCAATACATGATCACCATGACCTTCTTTGCTAATGGAGATGTTTTGAATGTCTTTGAAGGTGTGTTCCCATGTCATGGATGCTTGCTTCATCTCCGGGTGTCACATGATGCACCAACGTTTTATCACCTGCAACAATATGCTGTATGAGAGACAATCCCATCCCTTTGGTTATGTGAACTTCTGTGAGTTGCTTTGGTACCCAATGTGAACACTTTTTCCTGTACCCCAGTTGCTCATGAACAATGCTGTGCACAGTACACAGAGATGTTCAGTTCATCAACAATATCACTAACTCAAAGGCATCTGTCCTCTTGAATCAGACCTTCAATGTGGCACAAATTTTCACCTGTGGTGAATGTACCTGCCTGGCCGGATCGCTGCTCATTTTGAATGCCTGTCCTGTCTTTATCAAAGGCAGCGCACAAAACCCAAAACCTGTTTCCATGTCATGACATTTCACCGTACACCTCGACAAGTTGGCAATGAATTTCAGCTGCTGATGTGCCCTTTAAATGCAGTAATCTGATCACACTATGCACCTCAATGTTTGACCCTTTTCCCACCAGCCCCATCATCTTACAACTGATGTTGGGACAGTATGACTGATATGAGGTGCAGTCTAATGGCCATGAGGGGAACCAGTGGTCTACTGTACCTGCTCTGGCCTGGTGCAAAATTCTAATGAAATAGAGAACATTACACATGTTAGAGGTCTAACTTTTATTTTTAGTTTTTTTACTGTGACGCTGCAGGCCAGGCCACAGTGTAATATTCATACACATATTGTGACACTGTAAGATGTAGCCAAGTGTAATGTATTGTGACACTGTAAGTGGTAGCGCAGTGTAATATTCATAAAAAATATTGTGACACTGTAAGTGGAACCACTGTGTAATATTCATTAAAAATATTTGTGATACTGTAAGTGGTAGCGCAGAGTAATATTCATACACATATATTGTGACACTGTAAATTGTAGCATAGTGTAATATTCATACACGTATTGTGACACTGTAAGTGGTAGCGCAGTGTAATATTTATAAAAAATATTATGACACTGTAAGTGGAACCGCAGTGTAATATTCATAAAAAATATTGTGACACTGTAAGTGGAACCACTGTGTAATATTCATTAAAAATATTTGTGATACTGTAAGTGGTAGCGCAGAGTAATATTCATACACATATATTGTGACACTGTAAATTGTAGCGCAGTGTAATATTCATACACATATTGTGACACTGTAAGTGGTAGCGCAGTGTAATATTTATAAAAAATATTATGACACTGTAAGTGGAACCGCAGTGTAATATTCATAAAAAATATTGTGATACTGTAAGTGGTAGCGCAGTGTAATATTTATAAAAAATATTATGACACTGCAAGTGGAACCGTAGTGTAATATTCATAAAAAATATTGTGATACTGTAAGTGGTAGCGCAGTGTAATATTCATACACATATTGTAACACAGTGAGTGGTAGCCCAGTGTAACATATTGTGACACAGTGAGTGGTAGCCCAGTGTAACATATTGTGACACTGTAAGTGGTAGCGCAGTGTAATATTCATAAACAATATTGTGACACTGTAAGTGGAACCACTGTGTAATATTCATAAAAAATATTTGTGATACTGTAAGTGGTAGTGCAGAGTAATATTCATACATATATATTGTGACACTATAAGGGGTAGCGCAGTGTAATATTCATACTCGTATTGTGACACTAAGTGGAATCACAGTGTAATATTCATTCACATATTGTGACACAGTAAGTGGTAGCACAGTGTAATATTCATAAAAAATATTGTGATACTTTAAGTAGTACCGCAGTGTACAATATATAAAAAATATTGTGACACTGTAAGTGGAACTGCAGTGTAAAATCCATACACATATTGTGACACTGTATGGTAGTGCAGTGTAATATTCATAAAAAATATTATGACACTGTAAGTGGAACCGCAGTGTAATATTCATAAAAAATATTGTGATACTGTAAGTGGTGTGCAGTCTAATATTCATACACATATTGTGACACTGTGAGTGGTAGCACAGTGTAATATTCATAAAACATATTGTGACACTGTAAGTGGAATCACAGTGTAAAGTTCATAAAATTATTGTGATACTGTAAGTGGTAGTGCAGTGTAATATTCATACATGTATTTTGACACTAAGTGGAACCGCAGTGTAATATTCATACACATATTGGGACACTGTAAGTGGTAGAACAGTGTAATATTCATAAACATATTGTGACACTGTAAGTAGAACCACAGTGTAATATACATAAAAAATATTGTGACATTATGAGTGAAACCGCAATGTAATATTCAGAAAAAATATTGTGACACTGTAGGTCATTGATACCACAGTGTAATATTTAAAATTGGTACAAATTGACGTATGTGCTGTACCCCACTTCATTCATGTTTGTAGATAATATGGAGAATGATTATTTGAGAGAAGAGCAGGAACCACATACTAGTGAGGGAGCTGCTGCCATTGCCACCAGTCATGACAATGCTACAGTAGATTGTTTATGTCATCTACTAAAGCCGATGTCCAAGGGCATATTGGGCTTAATTCAGGGCATCTAAAATCAAAGAAACAATCTTTTACATTGGTAAAGAAAAAAATTAAAAGGGAAAGTTTGCTGCAGAAAGACATACAATTGGCAATATGCCTTTCACCACACAAGGTGGCAAGGAAAGGCTAATGACTAGGGATGTGCGCCGGACCATTTTTGCCGGATTTGGATTTGGATTTGGTTCTAATTCGTCGTCCGGCTTTGGATTTGGATTTGGATTTGCCAAACTGCGGTGACTGGCTTTGGATTTGGATTTGGATTTGGATTTTTTTACAAAAATTGACAAAAAAAGCTAAAATCACATAAATTGGTCTTTTTTTCTTCCTAGAGTATTATTAACCTCAATAACATTAATTTCCAGTCAATTTAGACCATATCACAGCTTATAATATTGTTTTCAACATTATTGGCCAAAGGTTGCAGTGAGCTGACTGGTTACTAAGCGACAAAGCAGCGGCACAACGACACAGACACCACAGTATAAAGCACATCTATGACACATTGCCACACAGCAGTGGCAGAAATGAAAAGTAGTGCACCCACCCAGTGGGGTACGGCCAGCAGAGTCACAGTACTTGTTTACAAAGTGGGCTACGGCCCTAGGAGTCACAGTGCACAATCTTATTAGCATTACACCGCACATAGGGCCTGATTCACATTACACCATAAAGTAGTGTCTCTTATTTATGTTACGACACACAGTAGTGCCCCTTTTACACAATGCCCACAGTAGTGACCCTTTTACACAATGCCCACAGTAGCGGTGTCCCTTACACAATGTCCCCCAGCAGTGGTGCCCCCTATGCAGTCCCCTTAGTAGTACGGTCCACTATGCAGTGCCCCCAGTTGAATGCTCCCCAGTAGTATGCCCCCCATTAGCAGGCCCCCCCAGTAGTATGTCCCCCATTAGCAGGCCCCCCCAGTAGTATGCCCCCCATTAGCATGCCACCCAGTAGTATGCCCCCCCAGTAGTATGGCTCCCCCAGTAGTATGGCTCCCCCAGTAGCAGGCCCCCCCAGTAGTAGGCTGCTCCAGTAGTAGCCCCCCCTGTAGTATGGGCCCCCCCTGTAGTATGGCCCCCCCTGTAGTAGGCCCCCCCAGTAGCAGGCCCCTCAGTAGTATGGCCCCCCCAGTAGCAGACCCCCCCCAGTAGTATAGCCCCCCCCAGTAGCAGGCCCCTCTGTAGTATGGCCCCCCAGTAGTATAGCCCTGCCCAGTAGCAGACCCCCCCCAGTAGTGCAGACCCCCCCAGTAGTATAGCCCCCCCCCAGTAGCAGGCCCCTCTGTAGTATGGCCCCCCAATAGTGCAGATCCCCCCCAGTAGTATGGCCCCCCCAGTAGCAGACCCCCCCCAGTAGTATAGCCCCCCCAGTAGCAGGCCCCTCTGTAGTATGGCCCCCCCAGTAGTATTGTCTCCCCCAGTAGCAGACCCCCCCCAGTAGTGCAGACCCCCCCCAGTAGTATAGCCCCCCCAGTAGCAGGCCCCTCTGTAGTATGGCCCCCCCAGTAGTATAGCCCCCCCCCAGTAGCAGACCCCCCCAGTAGTGCAGACCCCCCCCCCCCCAGTAGCGCCCCCGGACCTTTGACAAGTAAAAAAATAAAAAAAATAAAACTTACCTGTATCCCCGCTCCCGCGCCGTCCGCTCTGTCACACGCTGAGGAGGGAGCCGGAAGACGGAGCTCATGTGTGAGCTCCAGCCGGCTCCCTCCGTGCAGCAGCCAATGAGAGTCTGTGTGACTCTCATTGGCTGCTGTAACAAACACACAGCTGCCGCTGGCGGCTGTGTGTCTGTGTCTGTGTAGGGCAGAGCGCTATCACTGCGCTCTGCCCTACACGCGAGGAGACCTGATGTCGGATTCTCTAGTGAGAATCCGACATCAGGCGGCCGCCGTTCGGCCCCGAACGGGGATCCGAGTCAGGCGGTGAACACCCGAACAGGGTTCGGGTGGACTCGGATCCCCAATGTTCGGAGCGGTTCGGATTCCACAGAATCCGAACCGCTCATCTCTACTAATGACTTGGCCTGTATTTATGACTGGTGGTTCTGCCTCTTATGATGATGTAAGCCCTTCTCCTTGTAGATATTTCAAAAAAATTGAAATTGTTAAGGCACAGGAACCAACTGTGCACTCAGGAATGGAACAAATCCCTGAGGAGAGTCTAATGGCCTCATTCAGACCCACTCACAAATGCTGAGCACTTGCGAGCAGGTCGATTCTTCGGCACTGTGCATGTGCAGCAGCCGCACTGCTCATGCACAAGCCCCAGACGAGAGAGAAATTCTCTCACTCCGGGGCTCGCTACAAATGGGGCGGCTGTCAATGGTGATCGACAGCTTGCCCCGTTTTGTAGGTGTGGCTGGGGAGTGGTTTCACAAACAGAGGCGTTTCAATGCAAATGCCTGCCGTTTGTGGGCTGCCCCACTGTTAGAGCTATAAGCTCTCTGGGGCTTGCAGTAGAGGATACCCTACTGCAAGGGTCTCCTCGCAAGCCCCGATAGTCTCGATGGTCTTGACCATTGCAACCATCAACCTGGTTGCTTGCTAGAGCTGTGGGTGGTAACCCACAGCCTAGCGAGCAGCCAGGAGGCCGGCTCTAAAAAAAAGAAGCGGCCGACCTCATTCAGAGCGACCGCTCACATTTTGCGAGTGGCTCTGAATGAGGGCCTAAGTGTGTCGGAGGGTGCCATGTGTGATCCTGACCTTTTTTTTCCAAAACTGTACTTGAAGAGGAGCCTCCTTCCATAACTTGTGCATCATCTGCAAATATGGGGATGAGCAGCACAAGTGAACATGCTGACATAGAAATCGAGGATGGTTCTGTGGAAGTGCACCAGGATGAGGAGGATGTGTAGCTGATGATAATAAGGATGTTGATGATGAGGATGTTGGTGAGGATGTTGTTAATGAGAATGTTGTTTGTGTAAATCAGGCACCAGTGGAAACAGTTGCTGCTCATGATAAGGAAAAAACCATTGTCATGTCTGGGCATAATCCACTTCTTATGTGTGGAATTATTTCTACCCAAATCCAGGCAATTGTCAAGCTATCTGTACCCTTTGTAAAGCCAGAGTAAGCCTAGGTAGGGACATTAACCATCTAGGAACCTCCTCCCTGTTATGTCATCGGCAGTGCATCCATCAATAAAGTGTTTGGAAAATTCTGAAACTTTGGCTAAAAAAGTAACAACAATCAGTCCAGAGTCAGCTAGCTCCCTTCTCTCTGCTAGTTCCAAGCACCTACCATCTTAACCACCAACAGCTTCATCAACAATATCCTCAATCAAGTTTGTTTGGGCCCCTACAAAACAAGTTACCAATTGGCAGCTGATATTGCTGGCAATGATCTCTATGTGCACAAACTAGCTTTACAGAGGCAAGATGTTGTCACTATCATCATCCGATTCTTCACCCTCATCAGTGTGTACATAATCTTCACACAATATTAATTTGTCCCCACTGGAATCCACCATTACAGGTGCCTCTGTAATTTTTGGACGTAATTGGCGGTAAAGGTCTTCCTCATAGAATTTGTAATTCATTTTGATTGACATCATCTTTTACACATTTTGAGGAAGTAGCATCCAATGGCAAATGCTGACAAGTTTCCCGGCTGTGCTGAAAACTCTTTCTGAGTACACACTGGAGTATGGGCAGCTCAAGTAAAGCAAAGACAGTTTGTGCAAGGGCTTCCAGATTGCCTTTTTACCTGCCAGTAGTCACACGGACTGTCTGACATGCCTATTTGGATGCTATCATTAATATAGTCCTCAACCATTCTTTGACTGGTGACCATAACAAATGGAGTCATGGTAGAGGTCTCATTAACTGTAGGCAATTCTTTTTGACCCAATCAGATGTCAAAGCTTGTTTTTTTTAACTCATCTGCATCACCAGAGGGACTTTTGGTAAGGTTTAGTTTTTTCTTGGCAGCCACACTTGCTGGAGAAAATGAAGGAGGAGCCATCTCTGCATCAAGTACCACTTGAGCTGACAATTTGCTTACCAACAGATCTTTGCATCTCTTCAGATCTGTGTACATAGGGAAGAAGGAAACAACATATGACTTGAACCTAGGAGCACGGTTGCCAAAATGTATTGATCAGATTGGAAGGTCCTGACAACCCTTGGATCCTGGTGAAGTGAATAAAGACTTGATCTACAAGTCCAACATACTTAGTGGAATCACATAATTTCAGCTCCTTCTTCATTTTCTCAAGCTGCTTTTCCAACGGTCTAATTAGGAGAATTACCTGACTCAAGCTGGCAGTGTCTGAACTCACTTCACATGTGACTACTTTGAAAGGTTTCAGCACTTTGCAGAACACAGAAAGAATTTTCCACTGAGCTTGAGTAAGGTACATTCCCCCTACTCTTCCTATGTCATAGTTTGCTGTGGAGCTTTGGATGGCTTTTTGCTGTTCCTCCATCTGCTGAAGAATATAAAGGGTGGAGTTCCACCCTGTAACCACCTCTTGCTTCAGCTGGTGGCAGGGCAAATTCAACATTGTTGAAGGTGCTGCAATATTCTAAATGGGCCTGCTGAATAGCAAAAATGTCCAGAAATTGTTTGGGCCACAGAGAGTATCTCCTGCACGACCCTGTCATTTAAAAAAAATTGCACCACCAGGTTGATTGTGTGAGCAAAACATGGGATGTTGGAATTCACCATATTGTAATACTCTCACAATATTGGTGGCATTGTCAGAAAACACAATTCCTGAGGAGAGTCCAAGTGGGGTAAGCCATTTTGTAATGACTTCCCTGAATTTTTCTAAAAGGTTATCAGTGGTGTGCCTGTTAGTGAAACCAGTGATACACAGAGTAGCCTGCCTCTGAATGAGTTGCTGTTTCTTAGATGTTGCTGCTGTTGGTACCGCTGAAGGCAATACTCCCACCCAGTGGGCGGTTATAGTTATGAAATCTTGTGTTTGCTCTGTTCCACTTGCCCACATACCTGTGGTTAAGTGAACAGTGGGTACAATGGCATTTTGGAGGACACTAATAAAGTTTTTTTAACATCCCTGTACAGGCTGGGAATTGTTTTTCTAGTGAAGTGGAATCTAGATCGGATTTGGTAGTGGCAACAAAGGACCTCAATTAACTGTCTAAAACCCACTGCATTATTGGTGGATATTGGATGCACATCTAACAACAGCATAGATATTATGTCGTCGGTGATCTGCTGTGCAGCTAGGTGACTGCTGTCATACTTGCTCTCCCTTGCAAAGAATTGTTTAACAGTTAATTTTATTTAACCTACTACAAGTAGACTTCCTGGTCCCCTTCTGGGATGAAGATCCACTCCCAGCAGCAACAGCAGGCATAGTGCTCAAGGATTCTTCAGGGGCAAGGACTGATGTGAATGATTTAAATATTTTTTTGCAATTTTTGAAAATGCCTCCACACCTCCTTCATAAATTTGCTTTGGATTAAAAAAATAAAGTAAAATTTACTATGAATCAACCCTTCCTTTCCCTGCCTTCAAGTACATACATACTCCAATTCCATCAGGCCTCTTAAATAATACAAATATTTTTATTTCCTGATGTGCCATGTTGAAAGTTGAACTGCCATAGCTGCTGCATCCTTTGACATATGCCGAAAATGTGCAGAAATGTTTATGGCCACACACAGCATCTCCTGCATGCCCCTTTAATTTAAAGAAAATATTCTGAACCACCAAGTTGAGTTTGTGGGCAAAACAAGGGACATATTATTCATCCATGCTCTCCCCTCCTCCCTCATAAATTTGCTTTGGAATAAAAAAATAAAATACATTTTTATGTATCAGCCCTTCCTTTCCCTGTCTTCCACTACATACAGTACATACTCCATCTTCCTCAGGCCTCTTGATTAATGAAACATATGTTCCTTATGTGCCATGTTGGAAGTTGAACTGCCATGTGTTTGTGCCACCCACTACTACCGCTTAGCTTAGTCAGCCAGCTAGCTCGGTGCAAATTTTTGGGCCTAAACTGGATGAAAACAATATTGTGAGCTGTGAGGTGGTCAAAATTGACTGGAAATGAGTGGAAATGAATGTTATTTAGGAACGAAATCTAAATCCAAAACACAAAGGAGATACAGATCCAAAAATATAATTAAAACACGGGGGTCAGTGCACATCCCTACTATTTTATAATGTAGTGGTGACAGTGCTTCATCTGTGGTTAATTTAGGGTCAGGGGCTTAGACAACAGGGGATATATTGACTGGAGACTGATTATCTGCAAATTACCAACTGAAGTGTGAATGTGAGGAGAGATGCAGAGTAACACGTCCATAACTATTATAACCCTCAGTACAAGTCAGCGAGAGGTGCCCAGTCATAAAGTGCCTTTACCATTAGATCTAGACCAGTAGCAGCCCCTGCCAAGCCTGACATGCTTTTGATCTGACATTTCAAGTGGCCAATCAGGCGTTGAATATTCATTCTGAACATGATGAATAATGACAGAGAGTTGGGGAGAGCTAGCTTTTTCATGATGGATTGTGCAGTTTATCCAACATTGTAGAGTTATTTTCACAGTGCATACACTGATAGCTAAAAAAGACACATGGGTAACCAATCAGAATGATCAGGTGATGGCAATTACGAGATGTTTTTCCATAACACTTCCAGGTTCAAATTCTAGGACGGGATGTACAAAACATTGCATCCGAGATGCCGGACATTACGCTAATTATCGGGTAAATGCCAGCAATAATATCACCTGTCCTTTGCAATAGAGCGACTTCAGGGTCTACGACCCAGAAGTCCCCCTGGTGTCCTTCTGCTCCACACAGTAGGACACATGCACTGCTGAGGGTGCTGGGAGGGATCTGATTGTATCACTCTCAGGAGCAATGGTGGCTCCAAATGTTGGGCTGCAGCGCTGTCCAAAACTCAAATAGGGGAGCCACACCAACTGCCAGCGAGTCCCAGCCATCTAGGTTTGGCAGCGTTTGGAGTGGCAGTTGGTGTGGCTCCCCTATTTGAATTTTGGACTGCTCTGCAGCCCCACCTCTGGAGCCACCGCTGCTCAGGAGGCATTGCGGATTGAAGCCCACCTGGTCGAAGCAATGCATTCCAGTGCTTAGTACATATGAGAAATGTGGTCAAACCCCCGAAAATGCAGTTTTCAAAGGTTTGACCACATTTCTGCCCTTAGTACATACCACCCTCAGTCACGAATGAAATTTCACTTGAAAATTTACATTTACAAATATCTGCACACTATAATGGTGAGCGAGCAAAAAGTAACTAAAATGAAACACTTACATGAAGGTGTTGATGGAATACAGTCGTCTGCATAACAACAGGAAGTTACCACCCTGGTCTTTCCATAGCCAAAGCTGATACTTCCCTGGGTATTACATTCAGCCATAGGTACACAAGACATCTCAAAGCCATCAGATGTGATCCCTTCTAGTGTATACAAAAATGAGTAAATTAAAAAATAAATATTTTAAATAAACTGATACAATTTCCTCTTTTCTCATTCAAAATAAAAGAACTTATATATAACTGGGGCACATAAAAATCACTTTAGTTGCTGTTTGGCTTTTTCCGCTGCTGTCAAATTGAACTTCCAACGAAATTTACTATTTCTATTTACCTCTATGCCATTATATATTGTTACTTTTTCTATCTACAATATGAAATGACCAATATGCTTTTACTTTCACAATAGTCAATTATTAAAAATATATTAACTATACAGTATTGCCAGACTCATGCCCATTCCTGCATCTCGCAGGCTATTACATTAGGCCTACAGGCTCTGCGTAACATACTTGTGCTAGTTGATGACCAGGTACCACCGCAAGCATTATTCTCTGGGCATGTCATTGTCCCAAAGCAAGAGGTAGTATCAGCGCCCAGACACAGTTTGCATGTAACAGCAAAACCTGCAAATAAAAAAAAAACATAAAAGA
Source organism: Taudactylus pleione (assembly GCA_031769625.1). Classification (NCBI taxonomy): domain Eukaryota; kingdom Metazoa; phylum Chordata; class Amphibia; order Anura; family Myobatrachidae; genus Taudactylus; species Taudactylus pleione. Next base: position 1,064,994 of record JAUIMM010000562.1, read on the forward strand.
AGACAACGATCTTGTGTCATAACAAATATTTTTCCATTACAGATTGAGTCAATGGAGCAATTTCAACAATTAAACAAAAAAAATGTCTTGCTGTCTAGATACACATCAGCCTGCTCTACATGGCTATGGCAAAGTCCTTAGATCCCATGAAGACCTCACCTGTGGCTCTGCCGCTTGGTGGCCCTAGAGACTTGGGTCTCCTCTAGGTTCTTCCGTCTACTCTCCCAACAGCTCCATTATGGTTTACAGGGGTAATTCAATTCAACACGATTAATGCAGTTTGCATCTATTCAAATCAGCACCATAAACGGCAAATCTCATTCAGCTACATCACAAGCTTTACCTCACACCCCACAGAGGTGCACAGGGAAACTTGCAATACCAGTGGTACCATATTTGGCCAATACATGCGTAGTCAGGCATTGCAGCAAAGTGAATTGCACCGCTACATGGATACATTTGTAGCCAATATTGATTCTACTCAAATAGTAACTACACCATTACTTTGTGTCAAGATTGTAGCATGTGTATGGGTTTTCAAGGTTTAGAACGCCAATAAGTGTTGATATGCAATATTTGGCTCTATGAGCATTTTTTCTGAATTGATGTTTATTATGTATGCACTTTTAGTGCTGTTTGTGAATAATAAAAAATAGGAAAATATCCTTTTTAATGGTAAACAAATACACGGCTCTCTATAGTTTTTTACAAGGATTGTGTTTTTTTTTTCAATACAACTGTGTAGAAATAGACTTTAAGCGGCACTGTGTTTTTTATTAGTCTAGATTTCAGCCAGGAGTCTATCTGTTTTTTTTCGAGGCTGCTTACAAGTGCTATAGATCGTTAAATTGTCTATCTGTTGCTACATATTACAATTATCTTGTGTATTTAAAGTTTGTATACCTTCACTTTTAGAGTGCCCATATCAGCGCCCTGTATATCCAGCTTTTCTTCTAACAGAAGAAGATACCTCAATGACAGTTGCACTAATAAATCAAAAAAGCCTGGATCTGTAGTTAATATACTAACTGATTATTGGCCACTGTGAATGCCTATCAATTTAACTGATCCAGACTAGGAGCGCTAATAAAAATAACAATTTATTATATATTACATAAAACACAGTAAATATAAATAAAAACAAAAAAACAAAAACACACACATATAAAAGTAGCAAGCTGATTCCTAATAAATTAATTCTGTAAATAAATATATGGAGACCACCTCTGCAGAAGGTGTCTCCTATGAATTAAATTATAGAACCATCTGATTCATCATATGCATAGAGCTGTCCAAAAGTAAACAAGGGTTAACCACCAGTGCTGTTATAGATGATTGATGTACATCTCCAGATATTAATAGACTTCTGGACTTTTTATTAAGTATCCAAACTTGTATCAATTGTAAATGATGGCAAGGTTGATACAAAGTGTCCTGATGGATCCACCCATTGTCACCGCAGTATGGAATAAGTCTCAAGTAGAGACATCAGGGTCCGTAAGGAAAGGACTAAGAAACTGGCTTACTTAGTGACATACATTGATGGTGCTTACCGCCGGCCGGCTGGTAGGGAAAAAGTTTCAATCCGTGTGCCCAAAGTAGATGGAGCTCCACATTAGTCACTCACGCGCCTTGTTGCTAGCTCCGTACTTGGTTTAGCCACATGAACAGACCCTGGTAGTTGTTTTGAGCGCTCTGTCTTGCAGAAAATGGTAACAGCTTGCAACATGTATATACAGTTCTTACGCGTTTCTCCGCTGCTCTTACTGGCGGTTTCGACATATATACACGTTGCAAGCTGTTCCCATTTACTTACGTACCCTTGAGCACCAGCTTTAGTGGATGACATTGAAGTAGAATTGTCATGATGACTGGTGGTGGCAGCAGCTGCAGGACTACAAAAAAAAGGTGCCCACCAACTGCAACACACTAGATCTAGTTGATCTACTGACCCTTATTGACTGTTATATCTCACACAGACAGTATCACGGCCTGAATTTTATCACAAACAAAATAATATATTTTTTTCACAAAAAAAAACATGCCTGACTGTGACACACTGCGATATGCCCGTAGACCTGCTGACCGTTACTGACTGATATATGGTGCAGTAATGTCAGACCGTAAAACACGGTCTGACATTACTGCACCAAATAAAAAAATATATTATTTTCAAGCAACACATACAACAATATTAATTATTAATTATATTAAATGATGTTCCTGCACTAAAGGAAAACAAACAATGATTTGCTAACTGCCTATACACAAAACTAGCTTGGCCAGTATTACCTAATGGACTGTCACTGACACTGTAGGTGGCACTGCCCATCAAGGACAGTGTTGCTAAACCTGACTGTCACTATCACTGTCACTATTAGACTGACACTAGACTAGCTAAGCTAAGTTAACTAATACCCCTTTTCCACCTAAATTCCGGGTCTGACCCGGAGTTGGAACAAAGTTCCTATCCGGATCAGACCCAGAATTTTGCCGGCGCCGACTCGGGATATTCCCGAGTCAGCGCCACTCACACCGGAGTCGGGTCTGCATAGACCCGGCTTTTGTGGAGTGAAAGTGGTCGCTTGGAGATGACGTCATCTCCAAGCGCCACTGAAGCCGGACCAATCGGCCGGCTAGCAGCACACTCCAGGTCATCGTGACCCGGAGTGCGCTGTTCTCACAGCAGGGTTTCACGGGCTACGCCCGTGTTAAACCCTGCTAGTTACCTGGGTTGGATTGCTGGGTCACTGGACCCGGTGATCCAACCCTCTCCCCTTTTACACCAGGGAGCTGCCCGGGTTAACCCTTAAAAAACCCAGGTTTTAGCTCCGGTGTAAAAGGGGTATAACTAGTCTAGCCTACCCTCCTTTCCCTCAAGCAGTCCTGTGTCAAATTATGCTTAATCACCACGGGAAGGACTTATATAGGATCCAAAACACTGGGAAGATGACGTCGTGACTCATTTTTGTATCCGAAAATGGCGTGTAGATCTGAGCAGACTAGGTATGTTCGGGTGGGTTTGGTTTCCAGGAAACCAAACCTGCTCATCTCTACTTACTTATGAAACAGTGATAACCCCTCTCTCTGGGGGGTCCATTCATCAAACCTTGAAATGATGTAGTGTTAATTAAGTTTAGAAATTGGATTGAGTTCTACTTAATTAACAGAGTCATTCATCATCACTCTTTTACATAAGTATCTCTTCCACAAAACTGTAATTTCTGCGGAGACAGTTTATCGGAATAGAGGTATTTTCCTCCTGCTGCCCTTATTTAATGCTGCCTGTCTTCCTGTCTGCCGGTGCTCCTGAGTGTCAGCCACGGCGGTCAGATAAGGCATGCGGCAGGTCCATAAAAGGTGAGTTTACTAATACTAATAAACTAGAGATGTGCGCCAATCCCCGTGTTTTGGATTTGGATCTGGATTCATTTTCGTGTCTTGGTTTTGGTTTCACAAAACCATCATAACGTGTTTCGGTTTTTGATCTGTATTTTATTTTAAAAATAAAAATAGAAAAACAGCTAGAATGCTAGAATGCTGTAATTTTGACCAGTTTGTATGAAATTCAAAACTCGAGTTCAGTTTTAAAATTCGAGTTCCGAATCAGCTGCTGTCAGCTCCTCCCTGGTCCCACTTCATCTCTTTGTTCGGCCGCTCCCTCCCCTGGCCCCCTCCTCCTGTTGCGTTTCCTTTACCAGTGCATGTAGTTTAGAGGGAAGTGTCTCCTCACTCTCCGTTTTTGTGGCATTTGTAGGTGCATCTCTGCTGTCCATTTATAAATTAACTGTCTTATAGAAATATATTAGTATATTACACAGTTGTACTGGTTCGGTTCCCAGAACGAACACAACAACGGAATTTAGAGGTTCCGAGTTGAACCGAGGGCCTGATTCAGACCTGCTCGCGAGCACTGAGCGCTCACAATTGGGTCGATGTTGCCCTAGTGCGCAAGCGCACGACAGAGGGAGCTCCATCGCGTGCATGCGCGAGACCCAAATAGCAATGGCCAAGCCATTGCTGTGGGTCTCGCACCAAAGGGGGCGTGCTGTCGATTGGTGAGTGACCATCTCGACCATCTTTTTGGCCGCTCGCATAAGCTGTGGGTGGTCACCCACAGCTATGCGAGCAGCCAAGAGGCCGCTCCAATAACAGGTAGGACGGCCCTGATTCAGAGCGAGCGCTCTTGTCAGAGCGTCCGGCTCTGAATCAGGCCCCGAGTCCAAGTTCGGAATCACTTTAGGGTACTGAGTCAAATAGAGTCCTGAGCTCAGTTCTTCCCGTGGTTCAGAACTCTGATTTTAAAATCGAGCTCGGGTTGATTGTATACTTGCTAACAGGTCAAAATTACACCATTATAGCTGTATTTTTTTTATTTTTTTAAAAAGAAACTACAGATCCAACACCAAAACATGTAGTTGAATCCAGATCCAAAACCAAAACACAAAGGTCGGTGCACATCTCTATTATAGTGTGGGACATGTTAAATTCAGACAGAATATCTGCAGAAAACCTGGTGATAGGACAGGTAATTGGAACAGATTATTGAGTGTAACATAGGTTTACCTGTCGCTGTGAGAGCTGAGAGGACACACAGTAATCCGAGGAGTGATCCCATTATATATTGCAGGAGATGAGTACAGGAACAACAGTATATCAGTCTACTGCAATGTAATCAGCCAGCTCCTGTTATTAAATAGACCTGGGGGAAGGTGGGGCTGGATTAAGATCAAAGTTATGTACACTACAACTAAGGTTTGTAACAGTATACTTGTTACTCAGGACGTGTAGCGCCGAGAGGGGCTGTTTGTCTCGACTGCTGCAATGAAACGTCAGGACACATCTGTAGCCCCATTTGATGCCCCCATGGATTTTGAAATTTAGCCGCAACAATACAAAAATTTACAATGACTACTGACGCTGGGCATTTCATGTAAATCTTTGTGATTCTGAGTAATTAATCTGGGCAATAAAGACAAAATACAGTTCTGATACGAGCAACCGTGCCATTCCATATATAGATATGTGTAATATACCAGGTTCACTTCTAGGGCATGCTAGCTGGTGGGTTCACTATCTTCTTCTTCTTGGAACCAACAGCAGGGGCACGTCGTGAGAGGGATGTAAGTTGGTGGAATTTCCCCTTATTGCAGACACAAGGACTGAGATGGTAATTCTTCAAAAACAAAGTTGTTTATTTGAAGAATAAAATGTACAAACCTAGGGACAAAAATAATTCAGAGTCAATATTGGCAATTCAGCTGAAAATACATTTTAAAAGAAATACAGGCGTTTGAAGCAAAACCAACAGTTTCCATAAGTATAGTAGAATAATAATAATAATTATTATTATTATTATTATCCTGTATATATATGGTGCCACAAGTGCTCCGCAGCGCCTTACAAAGTACATAAACAAATAATTTGACAAGTGACTTACTGTACAGTATAGGACAAGGACATGGATAATATACATTGCTACATTAGTGACCATAACACATAGATAATGCAACAGAGCATAAGCAACCAAGTGTTAGGTGCCCTAGTGGGGGGTAAGAAGTAGATGAAAGTAAAGTAAGGAGAAGCACAAGAGGGTAGAGGGCCCTGCTCGTAAAAACTTACATTCTAGAGTATAACAAACCTTTATCCTCTTAGAAATCCTCTTAGAGTCCCTACAAACTTACCCTAAACCCATTTACCTTATAGGGCCGGGGTGAGCCTATATATAATATTAAAGGGGTCCCTTATATAACTAGGAATATCCTGCCCTCCCCGAAGATTTTACCCCTTAATTAGCCCGCTGAGCTAGGTATATAAACTAAATACGGGGAGTGCGGAAGGAAAGCCTAATCCCATTGACAAATGTAAAAATTACAATCATAGACCAGTGTCTCTCACCCTCTTGCAGTGGTGCTTCTGCTCCACAATTCCCACAGAACTCCACTCCACAGTGGGCCTAGAATGCTGTGCACCGCACCGGGTCGCACACCTCTTGAGGTTGGGTATCCTAGTGGCTAGCTGCATGATGGTTGCCAAGGCTCTCTGTGGTCCTGTAGATCACTTTTCCCATCATCCAATGCAGTAAGGGTCTGGTACTCTGGGTCCACACCGACTCCTCTGGTCCTGCAGCAAGCTTTTCCCATAGGTCTACTTACTTACGAGTGCTGCATACAGGTCTGGTCCATCCTTGGCTCCACCTGGTGTACTTCAGGCAGCGCAGCAGTCACTTACTCCCCAAGGATCCGCTTCAGATGGAGGCGTGACTCCTCTCTCCCTTGTCAGTAAGCAGGCAGTGTCAGTCTTCAGCAGCGATGGGTCCCTCCTCAGTCAAGCAGTGCCGCATTCAACTCCAGGGATTTCCAGGTCCTCCTTCTCGACAGGGTCCCCAGTCTTCAGATGAGTGGCAGCTGACTAGTAATGGGTAGTTCGCGAATGATTAGTTCCAAATGAACTAATCTTCATAGTGAACTAGTCGATATAATTCACAGCTCTGGCAAAGATTAGTTCATAGCAACCAATCAGCTTCTGTCATTTTATAGACTGTGCTAGATACATGATAGAAGCTGGCATATACAACCCCTACACTATCAGACTCTATCTCCCTAAATACTTAGAAATAGAAAAAAATTATATTTGTAAAAGGAAAAGAGAAATGCAATAATACTAATAATTATAATACTTATGATCTATAGTAGATTGCGTGCAGGGCCGGTGCAAGGTTTGCAGGCGCCCTAGGCAAAGCTACACAACCCCCGCCCCCATATAGTAGAATGAGGGCCATTTGGTTTAAGGTGTACAAAAGTCTCCAGCTTGTACCTATAAGTAATAGCAGTAAGGTAGAACAAGGGAAGACACAGGAGATCATAGGCCCTCATTCAGACCCACTCGCAAGCGGGCGCACGTACGTTAGGCGTACGTACAAAATGATTTAAATTCAATGGCTCGCTCGTATTTTCGTTCGCATCTAAAATTCCTCCCTAAACTCAGACGACCCCTCCTCTAACTAACGAGCGTGCGAAATAGCGAGCGTACATCCCCGAAATGGCTTGAAGGGAACGCACGCACAAGTGAAACCGGAAGTGGCCTTGTCAGATGTCGATTACCTGCTCCTTTATTCTGCCTACCTCCATCAATCGTATCATGCCAATCAATGTATCAATTAGCTTAATTGTTTTTTTTTTCAACACAATGCAAGAAACTTTACTCTTGTCCGTGTTTGTGTTTACCCGCAGAATACGTACGGATGGAACATTCGCTTTTATTGTTCAAAAAACATGTGAACCACAATTAAACAATTGTTCTATTGCTGTGGATCCCCGCATATTTCCCGGGATTCATTTCTTTATTTAAATTTGCTTACGCATGTCACTGCATCAAGCCTATCATAACTCTCCAGAGATTTCTAGCCCTGTTGAACACATGACTCATACACTAACCAATAAAATTGCTCCTGTTAATTTCCAAAATACATTAGCCAATCAGAAATTTTTTGCACACTTTATCAAAAATGATTTGTATGAAAAACACCATTGCCATCATGAGAGCCTCCGCATTCACCAGGCGCGAGCTGCTGGTGCTTACGGAGGTGATGGATCGCCGTATCACCAGACAGCCTCCACCCATCACCAACCGGCAGAAGCGCTCCGCGTATGCGGAGGCACGGTCCCGCCTGCGGTCCTTCGGTTCACGCCGCAACATCGGGCAGCTGGAGCGCAGGTGGTCAGACCTGCAACGGCGAACGCCCCGCTTGCTGGCATGCTTTCGCATGCAGATACAGGAAAGTAAGTGTTATGTATTGTGGTTTTCATGTTTGTGTTTGTGGGGCAAACTGCATGTGCATGTTTTCCTGTCTGTCCTATTTATTATTTGTCCTCATATCTGCGTGTGCATGTTTTCCTGTTTGTCCTATTTATTATTTGTCCTCATATCTGCGTGTGCATGTTTTCCTGTCTGTCCTATTTATTATTTGTCCTCATATCTGCGTGTGCATGCTTTCCTGTTTGTCCTATTTATTATTTGTCCTCATATCTGCGTGTGCATGTTTTCCTGTCTGTCCTATTTATTATTTGTCCTCATATCTGCGTGTGCATGTTTTCCTGTCTGTCCTATTTATTATTTGTCCTCATATCTGCGTGTGCATGTTTTCCCTCTATTTCTGTTTTTTTCATTCTACTCCTATTTTCATGTTTTTTGTTGGTGGGTTTTTTTTTTGTTTTGGGCCCCGGATTTGGCCAGAAACTAACCTCAATTTGTTTGACATATTTTAGGTGGACAGCCAAGACTACGCCGTCACCGTCCGGCCAGACAGCGTTCCCGCCCACTATCCCCAACCCCCAGCCAACACTCCACCCCAAATATTTCCCCTATACCCCACTCCTCCCCAGCCTTCCAAGACCCTCTCCCGGAACTGTCGGGCCTCCTTCCCCTCCGTCCCACTTCCCCCTCTCCTCCACCCACCCCTCTTCCAATTACCCCCTCCCCGGAGTCCGTCATTACCCCTCCCCATTCTTTGGGGAATGAAGGCTCCTCCGAGGAAGATCATGGAGGGACTTTCGGAGCTCCCGTTTTGGCTCCCGGTATGTTTTTCTTTCTCATTTTTGTTAAGCACAAACTGTTTGTATGTAATCATGTGTTGTGCCTTTATTCGTGCTTTTTTGGTTTACTTTTGGTGATTTAGCAGTTTGCCTTTACCTCTTCCTGCTGATTTCAACATACACATATCACACCTGTGGGAATTTGTACATAGGCCTTGTATTTTTGGCAGCACCCCCTTTTTGTTTTGGTTTCTTTTTTTTAGGTTTAGGAGTGATTTCGTTGTGTTTTTGTTTTTTTAATGTGGATTCCCTATTGTTTTATTAATCCACACACTTTTCGCACCCACAGAGGAACAGAGGCGTCGGCAAGAGGTGGACGAATGTGTTGCCCAGATGCACCAACATGTCATTGGCGTTCTTGTGGGCCTTGACCTGCTGTCTGGCCTCCTTCGCCAGTAGTTTTTTTTGTTTATTTTCGTTTTCTAAATAAATTTTTTAGTTCTAATATACGTTCTGGCTCATTCTTTTTTTCCCAAACAAAAATAGTTTTCCCTGACAAGGATTTCCCTTTTTTAAAAGTAAGATTGTGTTTTGTATTTGTATGTTAAACAGCCACAAGAAACACATAACAGTAACAATGTCATTTCCCTTTTTGGGTGTAGTGTCAATTAGATATTTCTACATTTTACAGGTTCCTAGTTGGTGTGCAAGCTGCTTAGGCCAATCTTCCAAATCCAAAGGTTTGGACAGGCTTCCTTTTGGTGTGGGTTGGGAACCTGAAAACATATTTCAGTTTACATCAACTGGTGTCAGTACTGGATTACCCCTTAGTCAAATGTAAGGTGTGTTAACCTGGTTACACTTGCTGTTAACGTCCAAAAAAAGGAAGACCATTTCACTCTCCAAACATTTATTCACAACATAAATGAGAAATCAAAGTGGTAACTCCCCCCCAAAAAAAACAGTGATAATCTCAAATACAACACATACAAATAAAATATTTAAATAAAAAAAACAACCAAGAACTGGTTGACGAAGGACCATGCCAACATGATTCCACAAACATGGCGTTGCGATATGGGTTCCAGAATATATGCCCAAAATCACCAGATCCAGGTTTGGTAAGGGTAGCAGGAAGTAGTGAGCGTTGGAGTGCCAAAGATTATGTGAACAAACAGAAGATAGTGAAAAAAATAAAAATAAATTAGATGTTCGCAAACAAACACAAACACATTAGGTATAAACACTGTAGTTTTGGTAAAACTTACCTAAAAAATCTGGCCACCACATCATCGCGTATGGCCCCCCCACATACTGACCTCGACCAACCTCGGGGGGGCCATCCTCAGGTAAGGCATCCTCTGGCTGCATTGGGACACCACTCCTTATGGCGATGTTGTGAAATATCCCACACAGGACCACAATTTTCGACACCATATCCGGCAAATACATGAGCTCGCCACCAGAGCGGTGGAGGCATCTGAATCGGCCTTTTAAAAGGCCGATACAGCGCTCCACCACTTGCCTGGTGGCTGTAAGTGCGGAATTATACTCACTTTGTGGGCCTGGTGTGGGAGCCAAATAAGGAGTGAGCAGCCAGGACATGCAAGGGTATCCACTGTCTCCTGTGAAAAATAAGAGACAACATCAGGAACACTGTGTATCAAGCTTAACATTGTTATGTACTAAAGGTCTCCACTTACCCAGAAGCCACGCATCACCAGCTTGTAGGTTGGTTAATTTCTGCCATATCCCTGATTGCCGGATGACGAAGGAGTCATGTGCACTTCCTGGTAATTTAGCATTCAGGGACAGGATCTGGAGGGAGGCATCACATACCACCATTACATTCAGGGAGTGATAGTGTTTCCTGTTTCTAAATATTGCCTCCAGCCGTGCTGGAGGCTGAAGTGGTATGTGAGTACCATCCACAACCCCTATGATGTGTGGGAAGCCAGCTATTTGGTAAAAATTGGCCTTGGCCACACTAAGGGCACCCATATCCAAAGGCATTTTAATAAAATGATGGAGGTGTTTGAAAAGTGCCTCCATCACTGCCCTCAGGATCCGGGAAAAGGAGGATTGGGAGATGCCCGCCACTATTCCCACCGTTGTTTGAAACGATCCTGAGGCACAGAAATGTAACACCGCCATAAATTGCGTCAGTGGTGGTATTGCTGTTGGACTGTCAATTTGCCGCTCAAGATCACTTTCTATTAATGAGAGAGTGTCTATGATGATTTTGGGAGGTAGACGGTAGCATCTTAAAACCTCATCATCGGGCATTCCAAAAAGGGTGACACGTGTTCGAAATATCTGGGGCCTTGCATGCCTACGATGCCTACGCCTGGGACGAGATTGAGGTTGGTCGGCTTCCGGGAGCAGGGCCAGAACAATTCGACCCAGATCTACCTGAAATTCAAAGTTTACAATGTAAGGCTTTTGAGCCACCCCAAAAGTAACATAAAACAACTTAGCTTTATGATACCATCCATAGCTGCTTACATGCCGGGGTATTGTCATGATACGTCAAAACTGTAAACAAGCCAAAAATTATACATCAAAAATTTACAGGGTGAATTTATGTTTGTCAAATTGGTGCAAGCCAAAACATAAAATAGGCGAAACATGCATTTGGGCATCGATCAAAACGACATTGCACACCGTACGTCAAATAGGGGTCAAATGTAAGGCAAAAATGGAAAAGGGAAAACAAAAACTGGTTTACATGATGAATAAGCATCCCAAAATGCGCAAATTAGTTCGCAAATGCAAGTCACTAGACCAACAGTGAAAAATGCGCTAATTAGTTCGCAAATGCAAGTCACTAGACCAACAGTGAAAAATACGCTAATTAGTTCGCAAATGCAAGTCACTAGACCAACAGTGAAAAATACGCTAATTAGTTCGCAAATGCAAGTCACTAGACCAACAGTGAAAAATGCGCTAATTAGTTCGCAAATGCAAGAGAAATAATGGACTTACCAAGAGCTAATATAAAAGATTTCCCTCAAAAAGGTCTTTGGGTCCGCAAGCCAAAAAAATCTAAAAGAGATGAAATTAGTGTTAAGCTGAAAATATTAAATTAAAAACAAGAAGTAGACACCAATTGGCCACAAGTTAGACTTCACCAAACTTACCAAATCAGGAAACGAGGCCCAAAAAAAACAACAAAAATGCGAACGGATAAAAAAATAAACTGTAGCAAACCCAAAAAATGCCAAAATCCGCAAAATCCTCCAACCGTAAACCACAAACTCCAACCAACTTAACCGCCAATAATCCAACAACGCAACCTCGAATCCACACACACCAAGCCATAAATAGTGTTTATTTTCCCGCACAAATTAAGGATGAATCACAGGGATGCACAATCAATGATGCGGCCGCAAACTAAGGACGCATGTATAAATACGTCACGAACTCACATAGAATTTCTGGATGATTTCATGCTGGAAGTAGAGACATGGCTTCAAACCAGGGAACCAATGGGCAAAATTCCGGCGGTAAGGCGTTCATGCATTTTGGCTCAATGATTATTTTCAAACATAATATTGTGCAAGTTGTGAAGTGGCTAAATCAGCATATTTACCCAAATAGGTGAGGACGATGACATGGAAGAGACTGCTGGCCCCAGTCAACCCGCCAAAGCTGCCAAAAAAAAAAGGCAGCCACAATTCACAAGAAATGAGATGGAGGTTTTGATCCAGAAGTGTGTGGACATCCTGCCCCAGGCAGACAGGAATATGAGCCAAAGCCAGAAGTGGAGAATGTGGGAGGAGGTCGCCGTTGCTGTCAATAGGGTGGGTGATTATGTCCGTCTAGCCCGGGATGTAAAAAGGCGGTAAGTAAACACTTTCCCACCCTATAAACAAGCCCCATTTTAAACAAAAGGATAATGGTTCCAATTTCATTCCACAGATGGGGCGACTTCAAATATCGTCTCAAGCAAAAACTTGCCGACAGGGCTAGGCATGCAAGGGGGACAGGTGGGGGTCCCACCCCTGTGTCATTGGAGTTGACAGACTTAGAAGAGCTGGCACAGGGGTGTGTGCAGCCTGTGGAGGTGTTTGGCGTGTCCAACATGGATACGGACATGCCAGACTTTGCGGCTCCTCATGTTGGCCCAGGTAAGTCTTGTGATGTCACCAACTCTGAAATGCTATTGTGCCAATATGTAGATTCTAATGTGACTCTTTTCTCATTTTTCCAACAGAGACACAGGCGGATGAGTCTGCTCCAGAGGGGAGCCTTGGCCGCAGAATTTCTGCTGGCTCTGCAGGGGAGGAACCAGTACATCCGGCTGAGGACCCTGCAGAAGCCAGTCCAGGGCGTGCCCCCTCGCAGGCAGTGGGCCTCCTCACAGAACTCAATTTAAAATCGTATTTCCATACGGAGATTCTGCAGAGGATGGACGCCAGTCTGATACGGGTGGCTGAGGCCCTGGAGCAAAATGCTGCGGCCAACGTGACCATTGGTCAGGCCCTGGCGGAAAATACCAGGGCCAACATCCGCATCGCCGATGCCCTGGAGCAGCTCGTTCGCCAGCACATGGTGGAGCCGACCTCCCTTCCTGCCGGAACATCAGGATCCTCCACCTCTGGCACAACATCAGCCAATCCTCCAAATGTGCCTAGCCCTGTGCCTAGTCCAGAGGCCACAACATCTGCCTCTGGACAGGCCAGCCCGATGGCATCCCGGACCCGGTCTGGCGCCCACCCTCCCCCATCCAAACGGGCGAAAAAACGGTGACAGCAATGGCGACTTTTCCCACACTCCTTCTGTGCTTGGCTCATATTCCTTTCTGGTCAAAACTTCCCTCTCCTTTCTTGTGAAATGTTTTTAATTTATTTTTGTACGTTTATGTTATCAGTTATTGATTATTTATTTTTGTGAAAAAGTATCTTTGCCAGAAAAAAAGGCAACAAAATATTATGCCAATTGGTTTGTGTTTAAACAATAAATTTATGATAAAAATCTGACATTGTATTGTGACATTATTGTACAAATGGGTTACATTTAATCCTGGCCCTAAAGGCAAAAACTGACCAAAAAAACAATTTCATTTATTTTAAAAAAAGGCCTCTTGAAGGAACGTTTAAAAATTCACCTGATGCAAATTCCACAGTAAAAAAAAAAAGGGGAGCTAATTAAAACATTATGACATTATTGTTACAATAGGCCATAAACAACAAATTGAGGCCAAAATAAAACCCAAAAAATGTACGCAAATTGATTGTGTAATCCTGACATTAGCAGGTATGATTTCCACCTGCGTACGCTTTTGTGCTATCCCAATAAACTGCTTTCCAAACACATACCAAGCCGGTTTTCAATACAACACTAATTGCTTTTGTGACCACCCGCGATTAATCGCTGCAACATCGTGGAGTCCCGTGACGGAGGAGAAGGCCATCGCCAATGTGGTCGAGTAATCCAGACCCTAAGCTGTGCGAGCATTTTGAAGGGAAAGAGGATGTTCCAGTGACGTATGAGACGGTCCGAACACATTTGACGTTTGCATCTGCTAATGTATGTACGCCCCAAAAACGCCTCGCCACGCCTGCGTTTTTCCATCTCCACCCCCGTGAACACCCAAAAATGCCCTGTTCTGTCAATCACATTTGACATGTCACTTCCTGTACGCTATTTTAGGAACAAGAGAATAAAAGCTTGCAATCTGCCGTACGCACATGCGCAGTGTAACACCGACGCATGCGCGGTTAGTCAACATCGGAATGCAACGAGCGTACTGTTGTTAACGTGCGGCTCTGAATGAGGGCCATTGTGTGTTGTTTTAAAAATATTTATGGCACAAATATCAATAGAATATCAAAAAATGAAATATATATTGGAGAGTGAGGACCTCATTCAGACCCGCTCGCAAGTGCTATGCGCTCACCATCGGGTCGATGGTGAGGGCATGCGCACACGCAGCACTCGCACTGCACAAGCCCCGGAGCAAGTGACAAATTCACTCGCTCCGGGGCTCGCTACAAACGGGGCGGCTGTCGATGTTGATCGACAGCTCGCCCCATTTTGGAGGCGTGGTGGGGGGTGGCCGGACAAATGGAGGCATTCCTGATAGAACGCCTGCCATTTGTAAGCGACCCTACTGACATCACCAGTGATGTCAGTAGGGAGCTTCCTGCTCTGTCAGAGCAAGAAGCTGCCTGGGGCTTGCGTTAGACGAGACCCTACCGCAAGGGTCTCGTCGCAAGCCCCGATGGTCGCGATGGTCTCGACCATCACCTGGTCACTCGCTAAAGCAGCGGGTGATCACCCACAGCTTAGCGAGCGGCCAGGAGTCTGGCTCTTAAAAAAGAAGCGGCCGCCCTCATTCAGAGCGAGCGCTCGCTTTTTTGCGAGCGGCTCTGAATGAGGTCCTGAGAGTGAACATATTTAAGCAAAAAAAATATTATTCAAGAAAGAACACTTGAATAGGAAGAATAAACAAGTAATAAACCTGTAGTAGGTATAATGACAGTATATCAGTCTAGTATAAGGCAAAAAGTAATTTACTAATCTAAGCAATAATGGTGCAGTAAATGACTGAAAAAACCTGAATGATGGTACAATTGGGGCTTATCACAGGGCTCCTTACACACTGAATGAAAGGAGAGGCTGTAGCAGCAGTTGAATAACTGTTTGAGAAAAGTAAACAACAGCAGCTGCTTCCCTACTTATATGATGCTGGGATACAGGGCCTGATTCAGAGCCGCTCGTAAGCGGCCGCTCGTTCGCTCCGAGCGATGTTCGCACATCTGCGCATGCGTATGGGTTGTAATACGCATGCGCGAACCAGTCAGTACATAGAGGCGTCAACAGACCGCAAAGAGCGAGCGCTTAATTTAAATATACGGCCCCTTTTTCAGAACGACCGTCCGCAAATAGCATCCGGCTCTGAATCAGGCCCACAGATCCATGTGCTGTGTGAGCCTGTCACACTGTATTGTCCCTGTAATTACAGTATCAGCAGCAGAGATCATGATATCCTCCGGAGCAAACCTGGGAGATAGGAGAATGCCCGGACTCCCAGGAGCTGTCTGGCTGCTCTACAAGCATGGCAGGACTCTACAGACAGCGTTCCAGCTTTCAGGCTGCTGTTCCCCAACTTCATCATCAGCGGGAGTGGCTATGTGTGATGTGCACAGTACTGAATGCAGTTGATCCCTTAAACCCCGGCTCGGTGATAGCAGGGGCACCGGCAATTAAGTGTGCTACTTTCTCTTGTCAGTGAGTGCTGCCCTCCAGGTGCCGGCGCCCTTAGGCAGCTGCCTAATGGTAGCGCCAGCTCTGACTGTGTGCCAGCTAGGCAGCTGGGTATCATAATGCTGTAATGATAATGGGCCTATTTTTATGTGGAGGCCTGGAACTGTAGTCCCATCCACCAGATTTTTAATCTAGCCCTGGTGTGCATTTAGTAGACATTAATGGGTGCAATTAAAATATAAGACTGGGATAAAGGTAAGGGTTTTTCTTTTATCCATTTACTGTGTTTTAAAGGCAAAATAATGACACTTAGCAATATTCTGAATTTGGGTCTTTCTCAAAAATAATGAACATTGCAGATCTAAACATGTCACTACTAGTTTGTTGTATAAGTGATTTCTGTTTTAAAATATTAAAAGATTAGACATATTAATCATATCTGATCATTTGAACAAGACTCATCTCATCCAATGAGCTAGTAGTAGTAGAAATGCCTCCTGTATGTGTTATAGACTAGTTCTGTTTCCAATCACTTCTCTCAGCAGTGTATCAGAGCCAGTGATGTAATGACCTAAATGAAGTAATCTTTTGAGTGAACCAGATCATAATGAACTAATCACCAAAATGAACTAGATTTCCCATCACTACAGCTGACTGGGAGGTCTGGCCCCTCTCTGTCCGTGACAGCAACCCTTCTGCATCAGCAGTCTCCTCAGGGGTCCCAGTTCCTCTCTCCAGACAGCGGTCAGTAATCTTCTCTCCGAGGGGGTGGCAGGCCCGTCCTCACCTTGGTCCACTCAACATCAGCAGCCTATGTTTATCTGCAGACCTCCATCGTCTCTGGGGTCTGACAGCTCTCCTCCCACCTTCTCAGCAGGCAGCAGCCCTCCAGCAACTCATCTGAGCTCTTTATTGTACTCCTAGCTTCCACCTGGACTGCCTCCACTCCTCACAGCTCCCTTCCCTCATTGGTCAGGGGCCCCAGCGACAGCCCGCCTCAGGGCTCTTCTGCCCTACGACCCTATCTACCAATCAGGTAGGGGTCATTTTACCAAGCTTTGGCCGTTGCTAGCTGCAGACATAATCTTTACTGTGATTGCACAGGCTAAGCAGCCTCAGGTGGGGGTGGGGGGGGGGAGGTCATAAAGTGTTCACTGCAAACCTGTGATATAACCTATAGGGCTGCTGGCGGTGGTATATAAAACATTTTGAATTGGGGGACCCCATTTGTTTACACATATACTTAATATGCTATATTTTTATTATTATTATTATTATTATTATTATCCTATTTTTATATGACGCCACAAGTGATCTGCAGCACCTTGCAAAGTACTTAAACAAATAAGTGAACAAGAAACCAGTTACTTACAGTACAATTCAAAGCAGGACAAGATTTATATACATTGCTGCAGGGCCGGCTCTAGGGCCGACCAGTGTGGTCGCTCAGGGGAGCCACCCATAGAGGGCGCACCCCTCCCCAACATCCCAATTTCAGCGGGTGGCCCGCGGGTGGTAAAATCGGGGGGTTGGGGACCCCCACCGCCACTGCTGTGCGGCGGTGCCGGACCCCGTAGTCTGATTAGATGCTGAGAACATGCGCGCGGCATCCATTCAGTGATGAGAGAGGGCTGGGGGATGCCCCGCTAGTGAGGCTCCCCCCCAGCCTGACGTTATTTGGAGGCGTGCCATGTAGGCATGTCTCCAGATAATGTCACGTAGGGGCGTGGGCTATGGTAATTAGGCCATTCCCCCATTTTCGATCGCGCGCGCGGCGAAGCCTTCTCAAGAGCCGGCACAGGGTGCTCCGACCACTGGGGCGGCCCTGCATTGCTGCATTAGCTATCATAAAACTCAAATAAGCAACAGGACATAAGTGTTAGGTGCCAGAGTGGGGAGTAAGATAAAAGTATAAGTAAGGAGAAGCACAAGAGGGTGGAGGGCCCTGCTCGTGACAGCTTACATTCTAATGGATTTTTTTATACCAATTCCTTTGTGATAAAAGAACTACTGTACTCTAGTGCATCTGGTACATTATGAGCGACATTATATGCGGCTATGATGCGAATAAATTAAGGAAAAAGTACAAATCGATAACCCATGCTGGAGTGTCAAAGTCGTGCCAAGAGTCTCACACCCAGAGCCGGCCCTAGCCAAATTAGTGCCCTAGGCAAGATTTTGGGTGGTGCCCCCCGTGGGATCCTGAAAAAACATGTGGCCTCACAGTAGGGGCATGGTCTCACTGTGCTGTGGACCCTTTCCACATTGTGCTGTGTTCCCAGCACCCCTCACCCAGCACAGATCATAGCACAGCACCTATCACCCAGCAACCGTGTCCCAGCACAGCACAGAGCACAGCACCCCTCACCCAGCACACCACCCTTCAACCCTAGCACAGCACCTGCGCTAACCACTAGCCGTCGTCCAGGTGCCCCATCCCCGCAAACCGCCGCTGCCAGTGACAGTAGCAGCTGCCATAGTCTCTGCCCAGCCAGCAGCAGGTGCTCCAGCCGTGCCTGCCTGCACCAAACCTCTGGCGGTCTTGGGAGCCCCGAGGCATTCCAGATGCCCTAGGCATTTGCTTAGCTTGTCTATGCCTATGGCCGGCTCTGCTCACACCACATGACACAAGAGAGCCAGGAATGAGGACACATCTGTACAAAACCCTTTATGCTTAAATAGCTTTTTCTTAAATGATTTTATTATTTGTTGCCATCTTAGTCTGTGATTTATAGAGATGAATTATCCCTATTACATTAGCCATATTCTGCCGCTGTATAATTGGATGGTTAGTGGTCCTATAACAGATATAATGGGACATCCTAGTGGACTAAGGGCCTGATTCAGAGCCGGACGCTATTTGCACTCGCTCGTTCAGAAAAAGGGGCTGGCTATTTAAATTGAACATTCGCTCTTTGCGGTCTGTTGACGCCTCTATGTCTGAACGAGCGTACAAAACATGCACTCGCTATTTTGTAAATAACGCCCCCTGGCCGCTCGCATCATACGTCATCTCCGCTATTTATTAGATTAATCGAGTACATCGAAAGGCGTATGAACTGCTCGCTATTCTTGTGGTTGCATTTTCCTACCGCAATCATGCGAGCAGTTCAGGCTAAAAGACAACCAAGTGACGTGGTCAATGATGCTGCTTTGTTAATTATGCACACCCTTAAAATGCCCGTTTTGACCTTTAGGCACGCCTGCGTTCGGAATTCCACTCCCCGTTTTCAAGCACCTTCCACCCACAAACGCCTCATCCTGTCACTCAAATTAGCAGGCATTCGCTATTTTGCGAGCACACGATTTTCGACCGCACTGACTGGTTCGCGCATGCGTATTACAACCCGTACGCATGCGCAGATGTGCGAACATCGCTCGGAGCGAACGAGCGGCAGCTTACGAGCGGCTCTGAATCAGGCCCTAAATATCTTTTGGGGCAGATGATAGAGATGATAGAAAACTGGTATTTAGTCTAGGGGATATATTTACAAAAGTGCAGGTTTTTAGAAGTGGAGTTGTTGCCCATAGCAACCAATCAGATTCTAGCGATTATCTTCTAAAAGATGTTAGCTAAATTATAAGATAATTAAAATCTGATTGGTTTTAATGGCCAACATCTCCACTTCTAGAAACATGCACTTTAGTAAATAGACCCCAAGATCTTTAATTGAAGATTTTTCCAGAAGATATTTTTGAACATTCCTGTGTTGATCTGGAGTGTATAGTTATTGCAAGCTTGTATCTGGTAATAATAATCCCACCAGCACCACCACGAGGTATAGGACACTATAGGGTAAGAATTCCACATAATGGGGATTCTGGGGCTGTTTCAGACCTGGGCGCTAAGCCGCGATCGCTCACATCCAAAAGGGGCCGGGTATGCAAATTCCTCGATCGCACTGTCTGGTGTAAGGACGCCCTCTATGTCTTAGAGAGCAACGGCAGAGTGAGCGTACGCCGGTATTAAGACGCCCACTTTTCTTTCTTACTACACGTCATCTCCAGGAAGTGTATGATTAATCAGAACCATTGAGAATCATCGGAGCTGCACACAACGCTTGAGGTAGACCCTACCCCGCCGCAAGCACTGCGATCACTGCAGGCTGAAATACAACCAAGTGACGTGTACAATGACGCTTCCATGCTAATTATGGACACCCATAAACCTCCATTTTGATGCCCAGACATGACTGCATTTGCAGCACCCCTCCCCCGTTCACAAGCACCTTCCGCTGTTACCACCCACAAATGGCGCTGTCTGCCACTCAAAGTAGCACTCAGTCTTTGTACAACGAGCGCATGATTCCCGATCGCAATGACTGGCTTCCGCACGCGCACTGTGATGCATACTCATGCGCAGACGGGTGACAATGGCCCATAGTGAGCGTTTGCGGCTTAGCGTCCGGGTCTTTATCGCCCCCTATGTTCGGTAAAGGTGCAAAGTTGCTTTTTTATTCGCTTTGCTCCCAACTAATTTTTTTTTTTTTTTTTACTTTAGGATGCTTTCCTATTTTTAGTTTAATTCATTTTAGTTTTTTTTTATTTATTTATTTTTAAATACAATTATTGATCTTTTTTTCAATATTGAATGAATCGTTCTTCAACATATTTACTGTTGCATACTGATCTCACTTAATCCATATTATAGTTTTAGGCCTTCATTCAGAGCCGTACGCTCTGAGCAGAGCGCACGCTCTGAATGAGGGCTGGCCTCCATAACTATAGAGCGTCCTCCTGGACGCTCGTATAGCTGTGGGTCACCACCCACAGCCTATACGAGCGTGCAGTTTGATGGCCGCGATGGTCATGACCATCGCGACCATCGAAACTGCGAGCCGGAGCCTGCTGTTGAGGTTTTCAACCGCAAGCCCCGGAGTGATTTTGGCTCTATTAGAGCCAAAATCACTCCCACTGACATCACTAGTGATGTCAGTGGGCCGGCTTCTGACGGGAGGCGTTCCCGTGGGAACGCCTCCGTCAGGGAGGCACGCCCCCGGCACGCCCACCAAAGGGGGCGTGCTGTCAATCAACATCGACAGCATGCCCCCTTTGATCAGACACAACGAGCGAAGGACTTTCCTTCGCTCATCGCGTCTGGCGCATGCGCACGACGGAGCTCCCTCCGTCGTGCGCATGCTCAGTGCAGAACATCGACCCACTTGCGAGCGGACAGCCGCTCGCGAGTGGGTCTGAATCAGGGCCTTAATCCATAAAGTATAAAAAAACATTACTGAACCTGTAGAGCACATGTCACTGTAACGTCGTTAGCTGCAGTTACTGTTTCTCTTTCTCACGCTGCGGCTGAACATGTGATGCCTATGTACATAAGCCAGGGGCGAGCGATGTAACAAGTAAAGCTGGAGGAGGCAGTCAGACTAAAACCAAATGTAGCTTTGAGATAAGCAGAAATATAAAATGGAGCACTGTGTCTTTGGGGCCTCTTTTGTGTCATTTTTCATGGACATTTCTTGTAGAGGAGAAGACGGCGCCGTTCCTAGATGCTGATTCAGTTTTAAGACTCATCTGACGTCTAATGAATCAAAAAAATTAGACCAGTGACTCCAGTATCCAGTCCTCACACTCAGGGCCGGCTCCAGGGCTTATAGCGCCCTGTGCCGGCCGAGTGCCACTGAGATTGTGTTACTGTGTTACGAGCGGGCACCCAGCTCCTTCTCTAGCCCCCCCCGGCGGCACCCGCCCCCTGACCAACCACCCCCCCCGCGGCTGCGGAGAACGGAGCACACTCCCGAGCTCCGTCCTCCGGGTCCGGCAGTGCCCTATGGGAGTGATGTCACTCTCATAGTTCCGAGGAGCAGGCACCGGGGATGGACGGCAGCAGGCACTGGAGCGGGGTTTAAGGTAAGTGTTGTTTTTCTTTTATGTGTGTGCGTGGGGGGGCTTATTACTGGGGGCATTACAGGGGCCGCACTACTGGGGGCATTACAGGGGCCGCACTACTGGGGGCACTACAGGGGCCTTACTATTGGGGGCACTACAGGGGCCTTACTACTGGGGGCACTACAGGGGCCCTACTACTGGGGGCACTACAGGGGCCTTATTAATGGGGGCATCATATGGGGGCACTACAGGGGCTTTACTATTGGGGACACTACAGGGGCCTTACTACTGGGGCCTTACTACTAGGGCATTACTACAGGGGCCTAACTACTGGGGGCACTACAGGGGCCTTACTACTGGGGGCATACAGTGGCCTTACTACTGGGGGCACTATTGGGAGCACTACAACTGGTGGCACTACAGGGGCCTTACTACTGGGGCACTTCAAGGGAGCATTACTACTAGGGGCACTACAAGGGCATTACAACTGGGGGCACTACAGGGGCCTTTACTATTGAGAAAACTGCAGGGGGCATTACTACTGGGGGCACTACTACAGGGGGCATTACTTTTAGGGGAATTACTACAGGAGGCATTATTACTGCTGGGGGCACTGTGTAAGGGGCACCATTACAGTGGGCATTGCATAAGGGGCACCATAACAAATGGGCATTTAGTGTTTTAGGGGAACTACTACTGTGGGCATTGTTAAGTTAGGGGGGAGCCCTTAAAAATGTTGCTATGGGGCCCAAAAAGTTCTAGTTACGCCCCTGAAACTGTGTGTATATATATAATATATACATACATACTTCTGCCTACGCCCCCCTCTTCCTACTCATTTAGCCCCTCAGGTGAAAATGACTTTGCACAGGTTATATCTGTTATATATAAAAGAATGACAATAATGAAACTGATGTAGAGTGCCAAATGTGCTTATGTAACTGGTGTAAATAAAAACCAGCACCGTGATTCAGCTAAATAACTATTTATAGGGCAGAGCGCATAAATTAATTGTGTCACAAGATTCTAGCAATTTAGAAACTCTTATTGCTCCAACCATCTCGCAGAAAAACAATTAATATGCTCTTGTGTAAAGTACAAAAATGTGCATAAAGTATATTTCGACTTTTCCCGCCTGACTCGGATCTGAAATCGAGGCAAAACGTCATCATCCCGCCTTCCGGGTCTCGCGGGTTTTGGATCCTATATAAGGTACCCGCGTCGGCGCCATTTTCTCACTCGGCGGTGGACAGTGAAGAGGGAGGGTGGGAGTTAGGGCTGGCTGGGCTGTGTAGTGTAGTGTAGTGTAGTGCAGAGTAGTGTTGTGCTGTGCTGTGCTGCGCTGTGCTGCTGTTGTCCATAGGGGCTGTGTCCACTACTTCAAAGTCCATAGGGGCTGGCTGGACTGTGTTGTGCAGTCCATTGTCCATAGGGGCTGTGTCCACTCCAAAGTCCTGTGCAGTGTCCCAGTCCTAAAGGGGTGTTGTAGTGTTGTCCAGGGGGTGCTCTGTCCATCAGGGGTGCTCCCCCAAGTGCAAAAAAATATATTTTTTTCTGTGTTTGTGAATTGTGTGCACTGTGGCTGCACGTGCATCAACAAAGGAGCAGCGCCAAGCGTGCGCCTGTGTCCCATAAGTAAAAGGCCGGCTGGCTTGTCCATTAAAGGGTGCTGTAACCCCCAAAGGGCACTCCAAACAAAATAAAAAAATATTTTTTTTTGTGTTTGTGAATTGTGTGCGCAGTAGCCACATGTGCATCAACAAAGTAGTGCCAAGCGTGCGCCTGTGTCCCATAAATAAAGGGCCAGCTGGATTGACCGCTAAAGGGTGCTGTAACCCCCAAAGGGCACTCCAAACAAAATAAAAAAAAAATTCTGTGTTTGTGAATTGTGTGCACTGCGGCTGCACGTGGATCAACAAAGGAGCAGCGCCAAGCGTGCGCCTTTGTCCCATAAGTAAAAGGCCGGCTGGCTTGTCCGTTAAAGGGTGCTGTAACCCACAAAGGGCACTCCAAACAAAATAAAAAAATATATTTTTGTGTGTTTGTGAATTGTGTGCGCAGTAGCCGCTCATGCATGAACAAAGTAGTGCCAAGCGTGCGCCTGTGTCCCATAAATAAAGGGCCGGCTGGATTGACTGCTAAAGGGTGCTGTAACCCCCAAAGGGCACTCCAAACAAAATTAAAAAAAAATTCTGTGTTTGTGAATTGTGTGCACTGTGGCTGCACGTGCATCAACAAAGGAGCAGCGCCAAGCGTGCACCTGTGTCCCATAAGTAAAAGGCCAGCTGGCTTGTCCGTTAAAGGGTGCTGTAACCCCCAAAGGGCACTCCAAACAAAATAAAAAAATATTTTCTGTGTTTGTGAATTGTGTGGGCTGTAGCTGCACGTGCCTCAACAAAGGAGCAGCGCCAAGCGTGCGCCTGTGTCCCAAAAGTAAAGGGCTGGCTGGCTAATTTCTTAAAGGGTGGTGTAACCCACAAAGTGCACTAGTCTCCAACAAAAATAAAAAATTATTTCCTGTGTTTGTGTGCGCCTTAGCCGCACGTATATATCAATATAACTTAAATGGAGGACCAAACTTTCTCCGATAAAAATAAAATAGGGAAAGATCAAGAACCACTTCCTCCTAGTGCTGAAGCTGCTGCCACTAGTCATGACATAGACGATAACATGCCATCAACGTCGTCTGCCACGGCCGATGCCCAATGTCATAGTAGAGGGCACATACAATCCCAAATGACAAAGTTCAAGAAAATGACCTTGAAAAAAACATTTAAATCATCTGAAGAGAAACGTAAACTTGCCAATATGCCATTTACAACACGGAGTGGCAAGGAATGGCTAAGGTCTTTCCCTATGTTCATGACTAGTGGTTCAGCTTCACATGACGATGGAAGCCCTCCTCCCACTAAAAAAGTCAAACGAGTTAAGCTGGCAAAAGCACAGCGAAGAACTGTGTGTTCTAAGAAGATATCACAAATCCCCAAGGAGAGTCCAAGTGTGGTAGTGGTTGCGATGCCTGACCTTCCCATTACTGCACGGGAAGAGGTGGCTCTTTCCACCATTTGCACGCCCCCTGCAAGTGCTGAAAGGAGCACCCACAGTCCACTTGCTGATATGCAAATTGAAGATGTCACTGTTGAAGTACAACAGGATGAGGATACTGGTGTAGCTGGCGCTGAGGAGGAAGTTGGCGAGGAGGATTCTGATTGTGATGTGGTTTGTTTAAATCAGGCTCCGGGGGAGACAGTTGTTGTCCGTGGGATGAAAAAGCCCTTCACGGTCATGCCTGGGCAGAAGACCAAACATTCCACCTCTTTGGTCTGGCAATATTTCTATCCAAATCCGGACAACAACTGTCTTGCCATATGTACCATATGTAAAGGTGAAATAAGTAGGGGTAGGGACGTTAACCACCTAGGAACATCCTCCCTTATACGGCACCTGCAGCGCGTTCATAAAAAGTTACTGTCAAGCTCAGAAACTTTGGCTAAGACCATAAGCAGTCCAGGGACACCTAAATCCCGTTGTCCTGTTGTATCCAAGCGCCAGCAAACCACACCGTCAACTCCCTCCTCGTCAATTTCCTCCTTAGTCAGGATCGGAAGTAGTCCTGCAGGCCATGTCACTGGCATGACTGACTCTCCTATCAGGGATTCCTCCGGAGGATCCTGCATTGCTACGCCTCCTGCTGCTGCTGTTGCTGCTGCTGGGAGTCGTTCATCATCCCAGAGAGGAAGTAGGAACACCACTACTTTTACTAAACAATTGACCCTCCAACAGTCCTTAGCGAGGAGGATGAAGTACAACAGCAGTCATCCTGAAGCAAAACGTATAACAGGCCTTGACTGTTATGTTGGTGTTAGACATGCGTCCGGTATCCGCCATTAGTGCAGTGGGATTTAGACAATTGATGGAGGTAGTGTGTCCCCGGTTCCAAATCCTGTCTAGATTCCACTTCACTAGGCAGGCGATTCCGAGACTGTACAGAAACGTCAGAAAAAGTGTCCTCAGTGTCCTGAAAAATGCCGTTGTACCCAATGTCCACTTAACCACGGACATGTGGACAAGTGGAACAGGGCAGACTAAGGACTATATGACTGTGACAGCCCACTGGGTAGATGTATCAACTTACGCAGGAACAGCAGCAGCGTCACCAGTAGCAGCATCTCAAAAACACCAGCTCGTTCGAAGGCAAGCTACGCTGTGTATCACCGGTTTCAGAAAGAGGCACACCGCCGACAACCTCTTAGAGAAACTGAGGGAAATCATCACCCAGTGGCTTACCCCACTTAGACTCTCCTGGGGATTTGTGATATCTGACAATGCCACCAATATTGTGCAGGCATTATCTCTGGGCAAATTCCAGCATGTCCCATGTTTTGCTCACACAATAAACTTGGTGGTGCAGAATTTTCTGAAAAGCGACAGGGGCGTGCAGGAGACGCTTTGGGTGGCCCGAAAAATTTCTGCCCACTTTCGCCATTCAGCGACTGTGTGCCGAAGACTGGAGCGCCAGTAAACACTCTTGAACTTGCCCCGCCATCACCTGAAGCAAGAGGTTGTGACGCGGTGGAACTCAACCCTCTATATGCTTCAGTGGATGGTGGAGCAGCAAAAGGCCATTCAAGCCTATACATCCACCTATGACATAGGCAAAGGAGGGGGTATGCACCTGACTCAAGCGCAGTGGAGAATGATTTCCGTGTTGTGCAAGGTTCTCCAGCCCTTCGAACTTGCCACACGTGAAGTCAGTTCAGACACTGCCAGCTTGAGTCAGGTCATTCCCCTCATCTGGCTTTTGCAGAAGCAGCTGGAGAAAGTGAAGGAGGAGCTAAGACGGAGTGATTCCGCTCAGCATGTGGGACTTGTGGATGAAGCCCTTCATTCGCTTTGCCAGGATTCCAGGGTGGTCAATCTGTTGAAATCAGACCACTACATTTTGGCCACCGTGCTTGATCCTAGGTTTAAAGCCTATGTGGTGTCTCTCTTTCCGGCCGACACAAGCCTGCAGAGGTGCAAAGATCTGCTGGTGAAAACATTGTCAGCTGAAGCGGAACGTGACACGTCAACAGCTCCTTCTTTATTTTCTCCCGCAACTGGGGCTGCCAGGAAAAAAATTAGGTATCCTAAGCAACCCACTGGCGGTGATCCAGGGCAGGCAGGACCAAGTTTGAACATCTGGTCCAGACTGAAGGACCTGGCAACAATTTCTGACATGTCTACTCTCACTGCATATGATACTGTCACCATTGACAGAATGGTGGAGGATTACATCGGTGACAGCATCCAAGTAGGCATGTCAGACAGTCCTTACCTGTACTGGCAGGAAAAAGAGGCAATTTGGAGGCCCTTGTACAAACTGGCTCTATTTTACCTGAGTTGCCCCCCCTCCAGTGTGCACTCCGAAAGAGTGTTTAGTGCAGCCGGGAACCTTGTCAGCGAAAGGCGTAGGAGGTTGCTTCCACAAAATGTGGAGAAGATGATGTTCATAAAAATGAATTATCAACTCTTCCAGGGAGACCAGCCTCCAGAATGTTCAGAGAGACCTGTGGTGGTGGATTCCAGCGGGGACGAGTTCATACTCTGTGAGGATGAGGATGTACACAACACTGAAGAGGGTGAGGAATCGGTGGATGAGGAGGATGAGGACGACATCTTGCCTCCGTAGAGCCAGTTTGTGCAGGGACAGATTAATTGCCAGCTTGTTTTGTGGGGGCCCAAACGAACCAATCATTTCAGCCACAGTCGTGTGGCAGACCCTGGCGCTGAAATTATTGGTTTGTTAAAGTGTGCATGTCCTGTTTATACAACATAAGGGTGGGTGGGAGGGCCCAAGAACAATTCCATCTTGCACCTCTTTTTTTTCTTTGCATATGCATTATGTACAGTTTGGGGCCTAGTTTTTCAAACTGCCATCCTGTCTGCCACTGCAGTGCCACTCCTAGAAGGGCCACGTGTTTGTGCCGCCCACTCGTATCGCTAAGCATAGTCATCCAGCTACCTCGGTGCAACCTTTTGGACATAAAAACACTATTGTGAGGTGTGAGGTGTTCAGAATAGACTGAAAATGAGTGGAAATTAAGGTTATTGAGGTTAATAATAGCATAGGCGCAGAAAAACCCACAAATTCTGTGATTTTAGCTGTTTTTATGCTTTTTAAAAAAAAAAAATACAGATCCAAAACACAAACCCAGAACCCAAAACACGGAAGGGTGGTTTTGGCAATACCAATCCAGATCCAAAACACGAAGAAAGATCCAGATCCAAAACCAAAACACAAAACATGAAAAGTGGCCGGTGCACACCCCTAGTTTTTAGTATGTATATGTATGATGTTTGTATATTTTTCTATTGTAGGTCAGGTGCTGCGGGTTACCCTGGTTACCGGGACGCGATCCTGGACTGTTCCCCCCGCCCTGATGAGGGTGCGTCATAGAGATGCGCGGAGTGTCTGGACTGGGGTGATGATGTCATTGGAGTGAGCTCCGGTCCCAGGCGCCAAGCAGCGCTGGACACACGTGGTGGGTTGTAAGTATAATTAAATGTTGTTTGTTGTATTTGGTGTTTGTACCTTGAGGACGGGACAATAAATTAAGCTCCGAAACGTCGGAAATTTATTCCTGCTTTATTGCATATTTCTTTTACAAGAGTGCCACCGCAGTGGAGTATATATATATATATTAGGGGTGTGCACCGGCCACTTTTCGTGTTTTGTGTTTTGGTTTTGGATCTGGATCTTTCTTCGTGTTTTGGATCTGGATTGGTTTTGCCAAAACCACCCTTCCGTGTTTTGGGTTCTGGGTTTTGTGTTTTGGATCTGTATTTTTTTTAAAAAAAGCATAAAAACAGCTAAAATCACAGAATTTGTAGGTTTTTCTGCTCCTATGCTATTATTAACCTCAATAACCTTAATTTCCACTCATTTCCAGTCTATTCTGAACACCTCACACCTCACAATAGTGTTTTTATGTCCAAAACGTTGCACCGAGGTAGCTGGATGACTATGCTAAGCGACACGAGTGGGCGGCACAAACACGTGACCCATCTAGGCGTGAAACTGCAGTGGCAGACAGGATGGCAGTTTGAAAAACTAGGCCCCAAACTGTACATAATGCAAAGAAAAAAAAGAGGTGCAAGATGGAATTGTCCTTGGGCCCTCCCACCCACCCTTATGTTGTATAAACAGGACATGCACACTTTAACAAACCAATCATTTCAGCGCCAGGGTCTGCCACACAACTGTGGCTGAAATGATTGGTTCGTTTGGGCCCCCACAAAACAAGCTGGCAATTAATGTGTCCCTGCACAAACTGGCTCTATGGAGGCAAGATGTCATCCTCATCCTCCTCATCCACCGATTCCTCACCCTCTTCAGTGTGTACATCCTCATCCTCACAAAGTATTAACTCGTCCCCACTTGAATCCACCACCACAGGTCCCTCTGTACCTTCTGGAGGCTGGTCTCCCTGGAAGAGCTGATAATTCATTTTGATGAACATCATCTTCTCCACATTCTGTGGAAGCAACCTCCTACGCCTTTCGCTGACAAGGTTCCCGGCTGCACTAAACACTCTTTCGGAGTACACACTGGAGGGGGGGCAACTCAGGTAAAATAGAGCCAGTTTGTACAGGGGCCTCCAAATTGCCTCTTTTTCCTGCCAGTACAGGTATGGACTGTCTGCCATGCCTACTTGGATGCTGTCACCGATGTAATCCTCCACCATTCTGTCAATGGTGACAGTATCATATGCAGTGACAGTAGACATGTCAGAAATTGTTGCCAGGTCCTTCAGTCCGGACCAGATGTCCAAACTTGGTCCTGCCTGTCCTGCATCACCACCAGCGGGTTGCTTAGGATACCTAAGTTTTTTCCTGGCAGCCCCAGTTGCAGGAGAAAATGAAGAAGGAGCTGTTGACGTGTCACGTTCCGCTTCAGCTGACAGTGTGTTCACCAGCAGGTCTTTGCACCTCTGCAGGCTTGTGTCGGCCGGAAAGAGAGACACCACATAGGCTTTAAACCTAGGATCGAGCACGGTGGCCAAAATGTAGTGGTCTGATTTCAACAGATTGACCACCCTGGAATCCTGGCAAAGCGAATGAAGGGCTTCATCCACAAGTCCCACATGCCGAGCGGAATCGCTCCGTCTTAGCTCCTCCTTCACTTTCTCCAGCTGCTTCTGCAAAAGCCTGATGAGGGGAATGACCTGACTCAAGCTGGCAGTGTCTGAACTGACTTCACGTGTGGCAAGTTCGAAGGGCTGGAGAACCTTGCACAACACGGAAATCATTCTCCACTGCGCTTGAGTCAGGTGCATACCCCCTCCTTTGCCTATGTCATAGGTGGATGTATAGGCTTGTATGGCCTTTTGCTGCTCCTCCATCCTCTGAAGCATATAGAGGGTTGAGTTCCACCGTGTCACAACCTCTTGCTTCAGGTGATGGCGGGGCAGGTTCAAGAGTGTTTGCTGGCGCTCCAGTCTTCGGCACGCAGTCGCTGAATGGCGAAAGTGGCCAGAAATTTTTCGGGCCACCCAAAGCGTCTCCTGCACGCCCCTGTCGCTTTTCAGAAAATTCTGCACCACCAAGTTTATTGTGTGAGCAAAACATGGGACGTGCTGGAATTTGCCCAGATGTAATGCCCGCACAATATTGGTGGCGTTGTCAGATATCACAAATCCCCAGGAGAGTCTAAGTGGGGTAAGCCACTGGGCGATGATTTCCCTCAGTTTCTCTAAGAGGTTGTCGGCGGTGTGCCTCTTACTGAAACCGGTGATACACAGCGTAGCCTGCCTTGTAACGAGCTGGCGTTTCTGAGATGCTGCTACTGGTGACGCTGCTGCTGTTGCTGCGTAAGGTGATACATCTACCCAGTGGGCTGTCACAGTCATATAGTCCTTAGTCTGCCCTGTTCCACTTGTCCACATGTCCGTGGTTAAGTGGACATTGTGTACAACGGCATTTTTCAGGACACTGAGGACACTTTTTCTGACGTTTCTGTACAGTCTCGGTATCGCCTGCCTAGTGAAGTGGAATCTAGACGGTATTTGGAACCGGGGACACACTACCTCCATCAATTGTCTAAATCCCACTGCACTAATGGCGGATACCGGACGCACGTCTAACACCAACATAGCAGTCAAGGCCTCAGTTATACGTTTTGCTTCAGGATGACTGCTGTCGTACTTCATCCTCCTCGCTAAGGACTGTTGGAGGGTCAATTGTTTAGTAAAAGTAGTGGTGTTCCTACTTCCTCTCTGGGATGATGAACGACTCCCAGCAGCAGCAACAGCAGCAGCGGCAGCAGTAGGCGTAGCAATGCAGGATCCTCCAGAGGAATCCCGGATAGGAGAGTCAGTCATGCCAGTGACATGGCCTGCAGGACTACTTCCGATCCTGACTAAGGAGGAAATTGACGAGGAGGGAGTTGACGGTGTGGTTTGCAGGCGCTTGGATACAACAGGACAACGGGATTTAGGTGTCCCTGGACTGCTTACGGTCTTAGCCAAAGTTTCTGAACTTGACAGTAACTTTTTATGAACGCGCTGCAGGTGCCGTATAAGGGAGGATGTTCCTAGGTGGTTGACGTCCCTACCCCTACTTATTTCACCTTTACATATGGTACATATGGCAAGACAGTTGTTGTCCGGATTTGGATAGAAATATTGCCAGACCAAAGAGGTGGAATGTTTGGTCTTCTGCCCAGGCATGACCGTGATGGGCTTTTTCATCCCACGGACAACAACTGTCTCCCCCGGAGCCTGATTTAAACAAACCACATCACCATCAGAATCCTCCTCGCCAACTTCCTCCTCAGCGCCAGCTACACCAGTATCCTCATCCTGTTGTACTTCAACAGTGACATCTTCAATTTGCATATCAGCAAGTGGACTGTGGGTGCTCCTTTCAGCACTTGCAGGGGGCATGCAAATGGTGGAAAGAGCCACCTCTTCCCGTCCAGTGCTGGGAAGGTCAGGCATCGCAACCACCACCACACTTGGACTCTCCTTGGGGATTTGTGATATCTTCTTAGAAAGCACAGTTCTTCGCTGTGCTTTTGCCAGCTTAACTCTTTTGATTTTTTTAGTGGGAGGAGGGCTTCCATCGTCATGTGAAGCTGAACCACTAGTCATGAACATACTAGGGATCGACCTTAGCCGTTCCTTGCCACTCCGTGTCGTAAATGGCATATTGGCAAGTTTACGTTTCTCTTCAGCTGATTTAAATGTCTTTTTCAAGGTCATTTTCCTGAACTTTGCCATTTGGGATTGTATGTGCCCTCTACTATGACATTGGGCATCGGCCTTGGCAGACGACGTTGATGGCATGTTATCGTCTATGTCATGACTAGTGGCAGCAGCTTCAGCACTAGGAGGAAGTGGTTCTTGATCTTTCTCTATTTTATTTTTATCGGAGAAAGTTTGGTCCTCCATTTATGTTATATCGATTTGATATATACGTGCGGCTAAACACAGAAAATAATTTTTTTTTTGGTTTGGACTGGAGTGTACTTTGTGGGTTACAGCACCCTTTAACGGTCAAGCCAGCCGGCCCTTTACTTATGACACAGGCGCACTCTTGGCACTACTTTGTTGATGCACGTGCGGCTACTGCGCACACAATTCACAAACACAGAAAATAATTTTTTTTTGGTTTGGCCTGGAGTGTACTTTCGGGGGTTACAGCACCCTTTAACGGTCAAGCCAGCCGGCCCTTTACTTATGACACAGGCGCACGCTTGGCACTACTTTGTTGATGCACGTGCGGCTACTGCGCACACAATTCACAAACACAGAAAATAATTTTTTTTTTGGTTTGGACTGGAGTGTACTTGGGGGTTACAGCACCCTTTAACGGTCAAGCCAGCCGGCCCTTTACTTATGACACAGGCGCACGCTTGGCACTACTTTGTTGATGCACGTGCGACTACTGCGCACACAATTCACAAACACAGAAAATAATATTTTTTTTGGTTTGGACTGGAGTGTACTTTCGGGGGTTACAGCACCCTTAACGGTCAAGCCAGCCGGCCCTTTACTTATGACACAGGCGCACGCTTGGCACTACTTTGTTGATGCACGTGCGGCTACTGCGCACACAATTCACAAACACAGAAAATAATTTTTTTTTGGTTTGGACTGGAGTGTACTTTCGGGGGTTACAGCACCATTAACGGTCAAGGCAGCCGGCCCTTTACTTATGACACAGGCGCACGCTTGGCACTACTTTGTTGATGCACGTGTGGCTACTGCGCACACAATTCACAAACACAGAAAATAATTTTTTTTTTGGTTTGGACTGGAGTGTACTTTCGGGGGTTACAGCACCCTTAACGGTCAAGCCAGCCGGCCCTTTACTTATGACACAGGCGCACTCTTGGCACTACTTTGTTGATGCACGTGCGGCTACTGCGCACACAATTCACAAACACAGAAAATAATTTTTTTTTGGTTAGGACTGGAGTGTACTTTCGGGGGTTACAGCACCCTTTAACGGTCAAGCCAGCTGGCCCTTTACTTATGACACAGGCGCACGCTTGGCACTACTTTGTTGATGCACGTGCGACTACTGCGCACACAATTCACAAACACAGAAAATAATTTTTTTTTTGGTTTGGACTGGAGTGTACTTTCGGGGGTTACAGCACCCTTAACGGTCAAGCCAGCCGGCCCTTTACTTATGACACAGGCGCACGCTTGGCACTACTTTGTTGATGCACGTGCGGCTACTGCGCACACAATTCACAAACACAGAAAATAATTTTTTTTTTGGTTTGGACTGGAGTGTACTTGGGGGTTACAGCACCCTTTAACGGTCAAGCCAGCCGGCCCTTTACTTATGACACAGGCGCACGCTTGGCACTACTTTGTTGATGCACGTGCGACTACTGCGCACACAATTCACAAACACAGAAAATAATATTTTTTTTGGTTTGGACTGGAGTGTACTTTCGGGGGTTACAGCACCCTTAACGGTCAAGCCAGCCGGCCCTTTACTTATGACACAGGCGCACGCTTGGCACTACTTTGTTGATGCACGTGCGGCTACTGCGCACACAATTCACAAACACAGAAAATAATTTTTTTTTGGTTTGGACTGGAGTGTACTTTCGGGGGTTACAGCACCCTTAACGGTCAAGCCAGCCGGCCCTTTACTTATGACACAGGCGCACGCTTGGCACTACTTTGTTGATGCACGTGCGGCTACTGCGCACACAATTCACAAACACAGAAAATAATTTTTTTTTTGGTTTGGACTGGAGTGTACTTTCGGGGGTTACAGCACCCTTAACGGTCAAGCCAGCCGGCCCTTTACTTATGACACAGGCGCACTCTTGGCACTACTTTGTTGATGCACGTGCGGCTACTGCGCACACAATTCACAAACACAGAAAATAATTTTTTTTTGGTTAGGACTGGAGTGTACTTTCGGGGGTTACAGCACCCTTAACGGTCAAGCCAGCCGGCCCTTTACTTATGACACAGGCGCACGCTTGGCACTACTTTGTTGATGCACGTGCGGCTACTGCGCACACAATTCACAAACACAGAAAATAATTTTTTTTTTGGTTTGGACTGGAGTGTACTTTCGGGGGTTACAGCACCCTTAACGGTCAAGCCAGCCGGCCCTTTACTTATGACACAGGCGCACGCTTGGCACTACTTTGTTGATGCACGTGCGGCTACTGCGCACACAATTCACAAACACAGAAAATAATTTTTTTTTTGGTTTGGACTGGAGTGTACTTGGGGGTTACAGCACCCTTTAACGGTCAAGCCAGCCGGCCCTTTACTTATGACACAGGCGCACGCTTGGCACTACTTTGTTGATGCACGTGCGACTACTGCGCACACAATTCACAAACACAGAAAATAATATTTTTTTTGGTTTGGACTGGAGTGTACTTTCGGGGGTTACAGCACCCTTAACGGTCAAGCCAGCCGGCCCTTTACTTATGACACAGGCGCACGCTTGGCACTACTTTGTTGATGCACGTGCGGCTACTGCGCACACAATTCACAAACACAGAAAATAATTTTTTTTTTGGTTTGGACTGGAGTGTACTTTCGGGGGTTACAGCACCCTTAACGGTCAAGCCAGCCGGCCCTTTACTTATGACACAGGCGCACGCTTGGCACTACTTTGTTGATGCACGTGCGACTACTGCGCACACAATTCACAAACACAGAAAATAATATTTTTTTTGGTTTGGACTGGAGTGTACTTTCGGGGGTTACAGCACCCTTAACGGTCAAGCCAGCCGGCCCTTTACTTATGACACAGGCGCACGCTTGGCACTACTTTGTTGATGCACGTGCGGCTACTGCGCACACAATTCACAAACACAGAAAATAATTTTTTTTTTGGTTTGGACTGGAGTGTACTTTCGGGGGTTACAGCACCCTTAACGGTCAAGCCAGCCGGCCCTTTACTTATGACACAGGCGCACGCTTGGCACTACTTTGTTGATGCACGTGCGGCTACTGCGCACACAATTCACAAACACAGAAAATAATTTTTTTTTTGGTTTGGACTGGAGTGTACTTTCGGGGGTTACAGCACCCTTAACGGTCAAGCCAGCCGGCCCTTTACTTATGACACAGGCGCACGCTTGGCACTACTTTGTTGATGCACGTGCGGCTACTGCGCACACAATTCACAAACACAGAAAATATATTATTTTTTTAGCACTTGGGGGGAGCACCCCTGATGGACAGAGCACCCCCTGGACAACACTACAGCACTCCTTTAGGACTGGGACACTGCACAGGACTTTGGAGTGGACACAGCCCCTATGGAGAACTGACTGCACAACACAGTCCAGCCAGCCCCTATGGACTTTGAAGTAGTGGACACAGCCCCTATTAACAACAGCAGCACAGCACAACACAGCCAGCCCCTATGGACTTTGAAGTAGTGGACAACAGCAGCACTACACTACACTACACTACACAGCCCTAACTCCCACCCTCCCTCTTCACTGTCCACAGCCGAGTGAGAAAATGGCGCCGACGTGTGTACCTTATATAGGATCCAAAACCCGCGAGACTCGGAAGGCGGGAAGATGACGTTTTGCCTCGATTTCAGATCCGAGTCAGGCGGGAAAAGTCGAGCCTGACTCGGATCGGACTCGGATCGGGGGGGCTCGGGGGGGTTCGGATTTCAGAAATCCGAACCCGCTCACCCCTAATATATATATATATATATATATATATATATAAAGTCTCCAGGTCCGGCACTCCAGATAATAAACCGAATCCTGCAGGGTTGCCCTCACTATTGATCCTTTGGTCTCTGCTTGATTTATTGAGAGGGGAGTGCTGCACCTTCATGCTTCTATATATATATATATATATATATATATATTTATATATATTTAATGTTAAATTAAAATGAACATATAGACAGATAGAATGAGATAAATAAATTGTAATATAAAAAAAAAAAATCTAACTAATGGAATATCTTAACATATAAAAACACAACACATATTTTTTTTTCAAAATATAATTTTTTTTTAAAGGGCCCTTTGGTTCTGGCTGATGGCCTCCAAAATGTTTTGTACAGCTGTGGCTATGATTGTGAGCTCCCTCCGAGGCAGATTCCGCCATGTCCCCTCTTGTTCCACTGAAATATAAATAAAACAAAAAATTTAGATTTTGATGTATTTGTTAGACAATCATAACAGTTTAAAACATCACCCACCCACCATAGCCATGAATATTTTGTGTGTATCCCTTCGCCGGCTAATAGTTAATGCTGATTTCACATGGCATTAGTTACAGGTTCCTAAATTTGTTATAGATAGCATTATGGCATCTGGGACATTTGGCTTCAACGCTTCCACCATACAAACATATGTGTGACTTGGCTGACAGCGCCAATGGAGGGATCAGAGCAGGTATTATAAGTGAAATAGTGTAAAGTATATGTACCTTCAGCACCATGTTGTTCCTCTCCTGGGCCCGGCATGTCTTGGGCTGAAGCTGCCCAATTTGAGCTCCCAGAAGAGTGTTGGTGTGAGGCGGCTTCAGGGGTGGTTGGGGAGGAAGGTTGGAGTGAGGCAGCTTCAGAAGTGGTTGGGGAGGAAGGTTGGAGTGAGGCAGCTTCAGAGGTGGTTGGGGAGGAAGGTTGGAGTGAGGCAGCTTCAGAGGTGGTTGGAGCACAATCTCTCTGGGTGGGAAATAACAGGTGACCAGAGCCAGAATAAGTGTAGATGAAGGGGGGTCTGCAATCAAGGTGTTTTGTCCCGTGGGATGCCGGGACTTTCTCAAGATTGTTTAATTTAAACTGTCTCTGTGTTGTTGTGTCATTCATATCACTCTCATATCACTCTTGCTGTAATCCTTGCTGTAATCCTGAATCTCCATTTCCACCAGAAACATCCCCCAACGGTCGGTCTCTCCTCATCTATACATCGCCATCCAGTCGGGACTGACAAACAATAAATGAAAGATCAGGGAGCTGAAATTGAACACGTCCTTCAGTCCCCACATTCTCGCTGCTCCGAAACCTTCCTTCTGGAATTGAAGACAAAGGAAATGAATTTTAAAATATAATTAAATGTTAAAATACTATGTAAGCAAGTGTGATTTGTTATAAATATATATTTACTAACATGAACTATGTGTCTCTCTATGTAACACGGGAATCAGTATGTATTATGCTCAAATCCCGATGCTGGGAGCCCAGCAGGGGTGAAGATCCCGACAGCGGATTTAGATAAGTAATGCCAACCCTACTCCCCTCCCTAACCCTCCCTTAGGGGTGCCTATCCCTAACCTCCCCCCCTCGTGCATAACCTTAACCACCCGCTAGGTGCCTAAAACCTAAGGGGGGTGCCTAACCCTAACCTCCCCCCGGGGGTGCATAACCCTAATGCCCCCTTTCCCTAGCCTATCCCTAACCCTCCCGGGGGTGCCTTATCCAAAATCCCCCCAAGAGCCCTGAAACCTAATCCTTCCCCCTTGCGACTGTCCGTGCCCGGCTTACTTTCGTTTGGTTTGCCGGGCGTTGGGCTCCCGGCGTAGGTCTAATGACAGGTGTCAGGATTTCGACGCCTGTCATTAGTACCCTGCCAGGATTTGACAGTCGGGAAGCAGACGGTCGGCATTTCGACCGTCCGCTTCCTGACTGAATCCCATAATACGGAGCACTAGAGCAATATAACAGTGGCATAGGAGACGACACACTATAATAATCTGTCTATACTATGCTTAGGTCTGCTGCTTTATTACTCACTATTGTGCTTTGCAGCTGTGTTGGGCTCTGGCCCATTAAGGAGTTGCAGACACAACATATTAGGACATGAATCTCTTATATAATAGCCTGCATGAGCTGGTAGATAAGGGCAGAGGTGCTGTTTTGGATCAGACTTTATGCTCTAGTTATGGTCAGCTGGACGGCCTTTAAAGCAGTGATGGGCAACTTGTTACAGGTCAGCAGACACATGTGCGGCCCTACTTGCAAAACTTACCATCCATAACCAGTTTCTTTTTACAGATGTGTCCTTGCTCATCTAGCCTGAATACGCCATGCAGCATGATATGCCTGGCGTGAGTGAGCCATCGGGTCCTGTGCAGCTCTGCTAGTGCCGGGAGTCTTTCTGTGCTGAGAATGCATCTAAGTCGCTATGCCATGTGACTAGGAAGCACCAGGAGACCATTCTGAGTAATAGGATATGTAACACTTGTGTAAGTTTGTGCAACTGAGAATGTACATGGCACTTGGCGTGGAAAAAAGCTGCGGCCGCTGCATCGTAGCAATTCGCATGCTTATTGAGAGACTCAGTCGCACACAGATATACAAGTATCACATATCAGATTAATCAGCACAGACTTCTGTAGTGTCCTAATGGCAGCACATTGTGATGCATTTTTTGACCCAAAAAGATGCAAAAAAGACGCCCAGTGCTAGCAGGGGCTCACAGGACCGGTCACACCATGAGGGGCTCAGAAGGCTTTGTGTGAAAGGGAGGAGTGTCAAGGGGAGGAGGAGACCATGGACCACTTTTTCTGCGAGTGTCCCTTTAACATAAAGGTTTATAAAAAGGTTTCAAGAGCTCTGTGTATCCCGTGCCTTTTGGGGCTGAGTTACTCTGAATGGGCTTATGGGGCATTCAAGAGATATGGAAGGTTTGATTTGTGCACTATTTTTTTAGTTAGCTTAGCAGTTCGGTTTTGCACGTGGAGCGCACGGTGTCAGATTACAATTTGGGGTAAAGTCCTGCCCTATGAGACGGTGGTGGTTGAGATTCTACACGAGGTGAGATGGATGAAGGACATTGACAAGAAAAGGATGGACGCCATCAGTTGGTCCCGGTTGTGGCGCCATCTGAGGCCCCCTTGATTGGGTAGCGAAAATCTTATTTTTTGTCAATTCTTAAAGGCTTAAAGGGGCTCACAGGACCAGTCACTCCATGAGGGGCTCACAGGACCAGTCACACCATGAGGGGCTCACAGGACCAGTCACACCATGATGGGCTCACAGGACCAGTCACACCATGAGGGGTTCACAGGACCGGTCACACCATGAGGGGCTCACAGGACTGGTCGCACCATGAGGGGCTCACAGGACCAGTCACACCATGAGGGGCTCACAGGACCAGTCACACCATGAGGGGCTCACAGGACCAGTCACACCATGAGGGGCTCACAGGACCAGTCACACCATGAGGGGCTCACAGGACCAGTCACACCATGAGGGGCTCACAGGACCAGTCACACCATGAGGGGCTCACAGGACCAGTCACACCATGAGGGGCTCACAAGACCAGTCACACCATGAGGGGCTCACAGGACCGGTCACACCATGAGGGGCTCACAGGACCGGTTGCACCATGAGGGGCTCACAGGACTAGTCGCACCATGAGGGACTCACAGAACCAGTCGCACCATGAGGGGCTGATTGTAGTGTGATATTACTGACTGAATTCGCATTGTGAATTCAGGCAATATCACATGGATTTACTACAAATCTCTTGCAGGGACAGAGCTTGTGATAAAGCTCTGTCCCTGTGAATCCCCTCCACAGCGTTATCATGGTATTTTCACAAAAAATACTGTGACATGTGCCCCGCGCATGTGCCGACTGGCCGCCGCTGCTACCCTCCCATTGCTACCCTCCCATTGCCAAGCCCCGCCCCCGGCCAGATCACATTTCCCATTACAATTATGGAAAATGCGATCTGATTACTAAAAATAAGTGATAATTAGGGCTTGGTGTAGAATTTTACGAATTCTACTCCAATTGCCCTGTAATAACTATAGGTGATACTAAAATAACTTTATTTTAGTAAAAAATAAACTAAAATAACTTAAATAACTTAAATAAACTAAAATAACTTTATTTTAGTAAAAATAATGTTAATAAATAGAGCCGTATTTCTCTTACCTCTGATCTCCTCATCAGGGTCAGTACTTTTTGCAAGTGGCTCACTCTCATCTACCAAGTGGATAAATAAAGCAGGATCCATGAGTGGCTCAGTAACACTTACATACGGAATGTAATACTAGTTTATTATTTTTCTTGCAGTAACGTAATATATTGTTGTGAGCTCTAATAACATGTTACACAGAACAATACATTGTGCCTCATATCTCATTTATGGACAATTTACCTACAACCGGCTTCACACTTACCAAATGTTTTATCTATTAATGAAATGCTGGGCCTGATTCTACGTCACACCCAAATATTCCCAAACAACCCGTATGGCCCACAGTGTGTTATGCAGAGTGGCAGTGCCAGCAGAGACGTATAGTGTATAACATGTATTGGGCATTCTTGGCAGGGATGTAACTAGGGGGTGTGCAAGAGGTGCCACCAAACAAAGCGCCAGGCTCTGTGGCTGGCAAAGTTGCTGCCCCACGGTTCCTGCATCTGCCTGGACATCATGCGCTCAAGGGGCATGGCTGGCACATTGTGCCAACGAGCCCTGTTACTGTGCTGGTTCTTCAGTAGAACTGGGAGGTGGCTATACAGATGCACAGAGAGTGCATTGTGAATACGCCCGTACAGAGGAACCACTCACAAAGTGAGTGACAGGTAGTCAGGGTCTGGGGAAGGTAATGGGGGAGGGGTGGTTAGAAAGATGCAGGCGTGGCAGACCATATAAATGCCATTTTATAGGCATGCATAAATGCGCTATTGCAGTCTTCTTCTCAGCATTAGAGATCTCTGCGTCTCAGGGGAGCTGCAGTGTTTGTGGCTGGTCAATGGTGCCAGATTATACACAATACCTGGATGGGGGGAGGTAGATAAGAATAAACCCCCCTCCTTCAATGTGTGCCTGAGACAGGGTTACTGTATAACAGGTACCAGCAGAGGCACTTTGGGAATATAACATCCCTGTCCCTGCACAGAGGTATAAATCATGGTATTATAGGCATCTGAGGGTTGACAGGGGGTAACACAGTAAGCTGTGTAGTGTATCTTTATGGCCAGATACACTAGTGTCTGTGAGTTACCAGGTAACCAGACCACACAGCAGGAGAATTACACTACATCAACTACAAAGCATGAGACTATCAGCAGCTAATTAGCAGAGGCTTCTCCACGCACCAGAAGGTAGGTGGGCACCGTACACTGAGCAGGCCAGATAGGTTAACCAGGGACAAAGTGGCTTTTTTTTGGAACCCTAGTGTGTGTGGTACATGAGGTCTGGTGGTGGTATTCATTTTGTGGGCTGGGCTAATATTCATGACAGCGTAGCCTATCAAGTCACAGGGAACAAGGAACTCATTATTTATAGTTTATATCTCCATGGACAATGAAAGTCATCAACAATTTGGTAGAGATCCCGTCTGCTGACAAAGTACCATAAAACAAGTGTTTGACTTACAACAAGCTCTAACTAAAATCTTGTACCCGATACACCCAGAGATGGACTGAGCTGTACATCGGACCACTAAGGCCTTGGACTCAATGATGGAACCTTCTGGTCATTTTAATATTCATTTTAAATAAAGAACAACTCATCAGCTATTTCTGAAACCTTCAAGCATGAGGATCATTGCTCCCTACAGCGTGACAGAAATACTGGTGGCCAGTACACACAAGCTTCAGTGTAAGATGTACAAGAGTCTAAAATTTACCTTCATAATTGCAGCCTCCCTGTGGAGATCCTCGTTCTCCGCCTGCAACCTCAGCAGATCTTTCTAAAAAGAAAATGTTAGGTGAAGAGCGGTTACGTTACTGAGCAGAACAACACGAAACACTTGGTCAAGGAAACATTTCTACAGTTACTCGCTCGGTGCCACAATGCAGCAACGCAGTTCAGCCAATGACACCAGATGTCTCTTCTCACACAAGGCCACAGAGGTGAGAATCCCCACATGAATGACAGGTTCTAATAGAAATATATATATATATAAAATACAATCAACACTAGTTACACCAGTACAATAAGGTAATACAACCACCTAACTGGACATTTTCTGCAATGTCTGACATAGTCCTGTGATTAGCGCACTCTGACATCATATTGTTTGTATGACAGAGGCCTGGCAGGGGCAGCGACAGCATGGCCAGAATGGGCCAGAATGTGGGTGATTGCTTGACCCTAGATAGGTGATATTCTGTGTAACTCCTGAGCCCGTCATTATTCTACCAAAGCAGGTGAGAATGTTCATTTTCACCAGCATTGTAGAAATGAAGTGATAATGAATAGCCCCATAGTCACACACACATGTACAAATGTCCCAGTCCCCAGTGGTCTGTGTGTGCCAGCAATGCAGCTTTCTCACTACCATTTGTTTTATTTATGTGACTAAGATGAACATTGTGACAGAAAAAGATGCTCCGTGTTTCCGAGTCGCCCTGGACCTGGAGCTATTTGGTGCGACTGAAGCAACGGTATAAAAGGACACAACTGTAAATAAATGATGGCGATAATAAGAAATGAAAGTAATCAAAATGACATCTAATAAGAAATCAATTTACCTGAATTAGTAAGATTGTCCTTTGATTTGCTAACATGGTCAGCAGACCTGATATGATGCAGAACAGAAGGCCTAAACATAAGAGATATAAGAAGATGTGTAAGTGTACAGAGAGTAAGTGATGGGCATTGGGGAGTGTGAGTGGGATGGAGTTATGAGACCGGAGGCCGCGATGCCGCCGGTCTCAATAACGGCAAGGAAATCCCGACAAGGGACTTAGGATAGGCGTCTAAATATCGACGCCTATCTTAATCCCGATGCCGGAATGCCGAAGGACACCAGCCCGAAATAGGTAAGACCGGGGCGCCCTTAGCGTTAGCCGCGGGGGAGGGTTAGATTTAGGGAGCATAGTGAGGTTAGGGTTAGTATTCAGTCGCCGGGACTTCATACCCATTCCGTGTGAGTGATATAAGGGCTGGGT
Source organism: Taudactylus pleione (assembly GCA_031769625.1). Lineage (NCBI taxonomy): Eukaryota > Metazoa > Chordata > Amphibia > Anura > Myobatrachidae > Taudactylus > Taudactylus pleione. The sequence goes on from JAUIMM010000562.1 coordinate 1,107,944, forward strand.
ATTGGGGGCAGTGACTATGTACACACACAAGGACTTACCACAGACTACTGCCACTATGAACAGGAGGGCCATATACCTGAAAGACAGAGTGGGAATTATCAATATATAAATTTACCGGCACATTCATTGCTTTTCCGGTGTGACAATAACAATGATATACGTCATATGAAGCGACCAGTAAACCTGAAGGCCTCTAAGGCTCCATTACTGAGGTACAGCTACTGCCTGACCTGTACATGCCTCCCTCTGCTCCATCATGTCATGCTGTGATCTCTCCCTCTCATTACAAGATTGTATATTAATTTGTATAATGTCTTACATGCAGACAGGGGGTCTATGATATTTGGCATAAACACTCACCTCCTTATAGTCCATGGTACTCCAGACCCTGCGCCTGAGAGGAGGGAAAAGCACACATTGTAAGCTACATCAGACTCAGTGAGTATAGTACAGTGTATGTATATATATATTAGGGGTGAGCGGGTTCGGTTCTACTCGGTTCCGTTCGGTTTTAAATACCGAATCTTATTGGCTATCCAATACTCGTGACAGCTGATAGCCAATAAGATTCGTTTTTTAAATCCGAACGGAACCGAGTAGAACCGAATCCGCTCACCCCTAATATATATATATATATATATATATATGTATACAGTATGTGTGTGTGTACACTGAGCTATCACCCTCCTTGTTCATAAATAATATCTAGATGATAGCATAAGATATTACCTGAAACAGGTGATATTTATCATTCTAGGTTTTCCTTTAGAGATATTTAATTTGCTATCTTGATGTGTCCCATTGCAGACCAATAATTGGGCTCACACTACACACGTTCCCTGCCACTCACTCTATGCAAGGTGCCGACACCGGGTCTAGAGAAGGAGCCGCAGACCATTGCACTTCCTCCTCCATGTTTAAAAGTTGGTGCTACAGGGATTTATTCACTAAGCAGTGTCTTGTAAAAGCCGGCGTGTTTAAGCACAAAGGAAGGGCAGTGCTTTTATTACAGTAGCAAAACATAGTGGGTTTTGCTATTATACATCCCCCCACCCCCCTTATTTTTCACAATCGGCCTAGGCTTACAGGGATGGTTATTAATTGCTGGGAACCCAACACTGACGGGTTTTTATTGCTTCAGGCGGGTCATTAATTTGAGCAGGTTTGGAGGTGGTTTCTAGAACTGTTGCTTAGTAAATCCGGGGTATCTATGAACCGACGATCAATTGTATGTTAAACTCTGGCTTCTCTGCGGTTTCCATCTGTGTGGGGTATAGAACATCTGTCGATTGCAAAACCATCAGAAAGCCACAAAATTAAATACCGCTGCTTTGTAAATATATCCTACTCGCCGCGGTGGATGGTTAACACCGGAGCAATTCATCATTGCTCCGGTACGGGGACAGCTGCTCTAAAATGCAATCATGGCTGACACCACACATGCATCTCTCCCATACTTGCCTACTTTTGAAAAAGCTTTTCAGGGAGATTGTGAATGCAACAAATATGAGCGCGGCAGTAAAGTGGGCGTGTCCTGCTACATCTGAGAGGCGTGTCATACATGTGATGGGCGTGTCCTGCTACATCTGAGAGGCGTGTCATAAAACTGACATATCCAAATGTAAATGAGCCCCAAAGTAGTTAGTAAGATCTATTTGTTGATGAAATCACACTGATACTTTTCAGAAAATGCATGTAGCCTTAGGGATCATTGGGCCTTATAACCAATGCAGGGGAATTATACTAATGATGAATGTAATATAACAGCTACATATGTAATGGGGGTAAGGTGCAATCAGGGAGATTGATGGACTCTTCAGGGAAACAGTGAGATTGCTGGTATGTTAGGGAGTCTCCCTGACAATGAGGGAGAACGGGTAAGTATGCTCCCTCCATATCATACATCCGGTATCTAGTGCTCCCCAAAGACCAAAAACGGTGAGATGAGTACTTACAGGTAGGTACCTCAATTTGCTGCTCTGCCTGCTGGGGTTTACGTGGGCTCTGAGAGAGAGAGAGAGAGAGAGAGAGAGAGAGGGAGGGAGGGAGAGAGAGAGAGTAATATACTTACAGCATTGATTATATGAGTCATTACACTGGGGCTATATTACATTGTTAGGTGTAAGCAGTGTGATACAGAATGACATTTACTCATCGGTGCTCCATGTTGCAGGCATACGGGTTCCACATGAGGCCCTCCAGCTGTTATGGAACACAGAACTGTGACAGGGCTGGGAAGTGTAGTTCCACAATAGCTGGAGGGCCGTATGTGATATACTCCTGGACTAAAATAATCATTTACCCAGCTGCTAGGAGAGGGTAATACAACCAATGCACATTGCTGCCCACCACACAACCATGGCAGCAGATGCTCTGAGTAACCCAGCTGTGTTATATGACCCAGGTGCTAGGAGAGGGTAATACAGCCAATATACAGGACAGTGGGAGACCGAAGTATACATCACCGTCATGTGACTAAGGGTAACAGAATCTGCCCTCTGTCTCTGTCACTCATCAGCTCATATGTAATGCCTACAATTTACCACCAGTGGGAACCAGCAATAATAATAAATTACTGTATAAGTAATACATAACCCTTTAGCTTAGTGAGACTTGGGCACAGACACCTCCCAAAATTTACACCTACTAAATTGGGACAAGACACCACTCTCTATGCCCAGAAATGCCCCCTTTCAGCTGAGCGCCGCCCCTACTGAGATCCATGGAAAAATCCTAAATGTGCAAGCAACAAATAACAAAAACAGCGCACTTACCTTTCTCCTGGTGCCTCGCCGGGGCATGGCTGAACCCTAACGCCTCCTCTCTACTCCCTACTCTCTATTCCCTACTCACCTACTACTAATACTAAACTAAATATAAAATAAAAATAATAAATAGAAAACTGACTTAAACTAACACTAAATAAACTTCTATATACACTAAAATACTAATATACTAAATAAAAGATAATAAGAAAAATTATAAAAAGAAAACTGACTAAAACTAACACTAAATAAACTACTATATATACTAAAATACTTATATACTAACTAGATATAACACTAAAACTATACTAAAATAAAGAAATGCCTAAAAATAACACTAAGAAAATAATAATAAAATAACTCAAACCTATCACTAACAATACACTAAACCACCAGCTCCAGACAACGCTTCCTGCACTAGGGGGGACCACGCAACAGGATAACCTCTAGTGTGTTGTCCTGGCTTACCACTTATTGTGTAACAATGGGCCATTGTGATGTCATCACACAGACATTAGCAGCCGCCATACAGACAGATATTTGTATGAAATAAAGTATCTGACTGTGATTAGAGGTGAACAGGGGCAGGATAGCATATCGCCCATCTGCCCCAAATTACAAATCCCAAAGGGGGCAATATTTCACCCAAATTGGGCAGTTTTGCAGACTAGGGAGGGCTTATTTTCTTCTAATGTCACATGTCTGAATGTTGTACAGTGGATCAGGCATTGCCAAGCACCATAGTAAAGTTATGGTAGGTGCCTGGCGATGCTGCTCCAGCCTCTTTGGACACACACTGTCTTCTGATCATGTGCAACCCTGTACTGGCAGGGGCACATCGAGGCTTTCTGTCACCTGTGGAAAGACTCAGCCCATCCCCGCACAGAAAAATAAATGTCTACAAGAGAGGTGATAGCTGTCATACAGAGCAGTAACACAGAGACAGAGTGATAACAGGGCAGCTGGGGCAGTTGCTCAGGGGCCCCAACACACGGGAGACCAACATACATAGCTACATCACCCGTGTGTTGAACCTCCCAACATAACCCTCTCCAGGAGGGACACAATGCTCTGGTCCGGGACTTCCCTGGTAATTTATGATTGGTGGAGGCTCCAGGGGTGGGGTTGCAGTACAGTCCAAAATTCAAATAGGGGAGTCACACCAACTGCCAGTGAGTCCCAGCCAGTGATGTTGGGCAGCGTGTGAAATTACAGTTGGTGTGGCTCCCCTATTTGAATTTTGAACTGTGCTGCAGCCCCACCTCTTACCAGGGAAGTCCAGGACCAGAGCATTGTTTCCCTCCTGGAGAGGGTCATGTTGGGAGATATGCATGTGCCTAAACCTAACCCCCTCTTCCCCGCTGTCTAAACCTAAGTCTCCTGGGGGGTGCCTAACCCTAACCTTCACCTGGGGGTGCCTAACCCTAACCCCCCTTCCCCTAGCCTAACCCTGACCCTCCCAGGGGGGCTACCTAGCCCTAAGTCCCCCCAGGAGCCCCATACCTAGCCCTCCCCCCCATGGCTGTCCGCGCCTGGCTTACCTTTGATCGGAATGCCGGGCTCCTGGCATAGGTAAAATGACAGGCGTCGGGATTTCGACACCTGTCATTAGGCCCTTGCCGGGATTAGACAGTCGGGATGCCGACGATCGAGATTTAGACTGTCTGCATCCCGACTGCATCCCGTGTGGGGGGCATATGTGGCATACTGTATGTAAACTGGGGATTCTGTGCAGGATAATGGAAACTGGTGGACTACATTGTGTATAACACATTTGTGGTACTGGGAGTAGTTACACATAATAACACCGCCAGTATATCTTACTGACAATTTTATCAGTAGGTGCCCACAGACATTAATCTGGCCCTGTAATTACCAGCAATGCATCACTGTAACTACAAGAGCCGATAAGCCCACATATGGGCAGTGACATACACCACTCCTATGTGCCATGTACCTAATATAACATAAATAACCCACTCAGCATGCCAGCTGTGTGTAACACTTTCCACACAGACTGTTCTATACTGCTAAACACCCCCATTCTGGAATACAGAAAGAGCGTATGGGGGTTGTGCACAAGTCTGAGCCTTAGTGATTGGCTTGGAGTCTACTTTACAGATAAGTGACGTCAATAAATGACCAGGCGTAACTGGCCTGGTATGCTTTGCTCTTATCAGTGACCCTTCAGTCCAATGCATTTTACATGGGACCGGCCTGGGGGGGCCAAATGTCACCCGTGCCTGGTGGAAAACATTTTGCTGATGTTTGGAGACCCCATTATGAAATATAATGATACAATGGGACAATATAGCAAGACACTATACAAGGCTCATTGTGACCAGAGGTGGAGTGCAGAGCTATAGCACCTGGAGCAAGTACATGTTACAGTGTCCTGTCCCCCATACTATGTGGGGATGGGGCCAGGCCAGCATATGGAGGCAAGTTCAAATAGTAAATAAAGAAAACAATATCAGAGGCAGTGTGGAACTGGGGCATGAAGGACCCACTTCGAACATGCAATGGTAGAGGCCCATGAGGGCCGATGGGACGTGGCTACATGCACGCATCATATACTGTATGAGTAACGCCCATCTCTTAAGATGCATTCAGGTACCATTAATGCTGACATTGCCCATGTAACCTAAGGCTCTCCAGTTATTTTCGAAGTACAAGTTCCAGCTTCGCGTATAACAGGACATGCTGTGCTTTGTAGTTCCACTACACTGATTAGCTAGATACATTGAAAGAACTAGTGTCATCGGCTGAAATCCACCTACCTTGCAGCGTGCATTCTGGCTGGTCTTCCCCTCTGTAACATCCCTGGGACAGTGCAGGAGAGCGGAGCTCATCCACATGAGAAGCTATCATCGCTATAGAAAGGACATAGGCTTCTGAAATCCGAACCCCCCCGATCCGAGGTGTATCCGAGTCAGGCTTGAATTTTCCCGCCTGACTCGGATCTGAAAGCGAGGCAAAACGTCATCATCACGCTGTCGGATCTCGCGAGTTTTGGATTCTATAAAAGGTAACCACGTCGGCGCCATTTTCTCACTCGGTTGTTGGACAGTGAAGAGGGAGGGTGAGAGTTAGGGCCGGCTGGGCTGTATAGTGTTGTGCTGCGCTGCGCTGTGCTGCTGTTGTCCATAGGGGCTGTGTCCACTCCTCCAAAGTCCATAGGGGCTGGCTGTGTTGTGCTGCTGTTGTCCATAGGGGCTGTGTCCACTCCTCCAAAGTCCATAGGGGCTGGCTGGGCTGTGTTGTGCAGTTTGTTGTCCATAGGGGCTGGCTGGGCTGTGTTGTGCAGTCAGTTGTCCATTAGGGGCTGTGTCCACTCCAAAGTCTATAGGGACTGGTTGGGCTATGTTGTGCAGTGTCCCAGTCCTAAACGGGTGCTGTAGTGTTGTCCAGGGGGAGCTCTGCCCATCAGGGGGGCTCCCCCCAAGTGCAAAAAAAATTAATATTTTTTTTCTGTGTTTGTGAATTGTGTGCGCAGCAGCCACACGTGCATCAACAAAGTAGCGCCAAGCGTGCGCCTGTGTTATAAGGGCCGGCTGGCTCATCCGTTAAAGGGTGCTATAACCCCCAAAGTGCACTCCAAAAAATATTTTTTTTTTCTGTGTTTGTGAATTGTGTGCGCAGTAGCCGCATGTGCATCAACAAAGTAGCGCCAAGCGTGTACCTGTGTCATAAGTTAAGGGCCGGCTGGCTTGTCCGTTAAAGGGTGCTGTAACCCCCAAAGTACGCTCCACAAAAAATAAACAATTCTTCTTTTTTTTCTGTTTGTGTGCGAAATGTATGCGCAGTAGCCGCACGTGCATCAACAAAGGAGCAGTGCCAAGCATGCGCCTGTGTCCCATAAGTCTGTTAAAGGGTGGTGTATCCCCCAAAGTACGCTCCAACAAAAATTTAAAATTCTTCTTTTCTGTGTTGTGAATTGTGTGCGCTGTAGCCGCATGTGCATCAACTAAGTAGCAGCGCCAAGCGTGCACCTGTGTCATAAATCAAGGGCCAGCTGGCTCGTCTGTTGAAGGGTGGTGTAACCCCAAAGTGCTCCAAAAAATAAAAAATAAAACATTTTCTGTGTTTGTGACTTGTGTGCGCTGTAGCCACATGTGCATCAACACAGTAGCAGCGCCAAGCATGCGCCTGTGTCATAAGTCAAGGGCCGGTTTGGACATCTGGTCCGGACTGAAGGACGTGCCAACAATTTCTGACATGTCTACTGTCACTGCATATGATACTTTCACCACTGACAGAATGGGAATGGTGGAGGATTACATTGGTGAAAGCATCCAAGTAGGCATGTCAGACACTAAGTACCTGTACTGGCAGGAAAAAGAGGCAATTTGGAGGCCCCTGTACAAACTGGCTCTATTTTACCTGAGTTGCCCCCCCTCCAGTGTGTACTCCGAAAGAGTGTTTAGTGCAGCCGGGAACCTTGTCAGCGAAAGGCGTAGGAGGTTGCTTCCACAAACTGTGGAGATGATGTTCATAAAAATGAATTATCAACTCTTCCAGGGAGACCAGCCTCCAGAACGTACAGAGGGACCTGTGGTGGTGGATTCCAGCAGGGATGAATTAATACTCTGTGATAGCAGTGAATGATCACCTTATCCTCTTCTATTTATTGGTTATCCCTGCATGTCTTAATATATTTGGCAAGAACAAACCGTACAACATCTGTACTCCTCTGTAGCCTTTATGAAATGTGTTGGCAGCCATCCTGAGTTTGGCATAGACACATTGCCACAGCCTAATGAGCTTTACAAACCTATTTTAAATTAATTCTGTATTAATTCTGAAGAGGGTGAAGAATCGGTGGATGAGGAGGATGAGGACGACATCTTGGCTCCGTAGAGCCAGTTTGTGCAGGGACAGATAAATTGCCAGCTTGTTTTGTGGGGGCCCAAACGAACCAATCATTTCAGCCACAGTCGTGTGGCTGACCCTGGCACTGAAATGATTGGTTTGTTAAAGTGTGCATGTCCTGTTTATACAACATAACCATGGACAATTCCATCTTGCACCTCTTTTTTTTCTTTGCATTATGTACTGTTTGGGGCCTAGTTTTTCAAACTGCCATCCTGTCTGCCACTGCAGTGTCACTCCTAGATGGGCCACGTGTTTGTGCCACCCACTCGTGTCGCTTAGCATAGTCATCCAGCTACCTCGGTGCAACGTTTTGGACTAAAAACAATATTGTGAGGTGTGAGGTGTTCAGAATAGACTGGAAATGAGTGGAAATTAATGTTATTGAGGTTAATAATAGCATAGGAGCAGAAAAACCCACAAATTCTGTGATTTTAGCTGTTTTTATGCTTTTTTTCAAAAAAATACAGATCCAAAACACAAAACCCAGAACCCAAAACATGGAAGGGTGGTTTTGGCAAAACCAATCCAGATCCAAAACACGAAGAAAGATCCAGTTCCAAAATCAAAACACAAAACACGAAAAGAGGCCAGTGCACACCCCTAATATATATATATATATATATATATATATATAAATATATATATATATATATTTAATTTTTCACAGATGTCTGTTTGTTGCCTTAATCTTCCCACGGAGTGACAGACAGCACACATTACTATTTTGTGGTATCGATGACGCTGGGCCTGATTTAGACTTCTACGCTATTGTTGCCGCAGCTGTGAATTAAAAAAAAAATGCTAATTGAGCAGCGGCCAGGACTTGTATGGAGAAGAGCACCTGAGCTATTACAGCTGTCCACAACCGCATCATCAGATGCAGATCAGGCAAACATCAACTCCCTGAATGAGACTATGGTGACTCAGAATGGTCGCTGCAACTGAGACACCGGGGCCATGTTATTTATGTATTGTATCGCAGACACAGCCGGAAACACACCCTGAAAACGGGATGCAGTCGGGAAGCCGACGGTCAAAATACCGACCACCGGCTTCCCGACTGTCTAATCCCAGCAGGGGTCTAATGACAGGCTCTGAAATCCCAACGCCTGTCATCATACCTACGCCGGGAACCCGACGCCCGGCATACCGATCGAAGGTAAGCCGGGCACGGACAGCCATGGGGGGGGGTTAGGTTAGGGGCTCCTGGGGGGGACTTAGGGTTAGACAGACCCCAACAGGGTTAGGGTTAGGCTAGGGAAAGAGGGGGGTAGGGTTAGGCACCCCCGGGGGGAAGGATAGGGTTAGGCACCCCCTGGGAGGGTTAGGTTTAAGCTGCGGGGACAGTGGGGTTAGGTTTAGACACTTATGGGGGGTTAGGGTTAGGCACTTGGGGGTGATGTTAGGGTTAAGCACCCCTAAGGGAGGGTTAGGTTTAGGGGGGGTTAGGTTAGTAATAGTTTAAATACTTACCTGTCGGGATCTTCACTGTCGGTCTTCCAGCGTCGGGATTTCATACCGATCCCCTGAAAACAGCCTGAACAGGCCGCCATTTTAGCCATCATTCCTTTTTTCCTTCCACAAAATGTCCGCTTTCTGTCAATCACTTGCTAGTGAATCCTCAGTGCAGCTGTAATCATCATGAAATCACCGAGCATGCTTAATGTGGTTGTGACACACGTGCAGACCACTGATAATCGCACAATTGCGTGTACACCGGAATAGCGTACATCTCTGATTGAGGCCCTTGAATCAGAGTTGTACACTATTGTGCAGCAGCTATGGATGTGAAACAATTTGCAAATGCAACAGCCAAAGTAACTTGTACTGAGACGTCCACCAGAGCCTTCATAGCTGTCTGCAACTGCGGGCACATACGCAACATCAGACGCGTCGGCTGTGCTACCCTGTGCTAACCTGAATCATTGTTTGCAAGAGTCTACTGTTTAAAAAGAAAATATGCATGTGCATTCCCCACTGTTATATATATTAGAGATGTGCGCTGACCCCCGTTTTGGATCCAGATTCATCTTAGTGTTTTGGTTTTGGATCTGGATTTTTAAAAAATAAATAAAACAGCTAAAATGACGTAATTTTGACCTGTTTGCATGAAATCCAAAACCCAAGTTGAGGTTTTTAAATCCGAGTTACAAAACCGCGGGAAGATATGAACCAGGACACGGTTCGACTCGGTACCCCAAAGGGATTCAGTACTCGGACTCGGACTCAGGGCCCGATTCAGACCTGCTCGCTAGAAAGCGTTTTCATACAGCCAGCGGATTTTTGCATTCTGCGCATACATACGCATCACAGTGACAGGAGAAACCGTTTGTGGGTGGTGACAGGGGCTGGTCATTAAAAGTGGGGGAGTGGAGGTTGCGAACGCAGGCGTGCCTGAGCGTCTCTGACCATTTCAGAGGCGTGCATAATTAAGAGGCAGCGTCATAGTACACATCACTTGGTTGAATATTACACTGAACTGCTCGCCGTGCTTGCGGCTTGCGGTAGGGTCCGATGGTACTCGATGGTTGCATACACATCCTGGAGATGACGTGCGCAAGTGGGTGTCTGAAGACCGGCTGGTGGGTATTTGCATACACAAAGCAATCGCACGCCAAGGCATAGTGGGCGTGCTAATGCCTTGCTGTGCGATCGCCTGCCTTCCCGAATTTGCATTCTCATCGACTGAGCGAACGCATCTAGTGAGCGGGTCTGAATCAAGCCCTCAGTTCAACTCAGAAACCCTAAATTCGGTTGTTGTCGGTTCTCTGGGAACCGAACCAGCATATTTCTAATATATATATTGAGGAAATGAAAGAGTAATGCTGCCTCCGTGTACTAGAGATTCTTTCAAAATCGTTCCTAAATAAACATGAAATTTAAAATTGTGCAATTGGCGAAAACATCAACCGTCAATGAACTATGAATGAATTTCTGCTAGAAATTGTTTATTTGTTTATATAGGGCAATGTTATAAGCAATGTGATACATATGTAGAATGTGACAAAGCTAAAACATTTAAAAGTTGAATATATTGTAATGCTGGGTCATACATAATACACATAATCACACAGCCAAAAATACATTGAGAGTCATAATAAACAGCATATGAAAACATAAATATAACAGCATAAATTCCCTGCATCAAGAAGAAAGACAGGTACAGTGTAAATCAATATGTCCAATATGTACAGAATAAAGGGGCTTCATGTTGTAGAGTGAAAGTCCTTATCCTGGTATTACAGTACGTAGTCTATTTCCCTGGGGGTGATGAGAGTCTTGTTATTTGAAGCAGGAATGAAGGGTCCGGTGCATTTTTCAGACAGTGAATGTTGTAATCGGTTGGGATCAGGTTCTGCACAGAGTCTGGAAGTAGACTGTCTTTGGACGCAGCTGCTGTGTGCATATTGTATATGCTAATGCTGCAGGAAACATCTGAAGGAAAAAGACGCCTCCATCCAGCTTCTCAGATCCAATTCCTGCGCATGAAGACACAGGATCGGATCAACATCGCCACCATCGGTCATGTTTGCAGTCTAAGCTTACTCAAAATGGTCACCTCCTGCCCGCTTGCGAGCAAGTAAATCTGCATTGGCAGACACAGACTATGGTATGGGTTGACATGCCCTACTCTGCTCCCAAATGGCCACAGCATGTCAATCATGATGTGGCTTAAGGGGGACTGTGACCACCGTTGCATTCAGTGATCAGTACATGCACGGTGCACACAGGACACAGGGGGGACTGGAGAGACACAGGGAGGAAGGAAAGATACAGGGGGATTGGAGAAATACAGGCGGTTGGAGAGAAATTGGGGAACTGGAGTGGGAGAGACATGGGGTGCAGAAAACACAGGGGGCCTGGAGCTGGTGAGACATATGGGTCTGGACAGACACAAAGGTGGAGGGCTGGAACTGGAGAGACACAGAGTGCATGGAGAAACATAGGTGATATGGAGAGACATAGGGGGCCTGGAGAGATACAGTGGTTTCACAGAGAGACAGGGAGCCTGGAGAGACACAGGAAGCCTTGAGCTGGGGAGCCACAGAGGGCCTTAAGCTGGAGAGACACAGAAGGCCTGGGGCAGAGCCATAAATAGACACTTTGGTGCCATGTGCGATATGGAGCATTGGTACTAATCTCCCCATTCATGTTGGGAATTCTAGTCCTAAGCACTATACATTACAGTCTGCTGGTGGGCAATATACACTCTATACAGTGCAATCTTTAGGTAGGCAATATCAGTTAGTGTGCATGGGCACCCAGTGACAGCAGCTGGCACTCAGCACCCCCCTTACTCTTCCCCTGGACACAGCAAGGGGAAAAAGTCTCTTAACCCCCACCTACTAGATATTCTGCCTAGCAATAAGATAAGCAAAACAGCTACAGTAATCATAGTGATGACTGGGAAGGGGTGGCAGATAGTGGGGGTGGCAGTGGATAGAAGGAGGGTGGCAGATAATGGAGGCTGCATGGGGTGGCAGATCATAGTAGTGACTGGCAAGGTGGTGGGAGATAGTGGGGTGACAGGTAGGGGTGGAAAATAATATGGGCTGGCTGGGAGGTGGCAGAGGGATGGTGGCAGATCACAGTGGTGACTGGCAAGGGTAGCAGATGGTGGGTATACTGGTGGGGTTGGATATAGTGGGGGTGGCAGGGGATAGAAGATAGGTTGCAGATAATGGTGGCTATCTGGGGGTGGAAGATAGTGGGGTCATAGCCTTAGTACATGGCACAGGGCGGCCCAACATTCATGGTAACAGCATGACTCCCCACTTGGCAGAGTCAGCACTGTGCCTAGCTTTGGGATGGGTCTCATGAATGCCCACCCCTCTCCTCACTGTCTTTTCCTCCATCACACAGAGTGGACCCCTTAAGAGGCGACATGCCACGGTGACAGACAGTTGGTTGCCTGTGCTACTATGGACCGCCAGTGTCCCACGCACTCTGCCATGCCGCCAGCCTCTGTTTCCTGATAGCCGCTACCCCCCCTACCCGGGGGCACGGAAAGCATTGAGATTGCAGCTGCAGCCAGTTCAGCACCTGCGGTATTAGCATAAAGTTGCAGGCGCTACTGCAGCAAAAGATGCAAGGAAAACAGGCCCTATGAGGAGGGAATACGTATCTTGCCCCCCTCCACAGGCCCTGCCCCCTGAAAAGACCCTCCTCCATTAGGGCTGGTTTTTCATCCCAAACAACTCCTGGCCTCGCACATCCGCTTGTACCAAATGGGTGTTGTAGTTATTATTATTATTATTATTATTATTATTATTATTATTATTATTATTATCATTTATTATTATCATTTATTATTATATATATTATCAGTATTATCATTTATTTGTTACATAAGGCTGACAGTTACTATTTTGCTTTATTATTCCATTAATTGAGTGAGCATTTGTGGAAACCTCCTGGGAAACAGAATGAATTAAATTAAAATAAATACAATAATTGTATCTAGGCCCATATGCTGAGGTTCGAAAAAGCCTATTTAAGCTTTTGTGTGCAGCTGCATAAAGCTTAATTATACCCCAGTCACAACCTTGGTGATGAAGCCTAGGACCTCATTCAGACCCACTTACAATCGCTTGAGCGCTCGCAAGCGGGTCGATGTTGGGCTCTGCACATGCGCAGCGGCCGCACTGCGCGTGTGCAAGCCTCGGAGCGAGAGAGAAATTCTCTTGCTCCAGGGCTCACAACAAAAGGGGCGGCTATCGATGATGATCGACAGCTCGCCCCGTTTTGTAGGCATGGCGGGGGGTGGCTTCACAAATGGAGGCATTGATATCAGTGGGAGAGCTTCCGGCTCTATTAGAGCTGGAAGCTCTCTGGGGCTTGCGGTAGGCGACACCCTACCACAAGGGTCTCGTCGCGAGCCCCGATGGTCGCTATGGTCTTGACCATGGCGACCATCAACCTGCCCGCTCGCTAAAGCTGTGGGTAGTCACCCACAGCCTAACAAGCGGCAAGAAGGCCGGCCCGGAAAATAGATGTTGCCGCCCTCATTCAGAGCGAGCGCTAGTGATGTCAGTGGGGCCGGCCCCAGGTGGTAGGCGTTACCATGGGAACGCCTCCGTCTGACCAGTCACGCCCCTGGCACGCCCACAAAAGGGGGCGTGCTGTAACTCACCATCGACAGCATGCCCCCTTTGGTGCGAGACCCGGAGCGACGGCTTCCCCGTCGCTAGCCCGGTCTTGCGCATGCGCACGATGGAGCAGCCTTTTCAAGACTGGTCTTCCAAAAGGATGCAGTCAGCATCCCTGCAGATGGGATGCCGACAGCCTAAATACCGGCGCCATAATCCCAACAGCAGTCGGGATCCTGGCACCAGAATCCTGACCACCAGCATTCTGAAGGTATCAGGGTTTAGGGGAGGGTTAGGTTTAGAGTTAGGGATTAGGGTTAGGCACAGGGGGGTGGGTTAGGGTTAGGCACTATGGAGAAAGGGTTAGGTTTAGGGTGTTGAGAGGTTGAGGTTAGATTTAGGTAGTAGGGGAGAGGTTAGGTTCAGGCACCAGGAAGGAAGGGTTAGGGGTAGGGGCAAAGGTTAGAGGGGTGTGGATTGAATGATCTACAGTAATAAGGTTGACAATGTCTAGATAGTCACCAGATGTTAGACAGTAGGTTGACAGGGACAAAAGGTTGAAAGGGACAAATGGTTGACACATTAAATGGCTACACGTAAGAAGGACGACAGGTACAGGGTCAAAAGTAGACACAAAAATGGTCAACACATGTTTTTTTGTTTTCCAACCCTAATCTTCACCCTAACCCTAATCCTAACCCTCCCCTTTTTGCCTATCACCCTCCCTCCTGGTGCTTAACCCTAACCATTGGGGTAGGTGCCGATCTTAACCATCCCTTCTAGTGACTAACCCTCTGGTAAGTGCCTAGCCTTAACCCTCCCTTCTCGTGCCTAACCCTAACTGTTGGGGTAAGTGCCTAACCCTAACCACTGGGGTAAGTGCCTAACCCTAACCCTCCGGTAAGTGCCTAACCCTAACCCTCCGGTAAGTGCCTAACCCTAAACCTAGCATTAACCCCTCAAAACCCCAAAAAAGCATGTTGATAATTTTTGTATCGACCATTTTGTGTCAACCTTTTGACCATGTGTACCTGTCGATCTTCTTACATGTTCACCTTTTGTCCCTGTCAACCTTTTGTCTCTGTCAACCTTTTGTTAGGATCTACAGTTAAGCAGATCATTTTGTTTTCAGTTTCCAGCCTTTGCTATTAAGGCACTGCACTAATTACTGCCTGTCTGTGTGCAGTATTAGGTGCACACTAATTGATTCTCCTGTCTGTGCACAGCCCAGGTGCACACTATTCTGTCATTAAGGGAGGCTTGCTCTGGTTGGGCCCTGTTCTGTTAAATTCCAGCCAGCCCTTCACTCCATGCCGGTGTGAGAGTTTCTCATACTTCTGATTGCTCCAGTCTCCTGTTTTCCAGTCGAGTTCCAGAGCCAGTCTAGCTGTGTTTTTGTACTGCCGTTTGTCCCATCCGGGTGGCGCAGTCTGCATTCCACTTGCTCGTGCTGTTTGTGTCATCTAGACGGCACGGTGCGCTTCCTCCACTTGAAGCGCCAGTCTATGTCCGGCGGCTTGTGTCAACCCGATGACCTTGGCTGCCACTCTGTGTCCTGAGTGCGCGATCCAGCACACCATCACCAGTGTCAACCTGGCGACATTGGCAGCAACTCAGCATCCCAAGTGTGCAATCCAGCACACCATCGCCAGTGTCATCCCGGTGGCACCGGTTGCAACTCAGCATCCTTAGTACACAATTCAGCACACCGTAGCCAGTGTCAACCCAGTGGCACTGGTAGCAACTCAGTGTTCCAAGAGAGCAACCTGATGCACAACAGCCAGTGTCAACCTGGCAACATTGGTAGTATTGGGATTTGCAGTTAGCAAATCATCTTGGTGGCAGCTCCCAGTCATAGTTGTTACTGGGATACTGCATCATGTCCTTTCCTTGTTCTGGCTTTTTGTAGGTAGCTGGAAATCCTGTATTGTCTGTGTTTAGATCATAGACTGTCATTCATGTCTGTCTGTGTGTTTTGTATTATGTGCTCCACTAAGTACTAGCTGTCTGGGTGCAGAGCTCAGGTGCACACATGCCTTTGATTAGGAAGTGCTCTCTCCAGGAATTGGTTCTGATTGGAGCCTGATTCCTTTAAGTTTCAGCCAGCTTTGCACTCCATTCCGGTTATACTGTCTGACAACCAGTGTATGCATGTCTCTCTGAATTCTGAACTTTTGCCGGTCTCCCCAAGTTCCACAGTTCCAGTGTCCTGCAGCTATCTGTCTGTTTAGTATTAGCCTGTGAAATATACCCTGCTGCTGCCTGTGGTACTTTCATTCCAGAGTCAAGCAAAGCCATTTCAGTCTGTTTCCTAACTGTGTTCTTGTCATGCCAGAGTTTACCTGTCTGCCATATTGCTCCAGACAAATCATAGCCTGCATCTCATCTTGGCTGTCATAGCCACACCAAGTAACTACCGTGCTACCACCATTCTCCATACGGCTTCCCAGCTGCACCAAGTAGCTCTCGCACTACAACCATTCTCCATACGGCTTCTCAGCCGCACCAAGTATCTCCCGTGCTACAACCATTCTCCATACAGCTTCCCAGCCACACCAAGTAGCTCCCGTGCTACCACCATACTCCATACAGCTAACCAGCCGCACCAAGTGGCTCACCGTGCTACCACCATTCTCCATATGGCTTCCCAACTGCACCAAGTAGCTTCCATGCTACCACCATTCTCTATACAGCTTCCCAGCTGCACCAAGTAGCTCCCGTGCTACCACCATTCTTCATACAGCTACCCAGCTGCACCACTGTCCCTTCACATTCCTGAGACCCATTATCTGTCGCTGCTGGAGTATCCTGTCTATTACGCCTGTTTCAATACCATTACCTGCTGCCTCACTCCAGTTAGCCAGTTGTGGAAGGACTGCCACATCACTGTCCTGTCTTGTCCTATTCAGCAGTCCTGCGGTCTCTCGTCAGTTGAGTAAGCCTCCTGGAGGCGTAAATTCAGGCAGCCACCTAAGTACCGGTGTGTAAATAATTCACTAAGGGAACAACAGGTGGCTGTTATTGGTGGAAGATCCTCTCCATGGCTCTCAAGGTCTTACACAACCATGCGTAAACTGTAACAGGTAGCAGCTCTACGTCTTTTTACCCACTCCATCAAAGTCTCTTCAGCCCAAAGGCTGCATCAAACCCTGGGGCCCCAGGTCACAACTAGCTAAGGCAAATCATTCCTCAAGGCTGCTTCAACAGCCCATTGGCTGCATCTCATTATTAGCCCCAGGTCACAACTAGCCAAGGTAAATAAGCCCTCAGGTCTGCTCAACAGCCGAAAAGGCTGCATCTCACCTTTAGCCTCTTGACTATAACTAGTCCATGCAAATCAGCCCCGAAGGCTGCTTCACAGCCCAAAGGCTGCATCTCATCCTTATCCCAGGGGCCACGACTAGTCAATTTAAACCAGCCCCAAGGCAGTATTCAAACCGGGTCTAGCTAACTAACCTGTGTGCATAACACCTTTTGTCCCTGTCGACCATTGACTAACATATGGGGCCAAATGTAATAGGTAGTCTGTTTTGGTAAATTGCGAGTTTGGTGCTAAACTCACAATTTTTCACAACTCTCCAATGTAATAGGGTGTCTGTTTACTAATACTCGCATTTTTCAGAGTTACTAAAACTCTCCATTCTCAAACTCGCATCCAGATGTTTTCACATTGAAAACAATCAACTCGCCCAATGTAATAGAGTGTCTGTTTCAGACTCGCAAAAAAAAGTTTACCAAAAGTCTCCAAATAATAGACCTGCTTCAGGCTAGCGAGTATATCCTGAGCAGGCCAGATTAATACAGAAACATGCACATATCCATGAGATATGTACATGTTTCTGTGTGTACTTATGTTAAATGTTTTTAAATTAAAAAAAATTACGTGCACCCCCTCCCCAAAAGCATAACCAGCCCCGGGCTTTATAAAGCCTGTTCTGGTTCTAAAAATACAGCGGCCAAAATGCGTATGGGGCCCCTGTATATTAAGAACCAGCATAGGGCTTTGTTGAGCTGGTCCTGGTTCTGGAAAATCAGGGGACAAAACGAGAAGGGGTCCCCTGAAAATTCCAGAACCAGCACCGAACTCTGTCTAGCGGGGGGATAATGCCACAGCCAGGGAAAAACTTTCACCGGTTTCCCCGGCCAAAGCATTACCCCTGACCGCTAGTCAGTCCAGGCCCGGGAACCCCCAGTGGGGAGTTGGGTACCCCCCCAATAAAGGGGTACCCCTCTCCAGGGCACCCCAGGCCTAGACTGATAGCCCGGGGCTATCCCCGGCACCCTAGGGCGATGGGTGCCGGGTTGGTAGTGTAAAGTGTAAAGTGTAAAAATAAATTTTCCATATTGTCTTTATTTGTAGAACCACAAGTACCAGCAAGCCTCCCCTGCATGCTGGTATTTGGTGAACCACAAATACCAGCATGCGGGGCATTACGGGCCCGCTGGCACCTGTAGTTCCCATATATAAGATCTTTAACAACCCACCACTACTGTATACTCTAATTTCTGTAGACACCAGCCCCCCGCTGTCTCATAACTTATCCAATACAGAGCATTGTGTACATGAAGTGAAAGCAGAAGTCTGGGACACTAATGTGTTTTACTTTCACTTATGCAATAGAAAAATATAATTTATGTTCTTGACCTGCCTGCTGAAATGAAAAGAAAACTTTTTACTATCTATAGCAGATAAGGATATGAACTAGTATCTCTAAACTCACCACTGTAGGATTGATGTGTCTATGCGGATCTTCCTGATAAATGCTCAACCTGAGGATATTCATTCAAATCTGTTTTTATAAAAGTGATTTATGTGACAATAACAAGTCAATACTGACACATGCTGAACATTCTATAGGGGACTTGTGTAATATGACTGATGGAGATAATGATCTTCATTTTAAAGCTAATTAATACTTTTGCATTATAACCTACATGGATGAAGGGCAGATGCAATTGATGACATCTAGCTATGCTTTTTATCATCCTGCTTTAAAGTAGAGATGTGCGCCAACCCTCGTGTTTTGGTTTTGGATCTGGATCTCCCCTGGTTTTGGATCTAAATCTGGTTTTGGATTTTTTTCCTTGGTGTTTTGTTTTTCGGTTTTGGTTTTGGATCTGGATTTTTTCTTAAAATATCAGAAAAACAGCTAAAATCACATAAAATGGGCCTGTTTTTGTTCCTACAGTATTATTAACCTCAATAACATTTATTTCCAGTCATTTCCAATCAATTTTGACCACCTCACAATATAATTTTTTTCATCTAGTTAAGGCCAAAAGGTTGCATCCAGCTAGCTGGTTGACTAAGATAAGCGCTACAGTGGGCGGCACTAACATGTGGCAGTTCAGCTCCGGGTCTCGCACCAGAGGGGGCGTGCTGTCGATGGTGACTGACAGCACGCCCTTTTTGGTGGGCATGCCGGGGGCGTGCCTGCCAGATGGAGGCGTTCCCATGGGAACGCCTACCGTCTGAAGCCGGCCCCACTGACATCACTCGTGATGTCAGTGGGAGTGATTTTGCCTCTGATAGAGCCAAAATCACTCCAGGGCTTGTGGCTGGGAAACCCTACCGCAGGGTTTCCCTCGCAAGTCCGATGGTCGCGATGGTCTAGACCATCGCGACCATCTTTTTGGACGCTCGTATATGCTGTGGGTGGTCACCCACAGCTATACGAGCGTCCAGGAGGATTCTCCACTTTAATGGAGGAGGGCCCTGATTCAGAGCGAGCACTCTAGTTAGAGCGTCCGGCTCTGAATCAGGCCCTGTGTCAGCAGTGCGGGGGTTGCTGGCGGTGTCCTCAGTAGATGTAATGGCAGTGCTGCGGTGCTGGCGTGTCCTCAGTGAAGGGTACCGGCGATGTCGGCAGTGTGGGGGTGCCAGTGGTGTCTTTAATGCAGGTTTGCTGGCTGTGTCGGCAGTGCAGGGGTTGATGACGGTGTCCTCAGTACGTGGAATGGCATTGCTGCAGTGCTGGCAGTGTCCTCAGTGAAGGGTCCCGGCGATATCGGCAGTGCGGGGCTGCCAGCGGTGTCCTCAGTGCAGGTTTGCTGATTGAGTTGGCAGTGCAGGGTTGTTCTCAATGCAGGGTGCCGGCGATGTCGGCAGAGTGGGGGTGCCAACGGTATCCTCAGTGCAGGTTTGCTGACTGTGTCGGCAGTGCAGGGGTGTTCTCAATGCAGGGTGCCTGCGGTGTCGGCAGAGCGGGGGTGCCAGCGGTGTCCTCAGTGCATGTGTGCTGACAGTGTTTGCAGTGCAGGGGTGCTGGTGGTGTCCTCAGTGTGGGAGTGCCGGCAGTGTCGGCAGTGTGGGGGTCGCTAACAGTGTCCTCAGTACGTGGGGTGCTGGCAGTGTTGGCAGCGGTGGTGTCGGCAGCGGGGTATGCTGCCAGTGGGGGTGCCAGTGGTGTCGGCAGCACGGGGTGCCGGCGGTGTCAGGCAGCGAGAGATGGCGGGCGCCATCTTCTTTTGCTTCCTGTGTGCATATTAAATGAGTTTAACGGTGATTGGCTGAGAGCTGTGACAGACGGCTCTCTCAGCCAATCAGTGTTAAGCCCGCTCAATACAAAACCTCGCGACCCGACAGCGGCATCCCGAGGTTTTGCCTCTGGCGAGGGATCCGGGGCAGGTAGTGAGATCCGAGCTTGGCTCAGATCGCCCCGGATCCCTGAAATTTGTGTGGGTTTGGTTCTCTGAGAACCGAACCCGCTCATCCCTACTTTAAAGGGACATGTGCAATATCCTTAATAGGCAACTCATCTTATGATTTATGCCTATCATCACTACCTGATTGCAATAATTAGGATGCACGTAATTATAATTGATGTTGTTTCCTTTGCTGCTAGAATAAGGGCATGTGCAATAGACATACTTGACTTGAACTATTATACCCCTTTAACACCAGAGCAAAAACCTGGGTCTACCAGAAAAATAGTGACCCTACAATCCAACCCAGATACAGTAGCTACCATGGTCGGACCCAGGATGGACCTGGGTAATCGTGCAGTGTAAATAGTGCAACCCGGGTTATCCAACCTGGGTCATGCCCAGGGCCGGCCCTAGCCCAAAGTTTTTGGTAAATGAGTATATTTTTTGGTGGCCCCAGGCATATTGTTGCGCATGCCAAAACAAATTAAGGGGCCATTGTCTTATGGAAAAAGCCATAACCATGACACACACCCCTTTCTCATCACTCTGGGAACAGTCCGTTCCATTCCATATGCACCTTAATGCAGTCCCCAAAGTAGTGCCCCTTATACAGTACCCCCAGGAAGCAATGCCCTCAGTAGTGGTCCCTCTTATGCAGGCCCCAAGTAGTGCCCATTATACAATACCCCCAGTATACAGTGCCCCCAGTAGTAGTCCCTCTTATGCAGGCCTCAAGTAGTGCCCCTTATACATTGCTCCCAGTAGTGGTCACACTTATACAGTGCCCCCAGCAGTTGTCCCTCCTTTGCAGTACCCCTTGTGCCCCAGAAGTGGTCCCCCTTTTGCAGACCTCCAGTAGTGCCCCTTATTCTGTATAGTGCCCCCTGTAGTAGCCCCCCTATGCAGTGTCCCCAGTAGTGGTCCCCTCTATACAGTGCCCCAGGAGAGGTCCCCCTTATGCTGGCCTCCAGTAGCTATCCCCCCTATGCAGTGCCCCTTATACAATGACCCCAGCAGTGGTCCCCCCTGTGCAGTGCCCCTTGTGCCCCCAGTAGTAGGCCCCTTATACAATGCCCCCAGTAGTGGTCCCTCTTATGCAGTGCTCCCAGTAGTAAGCCCCTTATACAATGCCCCCAGTAGTGGTACCCCCTACGCAGTGCTCCCAGTAGTGGTCACCCTTATGCAGTGCCCCCAGTAGTAGTCCCCCCTATGCAGTGCCCCCAGTAGTGGTACTCCCTATGCAGTGCCTCTTATATAGTGCCCCCACTAGTAGTACTCCCCTTGTAGTGCCCCCAGTAATTGCCCCCCTTTGTAGTGCCCCTAGTAGTAGTCCCCCCCCAGTAGACACACACGTAATAAGAATAAAAAAATAAACACTTACCTGAATCCCCGCTCCGGCTCCCGCCGCTACCATCCGCTCCTCCATCCGTCCTTCCAGGCCAGCCCGCTCTGCAATATGGGAGAGACATCATGACGTCTCTCCCATTACCCACTGCATGGGAGCCGGAAGATGGGGCTCATGAGTGAGGTCATCGGTATTGTGATCGTGAGTGGGCACTCAAGAATTGGGCATATTTTACACGATTTGTCGTCACGGTGTGTCTGAATCGGGCAAATTGTGTAAAGTATCGCTAAGTGTGTAGGCACCTTTAGACTTGCTTTTAGTTTACTAAGTGATTTTATTGACACCCATATTTAATGTACACTTTTTGTGGTGTTTACTAAAAATCTAATTTGACTGATTAGGGATCAAAGTATAACAACAGCAATACATGTCATATAAAGTATGAGAGCAAAGTACATCATCTGCTAAGAAACAGGAAATCTAATACAATTCTTGATTGCAGAACACCCATTTTAATTAGAAATCTTGCCAGCAATATTAGAACAGTTTATTAAGCATTTACAGACCTCATTCCCACCGATAACAGTTGTAATCATGCACAGTATAGCAAAAATAAATCTTTCTATTTCTCCTAGAGTTCTTTGAGAGCATCAGGTTGAAACCTCTTACCTGTGGTGTTTTCAGTGTGACATTTACTGTAGATCGTACGGAAACACCAGAGCTCTGTAGGTTTGGAGAGTGCTGCCCTGTGCCTAGCAGAAGCTCTGCTGCTCTAATTGGCCTGGCTGAGACGCTGTGCCAGTGACATCACTGTCAGTGTGTCACCGGGCACCCTCTCTGCAACTCCCAGCATGACCGGTCAACTCCTTTGACTTAGGGGGTCTTATAATGCACTTCCTTATTCAGTAGAGCTAGTGGATCTAATATTGGAGTATTAGAACAGAATGGGAATCAGAAAGAGGCAATGAAGCTGAGAATGACTGATTTCCTGTCCTGCAATGGAAACAGGTACTTGCTGGATGTGCTTGCAATCGGATGTTTCAGGAGTACACACTGCTAGAGAAGTAACTACACACACTGGTAAGGCAGTGACAAATTCAGAATTTCTAGAGGGTCTTTCCAAATCATTGATTTTACAGTGAGTGCGGCCAGTCCATGAAGAGGGCATAATTAGCACTTTGTATGCGTCATACAAAGTGTATTGTGGGTCTCATTCAGACCCGCTCGCAAGCACTTGAGCACTCGCAAGCGGGTCGATGTTGGGCCCTGCGCACGCCCAGCAGCCGCACTGCGCGTGTGCAAGCTCCGGAGCGAGAGAGAAATTCTCTCGCTCCGGGACTCACTACAAAAGGGGTGGCTGTCGATGGTGATCGACAGCTTCCCCCGTTTTGTAGGTGGGGTGGGGGGGTGGCTACACAAACGGAGGCATTCCCGATGGAACGCCTGCCATTTGGGGAGCGGCCCCACTGACATCTATAGAGCTCAGGCTCTAATAGAGCTCACGGGGGCTTGCAGTAGACGAGACCCTACCACAAGGGTCTTGTCACAAGCCCCGATGGTCGCGATGGTCTTGACCATCGCGACCATCAACCTGGCCGCTCGCTAAAGCTGTGGGTGGTCACAAAAGGGTCACAAAATACATGTGGCCACCCTCAGTCAGAGCGAGCGCTCGTATTTTGCGAGCGCCTCTGAATGAGGTCCTGTGTGTCATAATTCCAGCATATACAGGACCAGCGATCACAGTATGCTATTAGATGCAGCAGTAGGACCATCCTGCCTGAGCTGAATGTTTTTATTTCACATGTGGGCACCATTCCGGAGCATTGAAGCAAGTCCGGGAATCGGGGGGCGCAGAAGAAGAACATGGCACTGCCCTGAACATATATATACATATTGGTCTCCTTATGCACTGGATAGTATATTTTTATATGGTATTAATAATTAACCCTATTCATGACATACAGCAGTGCACCCCTAACAGTGCATGTTTTCCAGATCTCCTAGTGCACTGGTGTATTTATTACTGGCTGACGCTGTTAAAAGACCAACAGATGGTGCTGATTATTTCATTTTTGATTGTGATACTGAGGAGAACATGCAGCATTAGTAAAATTCTATTGTATTACTATTTCCATTGTGGTCATGGTGTGGGAT
Source organism: Taudactylus pleione (assembly GCA_031769625.1). Taxonomy (NCBI): domain Eukaryota; kingdom Metazoa; phylum Chordata; class Amphibia; order Anura; family Myobatrachidae; genus Taudactylus; species Taudactylus pleione. Next base: position 1,131,820 of record JAUIMM010000562.1, read on the forward strand.
AGGAGGTCCCAGGCAAATGGAACCCCCCCCTGCCTTTGCCAATGCCATCCCTAACTCTATTGCTAATCCTAACCCTAATGCTAACCTTATCCATAACCCATATCCTAACCATGGGCCTGATTAAGATATGTATGTAAACGTGTTGGTTTACTGTACATACTTATCCGATTGTTGTGGATCTGTCCACCTTTAGTCCCAGTAATTAACATGCTGCAGTGTTTGGGGGGTGGAGGGGGGTGTCAAGCGCATGGCCTGCATCGGACACAGTACTAAGATTGCAGATGTATGCAGTGTAGTACTCCGGCTCCACCGCAGTCTCAGGGGTACAGATGAACACCTACAAGGCACGAGTTCAGGGTCTGCTCTTGTCCTCAGTGAGGTTTCCAATAACCGGCTTCTTTGCACAATCCTCAGAGCAGCAAACCATGACAGAGAAGCTACCATACCCAGGGCCGGCTCGAGGCCTGTTCCAGCCGTGCGGCCTCACATGGGTGCCACCCCATAGTGGGTGTATTGTCACTGCTACTGATTTTCCACCCCCACACGTTTAAGTTTTACTTGCTGGCAGCTGCTAGTTTTAGTAGTAGCCTGCTGGGTTCTTCCAGGGCTCAGTCGCAGCCAACGACATCACAGGTCACATAGCCATCTCCGCCCATGCTTTGTCAGTGATGGCCCATGGCAAGAACAGGACAGGGAGTGGCCACGTTGGCTTTGCTGTCTCTGCAGTCCGGCAGTGAGATCGAGCACGTTGAGGTGGAGTCTGTGAGGTTATTGTGCAGGTGAACTTTTGACTGGCTGCACTGCAGATTTGGTTGGCGTTGAGCCTGGCCCTGGGGCTGTTGAGCAATGCTGATATATAGGTATAGCTGAATTTTTTTTATTGTAGAAGGTGCAATTATCATTGCCCAGGTTGTATAATCTGACCCAGGCTTCACAGGGGCACGGAAAGAGAATATCCCGCACCAAGGACAATAAATGCAGGGATAAATTCCTATTAGTGATTTTCCAAGTGTTATTAATAAATGACAAAATGTTATATATACATAGTTGGGGGTGCTACCTCCTGGTATTAACCACTAGTTGCAAATGATTAAACTTGTTGATAAATAAGGCCCTCAGTCAGATGCAGCAGGGGAACCTCCTCCTGGTTCTCGATCCAGCACTTTTCCCCAGTAGGTTTCTCAGTGCTTCCTCCTGTTGGCTGCCGTCCTCCTCACAGGGGTCCTGTCAGGGGTCCTCGCAGACTCTCTTCAGGGGCAGTCTTGTCTGCTTGTCAGCAGCTGGCAGACGGTCCCTCCTGTCTTCTCTCAGCGACTAACTCCTTGGCAGGGTCTTCAGGTCATTTAGTAGGTTCTTTTTCTCCCGGTGGTCCTGGGGTCCAGCTCATCGGTTGCAGCAGATCTTCCTTCCTGGCTGACAAAAGTCACATTGAAGTTGCTGTACTCCAGTCCATCGGTAGGGATCAAGTGCAAGCCTCAGCTTCAGCTCCCCTGTGTTCCAGCGGGCACTCCTTCCAGCAGTCCAGCCGCAGGTCCTTCCTCCAATGGTTCTGTCCGTGATTCTTCTCCCAGTTGCACATCAGTGTTTTTAATTAATAGCACATGACTGGGAACTTGTTAGTCTGGCAGTGCCCTTCCTAAGGGTCTTCAGCAGCCCAGAACAACAACCACTCTTTTGCGGGGTCTGTTCATTAAATACCCTCAGGCTGGGTGGGTTGGTCCATAGCCTGGGTCTCACTCTCCTCACTGGCTGTGGAGCCCAGGAACACCAGCCCCTGCTTCTCTCTGCCCTGCAACCGCAGCTGTCCAATAGAGTAATGGCTTTTTTTCCGTCCTCTGGCTATTGTTGGCTGACTCTCCCTAGCGATCTTGCACATGCCTGCGGCACATAGAAAGGAAGAGGTCACCTAGAGTTCAATCCCTAAGCAGTGTAGTTTAAATGGTTCCTTGCTTGCACCCGGGATCAAAGAGAAAAATAAAAAAAATCTGGCAATGGGGAAGTGATCATTGGCAGCAAGAGGTGGTCCTTATCCCCTATTTGGGGATTGTCGAAACCGGATAATTGGGTAAGACAGAATCTGTTTGCAATCAAAAAAAACTGCACGACGCCATCTTGTGAATGGCAGCAAGACTCCATTTTAGAAAAGAAAGCTTACACAAGCGCCATTTTGTCAAAAATACATAGTACACAATCCACAGTGCAAAGTTGCTAAAAGTAGCACGAACAGCTTTTTAACAATCTTCCCCAAACACATACCGACAGTGTTCACAATACATAAAATAACTTTCTAACTAGGGGTGTGCACCGGCCACTTTTCGTGTTTTGTGTTTTGGTTTTGGATCTGGATCTTTCTTCGTGTTTTGGATCTGGATTGGTTTTGCCAAAACCACCCTTCCGTGTTTTGGGTTCTGGGTTTTGTGTTTTGGATCTGTATTTTTTTGAAAAAAAGCATAAAAACAGCTAAAATCACAGAATTTGTAGGTTTTTCTGCTTCTATGCTATTATTAACCTCAATAACCTAAATTTCCACTCATTTCCAGTCTATTCTGAATACCTCACACCTCACAATAGTGTTTTTATGTCCAAAAGGTTGCACCGAGGTAGCTGGATGACTATGCTAAGCGACACGAGTGGGCGGCACAAACACGTGACCCATCTAGGCGTGAAACTGCAGTGGCAGACAGGATGGCATTGAAAAACTAGGCCCCAAACTGTACATAATGCAAAGAAAAAAAAGAGGTGCAAGATGGAATTGTCCTTGGGCCCTCCCACCCACCCTTATGTTGTATAAACAGGACATGCACACTTTAACAAACCAATCATTTCAGCGCCAGGGTCTGCCACACAACTGTGGCTGAAATGATTGGTTCGTTTGGGCCCCCACAAAACAAGCTGGCAATTAATCTGTCCCTGCACAAACTGGCTCTACGGAGGCAAGAAGTCGTCCTCATCCTCCTCATCCACAGATTCCTCACCCTCTTCAGTGTTATGTACATCCTCATCCTCACAGAGTATTAATTCGTCCCTGCTGGAACCACAGGTCCCTCTGTACGTTCTGGAGGCTGGTCTCCCTGGAAGAGTTGATCATTCATTTTATGAACATCATCTTCTCCACATTTTGTGGAAGCAACCTCCTACGCCTTTCGCTAACAAGGTTCCCGGCTGCACTAAACACTCTTTCGGAGTACACACTGAAGGGGGGGCAACTCAGGTAAAATAGAGCCAGTTTGTACAGGGACCTCCAAATTGCTTCTTTTTCCTGCCAGTACAGGTACGGACTGTCTGACATGCCTACTTGGATGCTGTCACCGATGTAATCCTTTAACAGACAGACGCACGCTTGTCGCTGCTGCTTTGAGGATTCAAGTGCGGCTACAGCCCACACAATTCACAAAGACAGAAAAAAAAAAAGAATATTTTTATTGTTTGTGGAGCACACTTTGAGGGTTACACCACCCTCTAAAAGACAGACGCACGCTTGTCGCTGCTGCTTTGAGGATGCAAGTGCGGCTACAGCCCACACAATTCACAAAGACAGAAAAAAGAAGAAGAATATTTTTATTCTTTGTGTAGCACACTTTGAGGGTGTCACCACCCTTTAACAGACAGACGCACGCTTGTCGCTGCTGCTTTAAGGATGCAGGTGCGGCTACAGCCCACACATTTCACAAAGACCGAAAAAAAAAGAACAATATTTTAATTGTTTGTGTAGCACACTTTGAGGGTGTCACCACCCTTTAACAGACAGACGCACGCTTGTCGCTGCTGCTTTGAGGATGCAAGTGCGGCTACATCGCACACAAGTCACAAACACACTAAAAAAATAGTTTTTTATTTTTTGGAGCACTTCGTGAGTTACACCACCCTTTAACAGACAGACGCACGCTTGTCGCTGCTGCTTTAAGGATGCAGGTGCGGCTACAGCCCACACAATTCACAAAGACAGAAAAAAGAAAAAGAATATTTTTATTGTTTGTGTAGCACACTTTGAGGGTGTCACCACCCTTTAACAGACAGACGCACGCTTGTCGCTGCTGCTTTGAGGATGCAAGTGTGGCTACATCGCACACAAGTCACAAACACATTAAAAAAATTTTTTTGATTTTTTGGAGCACTTTGAGAGTTACAACACCCTTTAACAGACAGACGCACGCTTGTCGCTGCTGCTTTGAGGATGCAAGTGCGGCTACAGCCCACACAATTCACAAAGACAGAAAAAAATAGAACAATATTTTAATTGTTTGTGTAGCACACTTTGAGGGTGTCACCACCCTTTAACAGACAGACGCACGCTTGTCGCTGCTGCTTTAAGGATGCAGGTGCGGCTACAGCCCACACATTTCACAAAGACAGAAAAAAAAAGAACAATATTTTAATTGTTTGTGTAGCACACTTTGAGGGTGTCACCACCCTTTAACAGACAGACGCACGCTTGTCGCTGCTGCTTTGAGGATGCAGGTGGAATCTAGACGGGATTTGGAACCGAGGACACACTACCTCCATCAATTGTCTAAATCCCACTGCACTAATGTCGGATACCGGACGCACGTCTAACACCAACATAGCAGTCAAGGCCTCAGTTATACGTTTTGCTTCAGGATGACTGCTGTCGTACTTCATCCTCATCGCTAGGGACTGTTGGAGGGTCAATTGTTTAGTAAAAGTAGTGATGTTCCTACTTCCTCTCTGGGATGATGAACAACTCCCAGCAGCAGCAACAGCACTAGTAGGAAGTGGTTCTTGATCTTTCCCTATTTTATTTTTATCAGAGAAAGTTTGGTCCTCCATTTATGTTATATTGATATATATACGTGCGGCTAAAGCGCACACAAACACAGAAAATATTTTTTTATTTTTGCTGGAGAGTAGTGCACTTTGTGGGTTACACCACCCTTTAAGAAATGAGCCAGCCGGCTCTTTACTTATGGGACACAGGCGCACGCTTGGCGCTGCTCCTTTGTTGATGCACGTGCAGCCACAGTGCACACAAGTCACAAACACAGAAAATATATATTTTTTTGGTTTGGAGTGTACTTTGGGGGTTAAAGAACCCTTTAACGGTCAAGCCAGCCGGCCCTTTACTTATGACACAGGCGCACGCTTGGCACTACTTTGTTGATGCACGTGCGGCTACTGCGCACACAATTCACAAACACAGAAAATAATTTTTTTTTTGGTTTGGACTGGAGTGTACTTTCCGGGGTTACAGCACCCTTTAACGGTCAAGCCAGCCGGCCCTTTACTTATGACACAGGCGCACACTTGGCACTACTTTGTTGATGCACGTGCGGCTACTGCGCACACAATTCACAAACACAGAAAATAATTTTTTTTCGGTTTGGACTGGAGTGTACTTTGGGGGTTACAGCACCCTTTAACGGTCAAGCCAGCCGGCCCTTTACTTATGACACAGGCGCACGCTTGGCACTACTTTGTTGATGCACGTGCGGCTACTGCGCACACAATTCACAAACACAGAAAATAATTTTTTTTTTGGTTTGGACTGGAGTGTACTTTCGGGGGTTACAGCACCCTTTAACGGTCAAGCCAGCCGGCCCTTTACTTATGACACAGGCGCACGCTTGGCACTACTTTGTTGATGCACGTGCGGCTACTGCGCACACAATTCACAAACACAGAAAATAAATTTTTTTTTGGTTTGGACTGGAGTGTACTTTGGGGGTTACAGCACCCTTTAACGGTCAAGCCAGCCGGCCCTTTACTTATGACACAGGCGCACGCTTGGCACTACTTTGTTGATGCACGTGCGGCTACTGCGCACACAATTCATATACACAGAAAATAATTTTTTTTTTGGTTTGGACTGGAGTGTACTTTGGGGGTTACAGCACCCTTTAACGGTCAAGCCAGCCGGCCCTTTACTTATGACACAGGCGCACGCTTGGCACTACTTTGTTGATGCACGTGCGGCTACTGCGCACACAATTCACAAACACAGAAAATAATTTTTTTTTTGGTTTGGACTGGAGTGTACTTTCGGGGGTTACAGCACCCTTAACGGTCAAGCCAGCCGGCCCTTTACTTATGACACAGGCGCACGCTTGGCACTACTTTGTTGATGCACGTGCGGCTACTGCGCACACAATTCACAAACACAGAAAATAATTTTTTTTTTGGTTTGGACTGGAGTGTACTTTCGGGGGTTACAGCACCCTTAACGGTCAAGCCAGCCGGCCCTTTACTTATGACACAGGCGCACGCTTGGCACTACTTTGTTGATGCACGTGCGGCTACTGCGCACACAATTCACAAACACAGAAAATAATTTTTTTTTTGGTTTGGACTGGAGTGTACTTTCGGGGGTTACAGCACCCTTAACGGTCAAGCCAGCCGGCCCTTTACTTATGACACAGGCGCACGCTTGGCACTACTTTGTTGATGCACGTGCGGCTACTGCGCACACAATTCACAAACACAGAAAATAATTTTTTTTTGGTTTGGACTGGAGTGTACTTTCGGGGGTTACAGCACCCTTTAACGGTCAAGCCAGCCGGCCCTTTACTTATGACACAGGCGCACGCTTGGCACTACTTTGTTGATGCACGTGCGGCTACTGCACACACAATTCACAAACACAGAAAATATATTATTTTTTTAGCACTTGGGGGGAGCACCCCTGATGGACAGAGCACCCCCTGGACAACACTACAGCACCTCTTTAGGACTGGGACACTGCACAGGACTTTGGAGTGGACACAGCCCCTATGGAGAACTGACTGCACAACACAGTCCAGCCAGCCCCTATGGACTTTGAAGTAGTGGACACAGCCCCTATTAACAACAGCAGCACAGCACAACACAGCCAGCCCCTATGGACTTTGAAGTAGTGGACAACAGCAGCACTACACTACACTACACTACACAGCCCTAACTCCCACCCTCCCTCTTCACTGTCCACAGCCGAGTGAGAAAATGGCGCCGACGTGGGTACCTTATATAGGATCCAAAACCCGCGAGACTCGGAAGGCGGGATGATGACGTTTTGCCTCGATTTCAGATCCGAGTCAGGCGGGAAAAGTCGAGCCTGATTCGGATCGGACTCGGATCGGGGGGGCTCGGGGGGGTTCGGATTTCAGAAATCCGAACCCGCTCACCCCTATTTCTAACACATTAAAATCACCACAGACTTATATTTGGGCAACAGCAAAGCAGTGGTGTTTTCCCCGCATACATACATTTAAAAGCAATGGTCCCGTAACGCAAAAAGGATAATTATTACTTGGTTAAAACGCAATGTCAGTATATAAGGAAATGAATGTTTTCTGTAACTATGGCTTAGTAAATGACAATTGGACTGTGTTTGGAACCGTACTGATCTACTTTGTTTCCACAGCGTTCCGGTGACATCAATATGAAGATCGCAACATGCATTCTCAACTTATGGACCGTAGAGAGTTAAAACACCAAAATGTACCTTGTAAAATGTTAGCAGCTTAGTTATGCATGCAGGGGGGAATAAGGAGACAACAAGCTTTTGGAGGCTGATCTGTGTCCATTTGAAGTGACCTGTTTAGCATTTGTATCACACTGTTGGGATAGGAGTTTCACAGGTGGGGGGAGGAGTATGGCATTCTGAGGACACAAAGGCCGGCACACACACACACACTGGCAGATTTTGGAGGAGAGAGAGGTTTCCTCTCTCACAAGACAACAGAAAATGGATCTCAGTTCCCCTGGGTTATAGCTAAGTATAAATTGTGCAATATTTAGCCTATTTGGGTGTCTGTGGCTATTTTTGGTGTTAGTCTGTTGTTGGCTTGGCATGGTTTGTGGTTTGTGGCTTTCTGGGGATATTCATGGGTCTGTGTTGGCATGATGTGTTGTCTGGTCTGTGTTTTTCATCTGCACTGTAGGGTACAGTGGTCTGTTGTCAGCATGCAGGAAAGGGATTGATTGTGGAGTTGTCGTGATATTTGTGGATGATTGATGCTGGTTGATTGAGATCCTCTGGTGTGCTCTGTGTTGGGGCCTTCCCATGTGCTTGAACGGTATCTCTGCTTGGGAGAGATGGGCTTGGTGTGTGCTGTATACTCATGAATGTGATCATAGGGTGGTGTCAGTGTTGTATCGTGGAGGTTGAATTGATGGCAGCTTTGAATGGTCGTGGGTGGTTGCCGTGTGGTGTTGTGTGAGTCAGATGGGTATGTTGTCTGCGGTTTGTTGGAGATGGCTTGCCTCCATGTGGGGTGAACAAGGGAAATTGTGATTCTGCCCAGTTGTGGTGTTGTGTGGGTCAGATAGGTATATTGTCTTTGTTGTGGTTGTGGTCATTGATGGATGGATGATTTGTGGAGTTGCAGCTTGGTGCAGGGTGGAGTTTGCCTATGGATCATGAGGCTTGCAAACAAAGGAAAAACATGTGCTTCGGCCCTTCCCCCTCCCCACGGTCTAGTGACTACTGGATGAGGTCTGTTGTAGGATGGTATTGTTGAATATTGGAATCAGCTTGTGCTGTACATGATGGAATATTAAATGGTGCAGTGTTTGCCTGTTATGTTGGCATATGATATCCAGCTTGCATATTTAATTAACTATGGCATTATGGGAGATTTCAATGAGGTAGCTTCATAATGGAGTTTGTTTGTAGACCATGCGGTTTGGACAATAGGGCAGGAAGCATTCCCAACCCCCCCCTCACACACAAACACACACACACACCATCATCAGCCATCTTGAACATGTGCTCTCAGCAGACATTGATATCTCTCTCATTGTATTTTGATGTCTCTCTCTCTCTCTCTCTCTTATTGCTCATTGTATTTTGATCTTTAATAACCATTTCATGTATATTAACTGTACCTTATGACCTAATGTTTGTACAATTTATTTGCGCTCATTATTAGATCATAGCGTTGTAACATCTGTACTTTTAACCAGAATAATAACCTTTAGCGCTTTGGACCGCTATTCAACTGTCTCAGTATTTCATTAATGGTATAATCAAAATAGCGACATCTTGTGGTTTTAGAAGGTATAGGCAGGTTTTGTCTTAGAGGTTCTAGGCAGGTGAATCTTAGAGGTTTATAAGCAGGAATGTATTAAAAGGTTTATTTACAAATTCAACAGTGGGGGCTCATAGGTTTATCACACTATCTGATACACGGTAACACTCAGTCAGTTCTCTCTCAGCAAAAGGGTGGAGGCACCTTTTGAGAGACGCATTAATCTTTCATTACCACAGTGTTGCTGAGAGCGTACTGCCGGTTATTGTGTAGAGGAAGCGCTGATGAGAATCCAGGGACAAGAGAGGAAAAAAAAGGGTTATTTTCTCTGTTGATAGAACCTTACATTTAGAGGGGTTCTGCAGTATTGAGTATGCGGCTGAGACGCATTTTTGCGTACGCAGTTAAAAAGTCATTATACACTTGTGTGGTAGTCGCATAATTGTGTATGCGGCCGGTCGCACAATAGCGTATACGCACTTCCGGTTCTGCTGCCACGTGTTTGAATAAAGCCTTTGAGGTTTACATTTTTTTTCTATCTACCAATATCTGGGTTAAACGTTTATTTTCTGTGCAGAGAAAAAGTGTGTAACAGTGAGTGTATTGTTGGTAGGGGTAATTTATTCCCTAAAGTTAAGGGTACCGTATGATCCTTAAGGGCTAGGTGCAAGGGTTAGCCTAGTCGCTCGGTAAGCAGCTTTACCGTTCTAAAACACAGTAGCAGGTGTACATGTTGTCTTTGTTGTATAGAGGTGCGTGAGAGTGGCCGACATATAAACTCTCATAGGTCTGGAAGTTACCTTACTAAAGCTTATCCGGGTGTGGAAGTGGCCTGCTTCAAATCTTATCCAGGTGTGGAAGTTGCCTTACTAAATCTTATCCAGGTGTGTGGACGCTGCCGACTTAAATCGTTCACAGGTCAGTGAAAGTATCTTGATTGTCTTTCACCAGTTTAAATTTTTATTGAAAAGCGTAGGAGTTGTCTCAGAATGGGAGCCACGCAAACAGTACAAATGTTAGGCAATGATGTGCTGCTAATGGAAGCGCCGACCAGATCGGCCCGTCGTATCATGCATACTAAGTACGGTACTTAAGCAATAAGGTATTGTGATATATGGTTTAATATGACGAGAATGAGTGTTAGACCGTTTCCCAGAATTGGTGGTTTTGATAAAAATGTGTTAGACAATGTCCAGGATCACATCAGTATGGTGCGATCCCGAGAGAAAAAGATTAAGTATTTTGTTTAAAACTGTGGCAGCATGAAGGGGATGCGTGGCTTAACAATGTGCAAACGACGCAAACAAGCGTCGTGAGCACATTACCAGAGGATAAACCTGCAGCGCTGAATTGCAATGCGTGCGAGCTGCGAAATAGCGCATACGTGCGGCACGGTAGCGTTGTGGAAGGTAGTACAGATGGTTCACGCGCACCACCACCGTCATATGCGGATGGGGGTGTAGGTACAGTCAATGTGAAAACCCATAAAAATGTAACTAACCACTTATACCCTCTCTTAAGCTAAAAAAAAAAGAGATCCAGAGTAAGGTAGCTTAACTATTGTTTACTTTCTCCCTCCTATACCCCAACTACCAGTGCCCTCTTGCTTCCATATAAGGGAGAGGTACACTGCACATAGACACGAAAGCCTCAGAGTCCCAGGGACTAACCCAGTTTTGTTTGTCAAAGCTTTATAGAACTGTTTAAAATCTTTTCTGCCCGTATGTTTAAATGATATTAAACTGTTGTGCTTTATCTTTCACATACAGGACGCAAGGCTGCCAAAGACATACGACAGCCATATCCGGCTAAAGTTAAATACTTGTAGTACTGCCCTACCCAGGGGCCAAGGAAACAATAGAACCGTAGACATTTATAACAGAATTTTTTTTATTGCAGGAATTTTTGTATCAATACTGTATCCTTAGAATTAGTGATGGAAGGAATACTCATTTCACAAGTAATATCTTTTACAACATGTGTAAGGTGATAGGTACTAGTTTCAAGATCATCCCAGACCACCTGTCTGTCTCCCGTTGAGATACTGTTTGCCAGGTAGTCTCATGTGAAAATATTATTAGGTTACTGTGCAGGTTCTCATGACAATGTGTAAGAACAACAGGAATTGAAGTGTTATTTACTAACATGCCTGAAGCAAACTGTAATGATGTTAAACCTGGAGAAAAATTCATTTGATCTAATAATTTCTTGTGTTCAGATTGCCTGATTGATCGGGGGATAAAACCATATCCGACGTGTTAACAAAATTCTGCATCCTCAAAGGGTGGCCGACTAAGATGCCAGAGTCCATTCCACCAAATACAGGGAGGATTAATCTACCGGGGGAGATACAAGGCGGAGACGAGGTCGATAGCATGGACCTGTCGATCGCGAGCTTGTGCCGGGAAGATTAAAAGGTGACTGTGAGCTATCTGAGCTAAAGAAATTGCAGATCAGTGTTGCAGCAATGGACCAGTCCACTGTGTTCATTTTTGTATTCTTTTTCAGAGTTTTCACCATCCTGAGTTGCTCGGGGATTTCCTGGTTTCGGTGATGGGGGACTGATACAGACAATGGGAGCTGATGTCGGCATTGATGCAGTGGAGTCGAAAGCAGGAGAGATATGCCAATCAGGGGAGTGTCTGACTAATCATAGTACAGTAATAATTAATTGTATTATAACCCTGATTAAGAACATACCCTATGCTAAGGTAACCTGAATTTGAGTGGTCATGCATAAATATAATGTTTATGTTGTTTTAAATTATCTTAGGTAATGCAGTCCCAACCCCTTCCAAGGCTCCCCTTATAGGATAGGTGCATCCCCACATCTTTCCCATGATCCCTTAAGGATCCACGGTGTGCGTATAAGGGCAGTTTTATGTCCCTCCCGGAGATGCATTATCTGAATGGTTCAAATGACCACACTGTGTCATACCATAAAAACATTGAACGGTATATTCTCATTCATGGCTAAACAGATTCAGAATAGGTTGTGATAGCGCATGATTGGCTATCAAAGGGTGGACTGTCGAAACCGGATAATTGGGTAAGACAGAATCTGTTTGCAATCAGAAAAATCTGCACGACGCCATCTTGTGAATGGCAGCAAGACTCCATTTTAGAAAAGAGAGCTTACACAAGCGCCATTTTGTCAAAAATACATAGTACACAATCCACAGTGCAAAGTTGCTAAAAGTAGCACGAACAGCTTTTTAACAATCTTCCCCAAACACATACCGACAGTGTTCACAATACATAAAATAACTTTCCAACACATTAAAATCACCACAGACTTATATTTGGGCAACAGCAAAGCAGTGGTGTTTTCCCCGCATACATACATTTAAAAGCAATGGTCCCGTAACGCAAAAAGGATAATTATTACTTGGTTTAAACGCAATGTCAGTATATAAGGAAATGAATGTTTTCTGTAACTATGGCTTAGTAAATGACAATTGGACTGTGTTTGGAACCGTATTGATCTACTTTGTTTCCACAGCGTTCCGGTGACATCAATATGAAGATCGCAACATGCATTCTCAACTTATGGACCGTAGAGAGTTAAAACACCAAAATGTACCTTGTAAAATGTTAGCAGCTTAGTTATGCATGCAGGGGGGAATAAGGAGACAACAAGCTTTTGGAGGCTGATCTGTGTCCATTTGAAGTGACCTGTTTAGCATTTGTATCACACTGTTGTGATAGGAGTTTCACAGGTGGGGGGAGGAGTATGGCATTCTGAGGACACAAAGGCTGGCACACACACACACACTGGCAGATTTTGGAGGAGAGAGAGGTTTCCTCTCTCACAAGACAACGGAAAATGGATCTCAGTTCCCCTGGGTTATAGCTAAGTATAAATTGTGCAATATTTAGCCTATTTGGGTGTCTGTGGCTATTTTTGGTGTTAGTCTGTTGTTGGCTTGGCATGGTTTGTGGTTTGTGGCTTTCTGGGGATATTCATGGGTCTGTGTTGGCATGCAGTGGATGATGTGTTGTCTGGTCTGTGTTTTTCATCTGCACTGTAGGGTACAGTGGTCTGTTGTCAGCATGCAGGAAAGGGATTGATTGTGGAGTTGTCGTGATATTTGTGGATGATTGATGCTGGTTGATTGAGATCCCCTGGTGTGCTCTGTGTTGGGGCCTTCCCATGTGCTTGAACGGTATCTCTGCTTGGGAGAGATGGGCTTGGTGTGTGCTGTATACTCATGAATGTGATCATAGGGTGGTGTCAGTGTTGTATCGTGGAGGTTGAATTGATGGCAGCTTTGAATGGTCATGGGTGGTTGCCGTGTGGTGTTGTGTGAGTCAGATGGGTATGTTGTCTGCGGTTTGTTGGAGATGGCTTGCCTCCATGTGGGGTGAACAAGGGAAATTGTGATTCTGCCCAGTTGTGGTGTTGTGTGGGTCAGATAGGTATGTTGTCTTTGTTGTGGTTGTGGTCATTGATGGATGGATGATTTGCGGAGTTGCAGCTTGGTGCAGGGTGGAGTTTGCCTATGGATCATGAGGCTTGCAAACAAAGGAAAAACATGTGCTTCGGCCCTTCCCCCTCCCCACGGTCTAGTGACTACTGGATGAGGTCTGTTGTAGGATGGTATTGTTGTATATTGGAATCAGCTTGTGTTGTACATGATGGAATATTAAATGGTGCAGTGTTTGCCTGATGTGTTGGCATATGATATCCAGCTTGCATATTTAATTAACTATGGCATTATGGGAGATTTCAATGAGGTAGCTTCATAATGGAGTTTGTTTGTAGACCATGCGGTTTGGACAATAGGGCAGGAAGCATTCCCAACCCCCCCCCTCACACACAAACACACACACACACACCATCACCAGCCATCTTGAACATGTGCTCTCAGCAGACATTGATATCTCTCTCATTGTATTTTGATGTCTCTCTCTCTCTCTCCCTCTCTCTCTCTCTCTCTCTCTTATTGCTCATTGTATTTTGAACTTTAATAACCGTTTCATGTATATTAACTGTACCTTATGACCTAATGTTTGTACAATTTATTTGCGCTCATTATTAGATTATAGCGTTGTAACATCTGTACTTTTAACCTGAATAATAATCTTTAGGGCTTTGGACCGCTATTCAACTGTCTCAGTATTTCATTAATGGTATAATCAAAATAGCGATATCTTGTGGTTTTAGAAGGTATAGGCAGGTTTTGTCTTAGAGGTTCTAGGCAGGTGAATCTTAAAGGTTTTTAGGCAGGAAAGTATTAAAAGGTTTATTTACAAATTCAACAGGATATAATGTGCAAAAAGTATCTATCTCCTATGCATTTGCATTTTAGTTGGATGGTATTGCACAGCCACTTTCTTGAGGCTGAGCAATACTATCCACATCTGAGTCAGAGGCCCTTTCTCTAATGCTAACCCTATCCATAATGCTAACTCTATCCATAATGCTAACCCTATCCATAATGCTAACCCTATCCATAATGCTAACTGTATCCATAATGCTAACTCTATCCATAATGCTAACTCTATCCATAATGCTAACACTATCCGTAATGCTAACCCTATCCATAATGCTTACCCTATCCATAATGCTAACCCTATCCATAAAGCTAACCCTATCCATAATGCTAACCCTATCTATAATGCTAACTCTATCCATAATGCTAACTCTATCCATAATGCTAACTCAATCCATAATGCTAACCCTATCCATAATGCTAACCCTATCTATAATGCTAACTCTATCCATAATGCTAACTATATCCATAATGCTAACCCTATCCATAATGCTAACCCTATCCATAATGCTAACTCTATCCATAATGCTAACCCTATCCCTAATGCTATCCCTATCCCTAATGCTAACCCTATCCATAATGCTAACCCTATCCCTAATGCTAACCCTATCCCTGAACCCTAATCCTAAACCTATCCCTAATGCTAACCCTATCCCTGAACCCTAATGCTAACCATATTTATAACCCTAATGCTAATCCTATACTTAACTTTAATGCTAACCCTAACCTTAACGCTAAGCCTAACCCTAATGCTAACCCTATTATTATTATTTATTTATTACCAATTATTTCTATAGCGCAGACACATATTCCGCAGCGCTTTAAATAGAATATTTGGCCAATCACATTGGTCCCTGCCCCAGTGGAGCTTACACACACAAAGCTATCCACAAAACTACTGCTAACCCTATTTCTAACCCTATTGCTAATCTTAACCCTATCCATAATCCAAATGCTAACCCTAACCTTAATGCTAATCCTAACCCTAATGCTAACCATAACCCTAAGGTTAACCCTATCACTAACCATAACGCTAACCCTCTCCCTAACCCTAATGCTAACCCAATTCCTATTCCTAATTTCCTAATGCTAAAAATAACCCTCGTGCTAACCCTATCCCTAACCAAAATACTAACCCTATCCCTAAAGTTAATGCTAACCTTGTCCTTAGCCTTAATGCTAACCCTGTCCCTAACCCTAATGCTAACCCTGTCCCTAACAATAATGCTAATCCTACCCCTAACACTTATGCTAATCCTATCCCTAACCCTAATGCAAATATTATCCCTAACCCTAATGCTAATGCTATCCCTAACTCTAATGCTAATGCTATCCCTAACTCTAATACTAATGCTATCCCTTACTCTAATGCTAATCCTACCCCTAACTCTAATGATAATCCTACCCCTAACTCTAATGCTAATCATACCCATAACTCTAATGCTAATATTATCCCTAACCCTAATGCTAATGCTATCCCTAACTCTAATGCTAATGCAATCCCTAACTCTAATACTAATCCTACCCCTAACTCTAATGCTAATCCTACCTCTAACTCTAATGCTAATACTACCCCTAACTCTAATGCTATCCCTAACTCTAATGCTAATCCTACCCCTAACTCTAATGCTAATGCTATCCCTAACTCTAATGCTAATCCTACCCCTAACTCTAATGCTAATCCTTCCCCTAACTCTAATGCTAATCCTACCCCTAACTCTAAAGCTAATGCTATCCCTAACTCTAATGCTAATGCTACCCCTAACTCTAATGCTAATCCTACTCCTAACTCTAATGCTAATGCTATCCCTAACACTAATGTTAATCCTACCCCAAACTCTAATGCTAATGCTATCCCTAAATCTAATGCTAATCCTACCCCTAACTCTAATGCTATTGCTATCCCTAACTCTGATGCCTATCCTACCCCTAACTCTAATGGTAATGCTATCCCTATTCTAATGCTAATGCTATCCCTAACTCTAACGCAAACCCTACCCCTAACTCTAATGCTAATGCTATCCCTAACTCTAATGCTAATGCTATCCCTAACTCTAATGCTAATCCTACCCCAAACTCTAATGCTAATCCTACCCCTAACTCTAATGCGAATGCTATCCCTAACTCTAATGCTAATCCTACCCCTAACTCTAATGCTATCCTTAACTCTAATGCTAATGCTATCCCTAACTCTAATGCTTTTCCTACCCCTAACTCTAATGCTAATCCTACCCCTAACTCTAATGCTAATCCTACAACTAACTCCAATGCTAATGCTATCCCTATTCTAATGCTAATGCTATCCCTAACTCTAATGCTAATCCTACCCCTAACTCTAATGCTAATGCTATCCCTAACTCTAATTCTAATCCTACCCCTAACTCTAATGCTATCCCTAACTCTAATGCTAATCCTACCCCTAACTCTAAAGCTAATGCTATCCCTAACTCTAATGCTAATGCTATCCCTAACTCTAATGCTAATCCTACCCCTAACTCTAATGCTAATGCTATCCCTAACTCTAATGCTAATGCTATCCCTAACTCTAATGCTAATGCTATCCCTAACTCTAATGCTAATCCTACCCCTAACTCTAATGCTAATGCTATCCCTAACTCTAATGCTAATCCTACCCCTAACTCTAATGCTAATGCTATCCTTAACTCTAATGCTAATACTATCCCTAACTCTAATGCTTATCCTACCCCTAACTCTAATGCTAATCCTACCCCTAACTCTAATGCTAATCCTACAACTAACTCTAATGCTAATGTTATCCCTATTCTAATGCTAATGCTATCCCTAACTCTAATGCTAATCCTACCCCTAACTCTAATGCTAATGCTATCCCTAACTCTAATGCTAATGCTATCCCTAACTCTAATGCTAATCCTACCCCTAACTCAAATGCTAATCCTACCCCTAACTCTAATGCTAATGCTACCCTTAACTCTAATGCTAATCCTACCCCTATCTCTAATGCTAATCCTACCCCTAACTCTAATGCTAATGCTATTCCTAACTCTAATGCTAATCCTACCCCTAACTCTAATGCTAATTCTATCCCTAACTCTAATGCTAATGCAATCCCTAACTCTAATGCTAATCCTATCCCTAACTCTAATGCTAATGCTATCCCTAACTCTAATGCTAATGCTATCCCTAACTCTAATGCTAATGCTATCCCTAACTCTAATGCTAATGCTATCACTAACTCTAATGCAAACCCTAACTCTAATGCTAATGCTATCCCTAACTCTAATGCTATTGCTATCCCTAACTCTAATACTAATCCTACCCCTAACTCTAGTGCTATCCCTAACTCTAATGCTAATGCTATCCCTAACTCTAATGCTAATGCTATCCCTAACTCTAATGCTAATGCTATCCCTAACTCTAATGCTAATGCTATCCCTAGCTCTAATGCTAATGCTATCCTTAACTCTAATGCTAATGCTATCAGTAACTCTAATGCTAATCCTACCCCTAACTCTAATGCTAATGCTAACCCTAACTCTAATGCTAATCCTATCCCTATCCCTATCCCTAACTCTACTGCTATCCCTAACTCTAATGCTAATGCTATCCTTAACTCTAATGCTAATGCTATCCCTAACTCTAATGCTAATGATATCCCTAACTCTAATGCTATTGCTATCCCTAACTCTAATGCTAATCCTACCCCTAACTCTAATGCTAATCCTACCCCTAACTCTAATGCTAATCCTACAACTAACTCTAATGCTAATGCTTTCCCTTTTCTAATGCTAATGCTATCCCTAACTCTAATGCTAATCCTACCCCTAACTCTAATGCTAATGCTATCCCTAACTCTAATGCTAATGCTACCCCTAACTCTAATGCTAATACTACCCCTAACTCTAATGCTAATGCTGTCCCTAACTCTAATGCTAATCCTACCCCTAACTCTAATGCTAATCCTACCCCTAACTCTAATGCTAATGCTATCCCTAACTCTAATGCTAATCCTACCCCTAACTCTAATGCTAATGCTATCCTTAACTCTAATGCTAATGCTATCCCTAACTCTAATGCCAATCCTACCCCTAACTCTAATGCTAATGCTATCCCTATCTCTAATGCTAATCCTACCCCTAACTCTAATGCTAATCGTACCCCTAACTCTAATGCTAATGCTACCCTTAACTCTAATGCTAATCCTACCCCTAACTCTAATGCTAATTCTACCCCTAACTCTAATGCTAATCCTACCCCTAACTCTAATGCTAATGCTATCCCTAACTCTAAAGCTAATGCTATCCCTAACTCTAAAGCTAGTCCTACCCCTAACTCTATTGCTAATCCTACCCCTAACTCTAATGCTTATGCTATCCCTATTCTAATGCTAATGCTATCCCTAACTCTAATGCTAATGCTATCACTAACTCTATTGCTAATGCTATCCCTATAATCTAATGCTAATGCTATCCCTAACTCTAATGCGAATGCTATCCCTAACTCTAATACTAATCCTACCCCTAACTCTAGTGCTATCCCTAACTCTAATGCTAATGCTATCCCTAACTCTAATGCTAATGCTATCCCTAACTCTAATGCTAATGCTATCCCTTACTCTAATACTAATGCTATCCCTAGCTCTAATGCTAATGCTATCCCTATCTCTAATGCTAATGCTATCAGTAACTCTAATGCTAATCCTACCTCTAACTGTAATGCTAATGTTATCCCTAACTCTAATGCTAATCCTATCCCTAACCCTAACTCTAATGCTATCCCTAACTCTAATGCTAATGCTATCCCTAACTCTAATGCTAATCCTACCCCTAACTCTAATGCTAATCCTACCCCTAACTCTAATGCTAATGCTATCCCTAACTCTAATGCTAATCCTACCCCTAACTCTAATGCTAATGCTATCCTTTACTCTAATGCTAATGCTATCCCTAACTCTAATGCTATCCCTAACTCTAATGCTAATCCTACCCCAACTCTAATGCTAATCCTACCCCTAACTCTAATGCTATCCCTAACTCTAATGCTAATGTTATCCCTAACTCTAATGCTAATGCTATCCCTAACTCTAATACTAATCCTACCCCTAACTCTAGTGCTATCCCTAACTCTAATGCTAATGCTATCCCTAACTCTAATGCTAATGCTATCCCTAACTCTAATGCTAATGCTATCCCTAACTCTAATGCTAATGCTATCCCTAACTCTAATGCTAATGTTATCCCTAGCTCTAATGCTAATGCAATCCCTAACTCTAATGCTAATGCTATCGGTAACTCTAATGCTAATCCTACCCCTAACTCTAATGCTAATGCTATCCCTAACTCTAATGCTAATCCTATCCCTATCCCTAACTCTACTGCTATCCCTAACTCTAATGCTAATGCTATCCCTAACTCTAATGCTAATCCTACCCCTAACTCTAATGCTAATCCTACCCCTAACTCTAATGCTAATGCTATCCCTAACTCTAATGCTAATCCTACCCCTAACTCTAATGCTAATGCTATCCTTAACTCTAATGCTAATGCAATCCCTAACTCTAATGCTAATGATATCCCTAACTCTAATGCTAATGCTATCCCTAACTCTAATGCTAATCCTACCCCTAACTCTAATGCTAATCCTACCCCTAACTCTAGTTGCTAATCCTACAACTAACTCTAATGCTAATGCTTTCCCTTTTCTAATGCTAATGCTATCCCTAACTCTAATGCTAATCCTACCCCTGACTCTAATGCTAATGCTATCCCTAACTCTAATGCTAATGCTATCCCTAACTCTAATGCTAATCCTACCCCTAACTCTAAAGCTAATGCTATCCCTAACTCTAATGCTATTCCTACCCCTAACTCTAATGCTAATCCTACCCCTAACTCTAATGCTAATGCTATCCCTAACTCTAATGCTAATGCTATCCCTAACTCTAATGCTAATGCTATCCCTACCTCTAATGCTAATCCTACCCCTAACTCTAATGCTAATGCTATCCCTAACTCTAATGCTAATCCTACCCCTAACTCTAATGCTAATGCTATCCTTAACTCTAATGCTAATGCTATCCCTAACTCTAATGCTTATCCTACCCCTAACTCTAATGCTAATCCTACCCCTAACTCTAATGCTAATCCTACAACTAACTCTAATGCTAATGCTATCCCTACTCTAATGCTAATGCTATCCCTAACTCTAATGCTAATCCTACCCCTAACTCAAATGCTAATCCTACCCCTAACTCTAATGCTAATGCTACCCTTAACTCTAATGCTAATCCTACCCCTATCTCTAATGCTAATCCTACCCCTAACTCTAATGCTAATGCTATCCCTAACTCTAATGCTAATCCTACCCCTAACTCTAATGCTAATTCTATCCCTAACTCTAATGCTAATGCAATCCCTAACTCTAATGCTAATCCTATCCCTAACTCTAATGCTAATGCTATCCCTAACTCTAATGCTAGTGCTATCCCTAACTCTAATGCTAATGCTATCCCTAACTCTAATGCTAATGCTATCACTAACTCTAATGCTAACCCTAACTCTAATGCTAATGCTATCCCTAACTCTAATGCTAATGCTATCCCTAACTCTAATACTAATCCTACCCCTAACTCTAGTGCTATCCCTAACTCTAATGCTAATGCTATCCCTAACTCTAATGCTAATTCTATCCCTAACTCTAATGCTAATGCTATCCCTAACTCTAATGCTAATGCTATCCCTAGCTCTAATGCTAATGCTATCCCTAACTCTAATGCTAATGCTATCAGTAACTCTAATGCTAATCCTACCCCTAACTCTAATGCTAATGCTATCCCTAACTCTAATGCTAATCCTATCCCTATCCCTATCCCTAACTCTACTGCTATCCCTAACTCTAATGCTAATGCTATCCTTAACTCTAATGCTAATGCTATCCCTAACTCTAATGCTAATGATATCCCTAACTCTAATGCTAATGCTATCCCTAACTCTAATGCTAATCCTACCCCTAACTCTAATGCTAATCCTACCCCTAACTCTAATGCTAATCCTACAACTAACTCTAATGCTAATGCTTTCCCTTTTCTAATGCTAATGCTATCCCTAACTCTAATGCTAATCCTACCCCTAACTCTAATGCTAATGCTATCCCTAACTCTAATGCTAATGCTACCCCTAACTCTAATGCTAATACTACCCCTAACTCTAATGCTAATGCTGTCCCTAACTCTAATGCTAATCCTACCCCTAACTCTAATGCTAATCCTACCCCTAACTCTAATGCTAATGCTATCCCTAACTCTAATGCTAATCCTACCCCTAACTCTAATGCTAATGCTATCCTTAACTCTAATGCTAATGCTATCCCTAACTCTAATGCCAATCCTACCCCTAACTCTAATGCTAATGCTATCCCTATCTCTAATGCTAATCCTACCCCTAACTCTAATGCTAATCGTACCCCTAACTCTAATGCTAATGCTACCCTTAACTCTAATGCTAATCCTACCCCTAACTCTAATGCTAATACTACCCCTAACTCTAATGCTAATCCTACCCCTAACTCTAATGCTAATGCTATCCCTAACTCTAATGCTAATGCTATCCCTAACTCTAAAGCTAGTCCTACCCCTAACTCTATTGCTAATCCTACCCCTAACTCTAATGCTTATGCTATCCCTATTCTAATGCTAATGCTATCCCTAACTCTAATGCTAATGCTATCACTAACTCTAATGCTAATGCTATCCCTACAATCTAATGCTAATGCTATCACTAACTCTAATGCTAATGCTTTCCCTAACTCTAATACTAATCCTACCCCTAACTCTAGTGCTATCCCTAACTCTAATGCTAATGCTATCCCTAACTCTAATGCTAATGCTATCCCTAACTCTAATGCTAATGCTATCCCTAACTCTAATGCTAATGCTATCCCTTACTCTAATACTAATGCTATCCCTAGCTCTAATGCTAATGCTATCCCTAACTCTAATGCTAATGCTATCAGTAACTCTAATGCTAATCCTACCTCTAACTGTAATGCTAATGTTATCCCTAACTCTAATGCTAATCCTATCCCTAACCCTAACTCTAATGCTATCCCTAACTCTAATGCTAATGCTATCCCTAACTCTAATGCTAATCCTACCCCTAACTCTAATGCTAATCCTACCCCTAACTCTAATGCTAATGCTATCCCTAACTCTAATGCTAATCCTACCCCTAACTCTAATGCTAATGCTATCCTTTACTCTAATGCTAATGCTATCCCTAACTCTAATGCTATCCCTAACTCTAATGCTAATCCTACCCCAACTCTAATGCTAATGCTACCCCTAACTCTAATGCTATCCCTAACTCTAATGCTAATGTTATCCCTAACTCTAATGCTAATGCTATCCCTAACTCTAATACTAATCCTACCCCTAACTCTAGTGCTATCCCTAACTCTAATGCTAATGCTATCCCTAACTCTAATGCTAATCCTACCCCTAACTCTAGTTGCTAATCCTACAACTAACTCTAATGCTAATGCTTTCCCTTTTCTAATGCTAATGCTATCCCTAACTCTAATGCTAATCCTACCCCTAACTCAAATGCTAATCCTACCCCTAACTCTAATGCTAATGCTATCCTTAACTCTAATGCTAATGCTATCCCTAACTCTAATGCTTATCCTACCCCTAACTCTAATGCTAATCCTACCCCTAACTCTAATGCTAATCCTACAACTAACTCTAATGCTAATGCTATCCCTATTTAAATGCTAATGCTATCCCTAACTCTAATGCTAATCCTACCCCTAACTCTAATGCTAATGCTATCCCTAACTCTAATGCTAATGCTATCCCTCACTCTAATGCTAATCCTACCCCTAACTCAAATGCTAATCCTACCCCTAACTCTAATGCTAATGCTACCCTTAACTCTAATGCTAATCCTACCCCTATCTCTAATGCTAATCCTACCCCTAACTCTAATGCTAATTCTATCCCTAACTCTAATGCTAATGCAATCCCTAACTCTAATGCTAATCCTATCCCTAACTCTAATGCTAATGCTATCCCTAACTCTAATGCTAATGCTATCCCTAACTCTAATGCTAATGCTATCCCTAACTCTAATGCTAATGCTATCACTAACTCTAATGCAAACCCTAACTCTAATGCTAATGCTATCCCTAACTCTAATGCTATTGCTATCCCTAACTCTAATACTAATCCTACCCCTAACTCTAGTGCTATCCCTAACTCTAATGCTAATGCTATCCCTAACTCTAATGCTAATGCTATCCCTAACTCTAATGCTAATGCTATCCCTAACTCTAATGTTAATGCTATCCCTAGCTCTAATGCTATTGCTATCCTTAACTCTAATGCTAATGCTATCAGTAACTCTAATGCTAATCCTACCCCTAACTCTAATGCTAATGCTATCCCTAACTCTAATGCTAATCCTATCCCTATCCCTAACTCTACTGCTATCCCTAACTCTAATGCTAATGCTATCCTTAACTCTAATGCTAATGCTATCCCTAACTCTAATGCTAATGATATCCCTAACTCTAATGCTAATGCTATCCCTAACTCTAATGCTAATCCTACCCCTAACTCTAATGCTAATCCTACCCCTAACTCTAATGCTAATCCTACAACTAACTCTAATGCTAATGCTTTCCCTTTTCTAATGCTAATGCTATCCCTAACTCTAATGCTAATCCTACCCCTAACTCTAATGCTAATGCTGTCCCTAACTCTAATGCTAATCCTACACCTAACTCTAATGCTAATCCTACCCCTAACTCTAATGCTAATGCTATCCCTAACTCTAATGCTAATCCTACCCCTAACTCTAATGCTAATGCTATCCTTAACTCTAATGCTAATGCTATCCCTAACTCTAATGCCAATCCTACCCCTAACTCTAATGCTAATTCTACCCCTAACTCTAATGCTAATCCTACCCCTAACTCTAATGCTAATGCTATCCCTAACTCTAAAGCTAATGCTATCCCTAACTCTAAAGCTAGTCCTACCCCTAACTCTATTGCTAATCCTACCCCTAACTCTAATGCTTATGCTATCCCTATTCTAATGCTAATGCTATCCCTAACTCTAATGCTAATGCTATCACTAACTCTATTGCTAATGCTATCCCTATAATCTAATGCTAATGCTATCCCTAACTCTAATGCTAATGCTATCCCTAACTCTAATACTAATCCTACCCCTAACTCTAGTGCTATCCCTAACTCTAATGCTAATGCTATCCCTAACTCTAATACTAATCCTACCCCTAACTCTAGTGCTATCCCTAACTCTAATGCTAATGCTATCCCTAACTCTAATGCTAATGCTATCACTAACTCTATTGCTAATGCTATCCCTATAATCTAATGCTAATGCTATCCCTAACTCTAATGCTAATGCTATCCCTAACTCTAATACTAATCCTACCCCTAACTCTAGTGCTATCCCTAACTCTAATGCTAATGCTATCCCTAACTCTAATACTAATCCTACCCCTAACTCTAGTGCTATCCCTAACTCTAATGCTAATGCTATCCCTAACTCTAATGCTAATGCTATCCCTAACTCTAATGCTAATGCTATCCCTTACTCTAATACTAATGCTATCCCTAGCTCTAATGCTAATGCTATCCCTATCTCTAATGCTAATGCTATCAGTAACTCTAATGCTAATCCTACCTCTAACTGTAATGCTAATGTTATCCCTAACTCTAATGCTAATCCTATCCCTAACCCTAACTCTAATGCTATCCCTAACTCTAATGCTAATGCTATCCCTAACTCTAATGCTAATCCTACCCCTAACTCTAATGCTAATCCTACCCCTAACTCTAATGCTAATGCTATCCCTAACTCTAATGCTAATCCTACCCCTAACTCTAATGCTAATGCTATCCTTTACTCTAATGCTAATGCTATCCCTAACTGTAATGCTATCCCTAACTCTAATGCTAATCCTACCCCAACTCTAATGCTAATCCTACCCCTAACTCTAATGCTATCCCTAACTCTAATGCTAATGTTATCCCTAACTCTAATGCTAATGCTATCCCTAACTCTAATACTAATCCTACCCCTAACTCTAGTGCTACCCCTAACTCTAATGCTAATGCTATCCCTAACTCTAATGCTAATCCTACCCCTAACTCTAATGCTAATTCTATCCCTAACTCTAATGCTAATGCAATCCCTAACTCTAATGCTAATCCTATCCCTAACTCTAATGCTAATGCTATCCCTAACTCTAATGCTAATGCTATCCCTAACTCTAATGCTAATGCTATCCCTAACTCTAATGCTAATGCTATCACTAACTCTAATGCTAACCCTAACTCTAATGCTAATGCTATCCCTAACTCTAATACTAATCCTACCCCTAACTCTAGTGCTATCCCTAACTCTAATGCTATCCCTAACTCTAATGCTAATGCTATCCCTAACTCTAATGCTAATGCTATCCTTAACTCTAATGCTAATGCTATCCCTAACTCTAATACTAATCCTACCCCTAACTCTAGTGCTATCCCTAACTCTAATGCTATCCCTAACTCTAATGCTAATGCAATCCCTAACTCTAATGCTAATGATATCCCTAACTCTAATGCTAATGCTATCCCTAACTCTAATGCTAATCCTACCCCTAACTCTAATGCTAATCCTACAACTAACTCTAATGCTAATGCTTTCCCTTTTCTAATGCTAATGCTATCCCTAACTCTAATGCTAATCCTACCCCTAACTCTAATGCTAATGCTATCCCTAACTCTAATGCTAATGCTACCCCTAACTCTAATGCTAATACTACCCCTAACTGTAATGCTAATGCTGTCCCTAACTCTAATGCTAATCCTACCCCTAACTCTAATGCTAATCCTACCCCTAACTCTAATGCTAATTCTATCCCTAACTCTAATGCTAATGCAATCCCTAACTCTAATGCTAATCCTATCCCTAACTCTAATGCTAATGCTATCCCTAACTCTAATGCTAATGCTATCCCTAACTCTAATGCTAATGCTATCCCTAACTCTAATGCTAATGCTATCACTAACTCTAATGCAAACCCTAACTCTAATGCTAATGCTATCCCTAACTCTAATGCTATTGCTATCCCTAACTCTAATACTAATCCTACCCCTAACTCTAGTGCTATCCCTAACTCTAATGCTAATGCTATCCCTAACTCTAATGCTAATGCTATCCCTAACTCTAATGCTAATGCTATCCCTAACTCTAATGCTAATGCTATCCCTAGCTCTAATGCTAATGCTATCCTTAACTCTAATGCTAATGCTATCAGTAACTCTAATGCTAATCCTACCCCTAACTCTAATGCTAATGCTATCCCTAACTCTAATGCTAATCCTATCCCTATCCCTATCCCTAACTCTACTGCTATCCCTAACTCTAATGCTAATGCTACCCCTAACTCTAATGCTAATACTACCCCTAACTGTAATGCTAATGCTGTCCCTAACTCTAATGCTAATCCTACCCCTAACTCTAATGCTAATCCTACCCCTAACTCTAATGCTAATTCTATCCCTAACTCTAATGCTAATGCAATCCCTAACTCTAATGCTAATCCTATCCCTAACTCTAATGCTAATGCTATCCCTAACTCTAATGCTAATGCTATCCCTAACTCTAATGCTAATGCTATCCCTAACTCTAATGCTAATGCTATCACTAACTCTAATGCAAACCCTAACTCTAATGCTAATGCTATCCCTAACTCTAATGCTATTGCTATCCCTA
Organism: Taudactylus pleione; assembly: GCA_031769625.1. Taxonomy (NCBI): domain Eukaryota; kingdom Metazoa; phylum Chordata; class Amphibia; order Anura; family Myobatrachidae; genus Taudactylus; species Taudactylus pleione. The sequence continues at coordinate 1,158,828 of JAUIMM010000562.1, forward strand.
ACTCTAATACTAATCCTACCCCTAACTCTAGTGCTATCCCTAACTCTAATGCTAATGCTATCCCTAACTCTAATGCTAATGCTATTCCTAACTCTAATGCTAATGCTATCCCTAACTCTAATGCTAATGCTATCCCTAGCTCTAATGCTAATGCTATCCTTAACTCTAATGCTAATGCTATCAGTAACTCTAATGCTAATCCTACCCCTAACTCTAATGCTAATGCTATCCCTAACTCTAATGCTAATCCTATCCCTATCCCTATCCCTAACTCTACTGCTATCCCTAACTCTAATGCTAATGCTATCCTTAACTCTAATGCTAATGCTATCCCTAACTCTAATGCTAATGATATCCCTAACTCTAATGCTAATGCTATCCCTAACTCTAATGCTAATCCTACCCCTAACTCTAATGCTAATCCTACCCCTAACTCTAATGCTAATCCTACAACTAACTCTAATGCTAATGCTTTCCCTTTTCTAATGATAATGCTATCCCTAACTCTAATGCTAATCCTACCCCTAACTCTAATGCTAATGCTATCCCTAACTCTAATGCTAATGCTACCCCTAACTCTAATGCTAATACTACCCCTAACTCTAATGCTAATGCTGTCCCTAACTCTAATGCTAATCCTACCCCTAACTCTAATGCTAATCCTACCCCTAACTCTAATGCTAATGCTATCCCTAACTCTAATGCTAATCCTACCCCTAACTCTAATGCTAATGCTATCCTTAACTCTAATGCTAATGCTATCCCTAACTCTAATGCCAATCCTACCCCTAACTCTAATGCTAATTTTACCCCTAACTCTAATGCTAATCCTACCCCTAACTCTAATGCTAATGCTATCCCTAACTCTAAAGCTAATGCTATCCCTAACTCTAAAGCTAGTCCTACCCCTAACTCTATTGCTAATCCTACCCCTAACTCTAATGCTTATGCTATCCCTATTCTAATGCTAATGCTATCCCTAACTCTAATGCTAATGCTATCACTAACTCTATTGCTAATGCTATCCCTATAATCTAATGCTAATGCTATCCCTAACTCTAATGCTAATGCTATCCCTAACTCTAATACTAATCCTACCCCTAACTCTAGTGCTATCCCTAACTCTAATGCTAATGCTATCCCTAACTCTAATACTAATCCTACCCCTAACTCTAGTGCTATCCCTAACTCTAATGCTAATGCTATCCCTAACTCTAATGCTAATGCTATCACTAACTCTATTGCTAATGCTATCCCTATAATCTAATGCTAATGCTATCCCTAACTCTAATGCTAATGCTATCCCTAACTCTAATACTAATCCTACCCCTAACTCTAGTGCTATCCCTAACTCTAATGCTAATGCTATCCCTAACTCTAATACTAATCCTACCCCTAATTCTAGTGCTATCCCTAACTCTAATGCTAATGCTATCCCTAACTCTAATGCTAATGCTATCCCTAACTCTAATGCTAATGCTATCCCTTACTCTAATACTAATGCTATCCCTAGCTCTAATGCTAATGCTATCCCTATCTCTAATGCTAATGCTATCAGTAACTCTAATGCTAATCCTACCTCTAACTGTAATGCTAATGTTATCCCTAACTCTAATGCTAATCCTATCCCTAACCCTAACTCTAATGCTATCCCTAACTCTAATGCTAATGCTATCCCTAACTCTAATGCTAATCCTACCCCTAACTCTAATGCTAATCCTACCCCTAACTCTAATGCTAATGCTATCCCTAACTCTAATGCTAATCCTACCCCTAACTCTAATGCTAATGCTATCCTTTACTCTAATGCTAGTGCTATCCCTAACTCTAATGCTAATGCTATCCCTAACTCTAATACTAATCCTACCCCTAACTCTAGTGCTATCCCTAACTCTAATGCTAATGCTATCCCTAACTCTAATGCTAATGCTATCCCTAACTCTAATGCTAATGCTATCCCTTACTCTAATACTAATGCTATCCCTAGCTCTAATGCTAATGCTATCCCTATCTCTAATGCTAATGCTATCAGTAACTCTAATGCTAATCCTACCTCTAACTGTAATGCTAATGTTATCCCTAACTCTAATGCTAATCCTATCCCTAACCCTAACTCTAATGCTATCCCTAACTCTAATGCTAATGCTATCCCTAACTCTAATGCCAATCCTACCCCTAACTCTAATGCTAATTCTAACCCTAACTCTAATGCTAATCCTACCCCTAACTCTAATGCTAATGCTATCCCTAACTCTAAAGCTAATGCTATCCCTAACTCTAAAGCTAGTCCTACCCCTAACTCTATTGCTAATCCTACCCCTAACTCTAATGCTTATGCTATCCCTATTCTAATGCTAATGCTATCCCTAACTCTAATGCTAATGCTATCACTAACTCTATTGCTAATGCTATCCCTATAATCTAATGCTAATGCTATCCCTAACTCTAATGCTAATGCTATCCCTAACTCTAATACTAATCCTACCCCTAACTCTAGTGCTATCCCTAACTCTAATGCTAATGCTATCCCTAACTCTAATACTAATCCTACCCCTAACTCTAGTGCTATCCCTAACTCTAATGCTAATGCTATCCCTAACTCTAATGCTAATGCTATCACTAACTCTATTGCTAATGCTATCCCTATAATCTAATGCTAATGCTATCCCTAACTCTAATGCTAATGCTATCCCTAACTCTAATACTAATCCTACCCCTAACTCTAGTGCTATCCCTAACTCTAATGCTAATGCTATCCCTAACTCTAATACTAATCCTACCCCTAACTCTAGTGCTATCCCTAACTCTAATGCTAATGCTATCCCTAACTCTAATGCTAATGCTATCCCTAACTCTAATGCTAATGCTATCCCTTACTCTAATACTAATGCTATCCCTAGCTCTAATGCTAATGCTATCCCTATCTCTAATGCTAATGCTATCAGTAACTCTAATGCTAATCCTACCTCTAACTGTAATGCTAATGTTATCCCTAACTCTAATGCTAATCCTATCCCTAACCCTAACTCTAATGCTATCCCTAACTCTAATGCTAATGCTATCCCTAACTCTAATGCTAATCCTACCCCTAACTCTAATGCTAATCCTACCCCTAACTCTAATGCTAATGCTATCCCTAACTCTAATGCTAATCCTACCCCTAACTCTAATGCTAATGCTATCCTTTACTCTAATGCTAATGCTATCCCTAACTGTAATGCTATCCCTAACTCTAATGCTAATCCTACCCCAACTCTAATGCTAATCCTACCCCTAACTCTAATGCTATCCCTAACTCTAATGCTAATGTTATCCCTAACTCTAATGCTAATGCTATCCCTAACTCTAATACTAATCCTACCCCTAACTCTAGTGCTACCCCTAACTCTAATGCTAATGCTATCCCTAACTCTAATGCTAATCCTACCCCTAACACTAATGCTAATTCTATCCCTAACTCTAATGCTAATGCAATCCCTAACTCTAATGCTAATCCTATCCCTAACTCTAATGCTAATGCTATCCCTAACTCTAATGCTAATGCTATCCCTAACTCTAATGCTAATGCTATCCCTAACTCTAATGCTAATGCTATCACTAACTCTATTGCTAATGCTATCCCTATAATCTAATGCTAATGCTATCCCTAACTCTAATGCTAATGCTATCCCTAACTCTAATACTAATCCTACCCCTAACTCTAGTGCTATCCCTAACTCTAATGCTAATGCTATCCCTAACTCTAATACTAATCCTACCCCTAACTCTAGTGCTATCCCTAACTCTAATGCTAATGCTATCCCTAACTCTAATGCTAATGCTATCACTAACTCTATTGCTAATGCTATCCCTATAATCTAATGCTAATGCTATCCCTAACTCTAATGCTAATGCTATCCCTAACTCTAATACTAATCCTACCCCTAACTCTAGTGCTATCCCTAACTCTAATGCTAATGCTATCCCTAACTCTAATACTAATCCTACCCCTAATTCTAGTGCTATCCCTAACTCTAATGCTAATGCTATCCCTAACTCTAATGCTAATGCTATCCCTAACTCTAATGCTAATGCTATCCCTTACTCTAATACTAATGCTATCCCTAGCTCTAATGCTAATGCTATCCCTATCTCTAATGCTAATGCTATCAGTAACTCTAATGCTAATCCTACCTCTAACTGTAATGCTAATGTTATCCCTAACTCTAATGCTAATCCTATCCCTAACCCTAACTCTAATGCTATCCCTAACTCTAATGCTAATGCTATCCCTAACTCTAATGCTAATCCTACCCCTAACTCTAATGCTAATCCTACCCCTAACTCTAATGCTAATGCTATCCCTAACTCTAATGCTAATCCTACCCCTAACTCTAATGCTAATGCTATCCTTTACTCTAATGCTAGTGCTATCCCTAACTCTAATGCTAATGCTATCCCTAACTCTAATACTAATCCTACCCCTAACTCTAGTGCTATCCCTAACTCTAATGCTAATGCTATCCCTAACTCTAATGCTAATGCTATCCCTAACTCTAATGCTAATGCTATCCCTTACTCTAATACTAATGCTATCCCTAGCTCTAATGCTAATGCTATCCCTATCTCTAATGCTAATGCTATCAGTAACTCTAATGCTAATCCTACCTCTAACTGTAATGCTAATGTTATCCCTAACTCTAATGCTAATCCTATCCCTAACCCTAACTCTAATGCTATCCCTAACTCTAATGCTAATGCTATCCCTAACTCTAATGCCAATCCTACCCCTAACTCTAATGCTAATTCTAACCCTAACTCTAATGCTAATCCTACCCCTAACTCTAATGCTAATGCTATCCCTAACTCTAAAGCTAATGCTATCCCTAACTCTAAAGCTAGTCCTACCCCTAACTCTATTGCTAATCCTACCCCTAACTCTAATGCTTATGCTATCCCTATTCTAATGCTAATGCTATCCCTAACTCTAATGCTAATGCTATCACTAACTCTATTGCTAATGCTATCCCTATAATCTAATGCTAATGCTATCCCTAACTCTAATGCTAATGCTATCCCTAACTCTAATACTAATCCTACCCCTAACTCTAGTGCTATCCCTAACTCTAATGCTAATGCTATCCCTAACTCTAATACTAATCCTACCCCTAACTCTAGTGCTATCCCTAACTCTAATGCTAATGCTATCCCTAACTCTAATGCTAATGCTATCACTAACTCTATTGCTAATGCTATCCCTATAATCTAATGCTAATGCTATCCCTAACTCTAATGCTAATGCTATCCCTAACTCTAATACTAATCCTACCCCTAACTCTAGTGCTATCCCTAACTCTAATGCTAATGCTATCCCTAACTCTAATACTAATCCTACCCCTAACTCTAGTGCTATCCCTAACTCTAATGCTAATGCTATCCCTAACTCTAATGCTAATGCTATCCCTAACTCTAATGCTAATGCTATCCCTTACTCTAATACTAATGCTATCCCTAGCTCTAATGCTAATGCTATCCCTATCTCTAATGCTAATGCTATCAGTAACTCTAATGCTAATCCTACCTCTAACTGTAATGCTAATGTTATCCCTAACTCTAATGCTAATCCTATCCCTAACCCTAACTCTAATGCTATCCCTAACTCTAATGCTAATGCTATCCCTAACTCTAATGCTAATCCTACCCCTAACTCTAATGCTAATCCTACCCCTAACTCTAATGCTAATGCTATCCCTAACTCTAATGCTAATCCTACCCCTAACTCTAATGCTAATGCTATCCTTTACTCTAATGCTAATGCTATCCCTAACTGTAATGCTATCCCTAACTCTAATGCTAATCCTACCCCAACTCTAATGCTAATCCTACCCCTAACTCTAATGCTATCCCTAACTCTAATGCTAATGTTATCCCTAACTCTAATGCTAATGCTATCCCTAACTCTAATACTAATCCTACCCCTAACTCTAGTGCTACCCCTAACTCTAATGCTAATGCTATCCCTAACTCTAATGCTAATCCTACCCCTAACTCTAATGCTAATTCTATCCCTAACTCTAATGCTAATGCAATCCCTAACTCTAATGCTAATCCTATCCCTAACTCTAATGCTAATGCTATCCCTAACTCTAATGCTAATGCTATCCCTAACTCTAATGCTAATGCTATCCCTAACTCTAATGCTAATGCTATCACTAACTCTATTGCTAATGCTATCCCTATAATCTAATGCTAATGCTATCCCTAACTCTAATGCTAATGCTATCCCTAACTCTAATACTAATCCTACCCCTAACTCTAGTGCTATCCCTAACTCTAATGCTAATGCTATCCCTAACTCTAATACTAATCCTACCCCTAACTCTAGTGCTATCCCTAACTCTAATGCTAATGCTATCCCTAACTCTAATGCTAATGCTATCACTAACTCTATTGCTAATGCTATCCCTATAATCTAATGCTAATGCTATCCCTAACTCTAATGCTAATGCTATCCCTAACTCTAATACTAATCCTACCCCTAACTCTAGTGCTATCCCTAACTCTAATGCTAATGCTATCCCTAAATCTAATACTAATCCTACCCCTAACTCTAGTGCTATCCCTAACTCTAATGCTAATGCTATCCCTAACTCTAATGCTAATGCTATCCCTAACTCTAATGCTAATGCTATCCCTTACTCTAATACTAATGCTATCCCTAGCTCTAATGCTAATGCTATCCCTATCTCTAATGCTAATGCTATCAGTAACTCTAATGCTAATCCTACCCCTAACTCTAATGCTAATCCTACCCCTAACTCTAATGCTAATGCTATCCCTAACTCTAATGCTAATCCTACCCCTAACTCTAATGCTAATGCTATCCTTTACTCTAATGCTAATGCTATCCCTAACTGTAATGCTATCCCTAACTCTAATGCTAATCCTACCCCAACTCTAATGCTAATCCTACCCCTAACTCTAATGCTAATGCTATCACTAACTCTATTGCTAATGCTATCCCTATAATCTAATGCTAATCCTACCCCTAACTCAAATGCTAATCCTACCCCTAACTCTAATGCTAATGCTATCCCTAACTCAAATGCTAATCCTACCCCTAACTCTAATGCTAATGCTATCCCTAACTCTAATGCTAATCCTACCCCTAACTCTAATGCTAATCCTACCCCTAACTCTAATGCTAATGCTATCCTTAACTCTAATGCTAATGCTATCCCTTACTCTAATGCTTATCCTACCCCTAACTCTAATGCTAATCCTACCCCTAACTCTAATGCTAATCCTACAACTAACTCTAATGCTAATGCTATCCCTATTCTAATGCTAATGCTATCCCTAACTCTAATGCTAATCCTACCCCTAACTCTAATGCTAATGCTATCCCTAACTCTAATGCTTATCCTACCCCTAACTCTAATGCTAATCCTACCCCTAACTCTAATGCTAATCCTACAACTAACTCTAATGCTAATGCTATCCCTATTCTAATGCTAATGCTATCCCTAACTCTAATGCTAATCCTACCCCTAACTCTAATGCTAATGCTATCCCTAACTCTAATGCTAATGCTATCCCTAACTCTAATGCTAATCCTACCCCTAACTCTAATGCTAATGCTATCCCTAACTCTAATGCTAATGCTACCCCTAACTCTAATGCTAATCCTACCCCTAACTCTAAAGCTAATGCTATCCCTAACTCTAATGCTATTCCTACCCCTAACTCTAATGCTAATCCTACCCCTAACTCTAATGCTAATGCTATCCCTAACTCTAATGCTAATGCTATCCCTAACTCTAATGCTAATGCTATCCCTAACTCTAATGCTAATCCTACCCCTAACTCTAATGCTAATGCTATCCCTAACTCTAATGCTAATCCTACCCCTAACTCTAATGCTAATGCTATCCTTAACTCTAATGCTAATGCTATCCCTAACTCTAATGCTTATCCTACCCCTAACTCTAATGCTAATCCTACCCCTAACTCTAATGCTAATCCTACAACTAACTCTAATGCTAATGCTATCCCTATTCTAATGCTAATGCTATCCCTAACTCTAATGCTAATCCTACCCCTAACTCTAATGCTAATGTTATCCCTAACTCTAATGCTAATGCTATCCCTAACTCTAATGCTAATCCTACCCCTAACTCAAATGCTAATCCTACCCCTAACTCTAATGCTAATGCTACCCTTAACTCTAATGCTAATCCTACCCCTATCTCTAATGCTAATCCAACCCCTAACTCTAATGCTAATGCTATCCCTAACTCTAATGCTAATCCTACCCCTAACTCTAATGCTATTTCTATCCCTAACTCTAATGCTAATGCAATCCCTAACTCTAATGCTAATCCTATCCCTAACTCTAATGCTAATGCTATCCCTAACTCTAATGCTAATGCTATCCCTAACTCTAATGCTAATGCTATCCCTAACTCTAATGCTAATGCTATCACTAACTCTAATGCTAACCCTAACTCTAATGCTAATGCTATCCCTAACTCTAATACTAATCCTACCCCTAACTCTAGTGCTATCCCTAACTCTAATGCTAATGCTATCCCTAACTCTAATGCTAATGCTATCCCTAACTCTAATGCTAATGCTATCCCTAACTCTAATGCTAATGCTATCCCTAACTCTAATGCTAATGATATCCCTAACTCTAATGCTAATGCTATCCCTAACTCTAATGCTAATCCTACCCCTAACTCTAATGCTAATCCTACCCCTAACTCTAATGCTAATCCTACAACTAACTCTAATGCTAATGCTTTCCCTTTTCTAATGATAATGCTATCCCTAACTCTAATGCTAATCCTACCCCTAACTCTAATGCTAATGCTATCCCTAACTCTAATGCTAATGCTACCCCTAACTCTAATGCTAATACTACCCCTAACTCTAATGCTAATGCTGTCCCTAACTCTAATGCTAATCCTACCCCTAACTCTAATGCTAATCCTACCCCTAACTCTAATGCTAATGCTATCCCTAACTCTAATGCTAATCCTACCCCTAACTCTAATGCTAATGCTATCCTTAACTCTAATGCTAATGCTATCCCTAACTCTAATGCCAATCCTACCCCTAACTCTAATGCTAATTTTACCCCTAACTCTAATGCTAATCCTACCCCTAACTCTAATGCTAATGCTATCCCTAACTCTAAAGCTAATGCTATCCCTAACTCTAAAGCTAGTCCTACCCCTAACTCTATTGCTAATCCTACCCCTAACTCTAATGCTTATGCTATCCCTATTCTAATGCTAATGCTATCCCTAACTCTAATGCTAATGCTATCACTAACTCTATTGCTAATGCTATCCCTATAATCTAATGCTAATGCTATCCCTAACTCTAATGCTAATGCTATCCCTAACTCTAATACTAATCCTACCCCTAACTCTAGTGCTATCCCTAACTCTAATGCTAATGCTATCCCTAACTCTAATACTAATCCTACCCCTAACTCTAGTGCTATCCCTAACTCTAATGCTAATGCTATCCCTAACTCTAATGCTAATGCTATCACTAACTCTATTGCTAATGCTATCCCTATAATCTAATGCTAATGCTATCCCTAACTCTAATGCTAATGCTATCCCTAACTCTAATACTAATCCTACCCCTAACTCTAGTGCTATCCCTAACTCTAATGCTAATGCTATCCCTAACTCTAATACTAATCCTACCCCTAATTCTAGTGCTATCCCTAACTCTAATGCTAATGCTATCCCTAACTCTAATGCTAATGCTATCCCTAACTCTAATGCTAATGCTATCCCTTACTCTAATACTAATGCTATCCCTAGCTCTAATGCTAATGCTATCCCTATCTCTAATGCTAATGCTATCAGTAACTCTAATGCTAATCCTACCTCTAACTGTAATGCTAATGTTATCCCTAACTCTAATGCTAATCCTATCCCTAACCCTAACTCTAATGCTATCCCTAACTCTAATGCTAATGCTATCCCTAACTCTAATGCTAATCCTACCCCTAACTCTAATGCTAATCCTACCCCTAACTCTAATGCTAATGCTATCCCTAACTCTAATGCTAATCCTACCCCTAACTCTAATGCTAATGCTATCCTTTACTCTAATGCTAGTGCTATCCCTAACTCTAATGCTAATGCTATCCCTAACTCTAATACTAATCCTACCCCTAACTCTAGTGCTATCCCTAACTCTAATGCTAATGCTATCCCTAACTCTAATGCTAATGCTATCCCTAACTCTAATGCTAATGCTATCCCTTACTCTAATACTAATGCTATCCCTAGCTCTAATGCTAATGCTATCCCTATCTCTAATGCTAATGCTATCAGTAACTCTAATGCTAATCCTACCTCTAACTGTAATGCTAATGTTATCCCTAACTCTAATGCTAATCCTATCCCTAACCCTAACTCTAATGCTATCCCTAACTCTAATGCTAATGCTATCCCTAACTCTAATGCCAATCCTACCCCTAACTCTAATGCTAATTCTAACCCTAACTCTAATGCTAATCCTACCCCTAACTCTAATGCTAATGCTATCCCTAACTCTAAAGCTAATGCTATCCCTAACTCTAAAGCTAGTCCTACCCCTAACTCTATTGCTAATCCTACCCCTAACTCTAATGCTTATGCTATCCCTATTCTAATGCTAATGCTATCCCTAACTCTAATGCTAATGCTATCACTAACTCTATTGCTAATGCTATCCCTATAATCTAATGCTAATGCTATCCCTAACTCTAATGCTAATGCTATCCCTAACTCTAATACTAATCCTACCCCTAACTCTAGTGCTATCCCTAACTCTAATGCTAATGCTATCCCTAACTCTAATACTAATCCTACCCCTAACTCTAGTGCTATCCCTAACTCTAATGCTAATGCTATCCCTAACTCTAATGCTAATGCTATCACTAACTCTATTGCTAATGCTATCCCTATAATCTAATGCTAATGCTATCCCTAACTCTAATGCTAATGCTATCCCTAACTCTAATACTAATCCTACCCCTAACTCTAGTGCTATCCCTAACTCTAATGCTAATGCTATCCCTAACTCTAATACTAATCCTACCCCTAACTCTAGTGCTATCCCTAACTCTAATGCTAATGCTATCCCTAACTCTAATGCTAATGCTATCCCTAACTCTAATGCTAATGCTATCCCTTACTCTAATACTAATGCTATCCCTAGCTCTAATGCTAATGCTATCCCTATCTCTAATGCTAATGCTATCAGTAACTCTAATGCTAATCCTACCTCTAACTGTAATGCTAATGTTATCCCTAACTCTAATGCTAATCCTATCCCTAACCCTAACTCTAATGCTATCCCTAACTCTAATGCTAATGCTATCCCTAACTCTAATGCTAATCCTACCCCTAACTCTAATGCTAATCCTACCCCTAACTCTAATGCTAATGCTATCCCTAACTCTAATGCTAATCCTACCCCTAACTCTAATGCTAATGCTATCCTTTACTCTAATGCTAATGCTATCCCTAACTGTAATGCTATCCCTAACTCTAATGCTAATCCTACCCCAACTCTAATGCTAATCCTACCCCTAACTCTAATGCTATCCCTAACTCTAATGCTAATGTTATCCCTAACTCTAATGCTAATGCTATCCCTAACTCTAATACTAATCCTACCCCTAACTCTAGTGCTACCCCTAACTCTAATGCTAATGCTATCCCTAACTCTAATGCTAATCCTACCCCTAACTCTAATGCTAATTCTATCCCTAACTCTAATGCTAATGCAATCCCTAACTCTAATGCTAATCCTATCCCTAACTCTAATGCTAATGCTATCCCTAACTCTAATGCTAATGCTATCCCTAACTCTAATGCTAATGCTATCCCTAACTCTAATGCTAATGCTATCACTAACTCTATTGCTAATGCTATCCCTATAATCTAATGCTAATGCTATCCCTAACTCTAATGCTAATGCTATCCCTAACTCTAATACTAATCCTACCCCTAACTCTAGTGCTATCCCTAACTCTAATGCTAATGCTATCCCTAACTCTAATACTAATCCTACCCCTAACTCTAGTGCTATCCCTAACTCTAATGCTAATGCTATCCCTAACTCTAATGCTAATGCTATCACTAACTCTATTGCTAATGCTATCCCTATAATCTAATGCTAATGCTATCCCTAACTCTAATGCTAATGCTATCCCTAACTCTAATACTAATCCTACCCCTAACTCTAGTGCTATCCCTAACTCTAATGCTAATGCTATCCCTAAATCTAATACTAATCCTACCCCTAACTCTAGTGCTATCCCTAACTCTAATGCTAATGCTATCCCTAACTCTAATGCTAATGCTATCCCTAACTCTAATGCTAATGCTATCCCTTACTCTAATACTAATGCTATCCCTAGCTCTAATGCTAATGCTATCCCTATCTCTAATGCTAATGCTATCAGTAACTCTAATGCTAATCCTACCCCTAACTCTAATGCTAATCCTACCCCTAACTCTAATGCTAATGCTATCCCTAACTCTAATGCTAATCCTACCCCTAACTCTAATGCTAATGCTATCCTTTACTCTAATGCTAATGCTATCCCTAACTGTAATGCTATCCCTAACTCTAATGCTAATCCTACCCCAACTCTAATGCTAATCCTACCCCTAACTCTAATGCTAATGCTATCACTAACTCTATTGCTAATGCTATCCCTATAATCTAATGCTAATCCTACCCCTAACTCAAATGCTAATCCTACCCCTAACTCTAATGCTAATGCTATCCCTAACTCAAATGCTAATCCTACCCCTAACTCTAATGCTAATGCTATCCCTAACTCTAATGCTAATCCTACCCCTAACTCTAATGCTAATCCTACCCCTAACTCTAATGCTAATGCTATCCTTAACTCTAATGCTAATGCTATCCCTTACTCTAATGCTTATCCTACCCCTAACTCTAATGCTAATCCTACCCCTAACTCTAATGCTAATCCTACAACTAACTCTAATGCTAATGCTATCCCTATTCTAATGCTAATGCTATCCCTAACTCTAATGCTAATCCTACCCCTAACTCTAATGCTAATGCTATCCCTAACTCTAATGCTTATCCTACCCCTAACTCTAATGCTAATCCTACCCCTAACTCTAATGCTAATCCTACAACTAACTCTAATGCTAATGCTATCCCTATTCTAATGCTAATGCTATCCCTAACTCTAATGCTAATCCTACCCCTAACTCTAATGCTAATGCTATCCCTAACTCTAATGCTAATGCTATCCCTAACTCTAATGCTAATCCTACCCCTAACTCTAATGCTAATGCTATCCCTAACTCTAATGCTAATGCTACCCCTAACTCTAATGCTAATCCTACCCCTAACTCTAAAGCTAATGCTATCCCTAACTCTAATGCTATTCCTACCCCTAACTCTAATGCTAATCCTACCCCTAACTCTAATGCTAATGCTATCCCTAACTCTAATGCTAATGCTATCCCTAACTCTAATGCTAATGCTATCCCTAACTCTAATGCTAATCCTACCCCTAACTCTAATGCTAATGCTATCCCTAACTCTAATGCTAATCCTACCCCTAACTCTAATGCTAATGCTATCCTTAACTCTAATGCTAATGCTATCCCTAACTCTAATGCTTATCCTACCCCTAACTCTAATGCTAATCCTACCCCTAACTCTAATGCTAATCCTACAACTAACTCTAATGCTAATGCTATCCCTATTCTAATGCTAATGCTATCCCTAACTCTAATGCTAATCCTACCCCTAACTCTAATGCTAATGTTATCCCTAACTCTAATGCTAATGCTATCCCTAACTCTAATGCTAATCCTACCCCTAACTCAAATGCTAATCCTACCCCTAACTCTAATGCTAATGCTACCCTTAACTCTAATGCTAATCCTACCCCTATCTCTAATGCTAATCCAACCCCTAACTCTAATGCTAATGCTATCCCTAACTCTAATGCTAATCCTACCCCTAACTCTAATGCTATTTCTATCCCTAACTCTAATGCTAATGCAATCCCTAACTCTAATGCTAATCCTATCCCTAACTCTAATGCTAATGCTATCCCTAACTCTAATGCTAATGCTATCCCTAACTCTAATGCTAATGCTATCCCTAACTCTAATGCTAATGCTATCACTAACTCTAATGCTAACCCTAACTCTAATGCTAATGCTATCCCTAACTCTAATACTAATCCTACCCCTAACTCTAGTGCTATCCCTAACTCTAATGCTAATGCTATCCCTAACTCTAATGCTAATGCTATCCCTAACTCTAATGCTAATGCTATCCCTAACTCTAATGCTAATGCTATCCCTAGCTCTAATGCTAATGCTATCCCTAACTCTAATGCTAATGCTATCAGTAACTCTAATGCTAATCCTACCCCTAACTCTAATGCTAATGCTATCCCTAACTCTAATGCTAATCCTATCCCTATCCCTATCCCTAACTCTACTGCTATCCCTAACTCTAATGCTAATGCTATCCTTAACTCTAATGCTAATGCAATCCCTAACTCTAATGCTAATGATATCCCTAACTCTAATGCTAATGCTATCCCTAACTCTAATGCTAATCCTACCCCTAACTCTAATGCTAATCCTACCCCTAACTCTAATGCTAATCCTACAACTAACTCTAATGCTAATGCTTTCCCTTTTCTAATGCTAATGCTATCCCTAACTCTAATGCTAATCCTACCCCTAACTCTAATGCTAATGCTATCCCTAACTCTAATGCTAATGCTACCCCTAACTCTAATGCTAATACTACCCCTAACTCTAATGCTAATGCTGTCCCTAACTCTAATGCTAATCCTACCCCTAACTCTAATGCTAATCCTACCCCTAACTCTAATGCTAATGCTATCCCTAACTCTAATGCTAATCCTACCCCTAACTCTAATGCTAATGCTATCCTTAACTCTAATGCTAATGCTATCCCTAACTCTAATGCCAATCCTACCCCTAACTCTAATGCTAATGCTATCCCTATCTCTAATGCTAATCCTACCCCTAACTCTAATGCTAATCATACCCCTAACTCTAATGCTAATGCTACCCTTAACTCTAATGCTAATCCTACCCCTAACTCTAATGCTAATCCTACCCCTAACTCTAATGCTAATCCTACCCCTAACTCTAATGCTAATGCTATCCCTAACTCTAATGCTAATGCTATCCCTAACTCTAAAGCTAGTCCTACCCCTAACTCTATTGCTAATCCTACCCCTAACTCTATTGCTTATGCTATCCCTATTCTAATGCTAATGCTATCCCTAACTCTAATGCTAATGCTATCACTAACTCTAATGCTAATGCTATCCCTACAATCTTATGCTAATGCTATCCCTAACTCTAATGCTAATGCTATCCATAACTCTAATACTAATCCTACCCCTAACTCTAGTGCTATCCCTAACTCTAATGCTAATGCTATCCCTAACTCTAATGCTAATGCTATCCCTAACTCTAATGCTAATGCTATCCCTAACTCTAATGCTAATGCTATCCCTTACTCTAATACTAATGCTATCCCTAGCTCTAATGCTAATACTATCCCTAACTCTAATGCTAATGCTATCAGTAACTCTAATGCTAATCCTACCTCTAACTGTAATGCTAATGTTATCCCTAACTCTAATGCTAATCCTACCCCTAACTCTAGTGCTATCCCTAACTCTAATGCTAATGCTATCCCTAACTCTAATGCTATGCTATCCCTAGCTCTAATGCTAATGCTATCCCTATCTCTAATGCTAATGCTATCAGTAACTCTAATGCTAATCCTACCCCTAACTCTAATGCTAATCCTACCCCTAACTCTAATGCTAATGCTATCCCTAACTCTAATGCTAATCCTACCCCTAACTCTAATGCTAATGCTATCCTTTACTCTAATGCTAATGCTATCCCTAACTGTAATGCTATCCCTAACTCTAATGCTAATCCTACCCCAACTCTAATGCTAATCCTACCCCTAACTCTAATGCTAATGCTATCACTAACTCTATTGCTAATGCTATCCCTATAATCTAATGCTAATCCTACCCCTAACTCAAATGCTAATCCTACCCCTAACTCTAATGCTAATGCTATCCCTAACTCAAATGCTAATCCTACCCCTAACTCTAATGCTAATGCTATCCCTAACTCTAATGCTAATCCTACCCCTAACTCTAATGCTAATCCTACCCCTAACTCTAATGCTAATGCTATCCTTAACTCTAATGCTAATGCTATCCCTAACTCTAATGCTTATCCTACCCCTAACTCTAATGCTAATCCTACCCCTAACTCTAATGCTAATCCTACAACTAACTCTAATGCTAATGCTATCCCTATTCTAATGCTAATGCTATCCCTAACTCTAATGCTAATCATACCCCTAACTCTAATGCTAATGCTATCCCTAACTCTAATGCTTATCCTACCCCTAACTCTAATGCTAATCCTACCCCTAACTCTAATGCTAATCCTACAACTAACTCTTATGCTAATGCTATCCCTATTCTAATGCTAATGCTATCCCTAACTCTAATGCTAATCCTACCCCTAACTCTAATGCTAATGCTATCCCTAACTCTAATGCTAATGTTATCCCTAACTCTAATGCTAATCCTACCCCTAACTCTAATGCTAATGCTATCCCTAACTCTAATGCTAATGCTACCCCTAACTCTAATGCTAATCCTACCCCTAACTCTAAAGCTAATGCTATCCCTAACTCTAATGCTATTCCTACCCCTAACTCTAATGCTAATCCTACCCCTAACTCTAATGCTAATGCTATCCCTAACTCTAATGCTAATGCTATCCCTAACTCTAATGCTAATGCTATCCCTAACTCTAATGCTAATCCTACCCCTAACTCTAATGCTAATGCTATCCCTAACTCTAATGCTAATCCTACCCCTAACTCTAATGCTAATGCTATCCTTAACTCTAATGCTAATGCTATCCCTAACTCTAATGCTTATCCTACCCCTAACTCTAATGCTAATCCTACCCCTAACTCTAATGCTAATCCTACAACTAACTCTAATGCTAATGCTATCCCTATTCTAATGCTAATGCTATCCCTAACTCTAATGCTAATCCTACCCCTAACTCTAATGCTAATGTTATCCCTAACTCTAATGCTAATGCTATCCCTAACTCTAATGCTAATCCTACCCCTAACTCAAATGCTAATCCTACCCCTAACTCTAATGCTAATGCTACCCTTAACTCTAATGCTAATCCTACCCCTATCTCTAATGCTAATCCTACCCCTAACTCTAATGCTAATGCTATCCCTAACTCTAATGCTAATCCTACCCCTAACTCTAATGCTATTTCTATCCCTAACTCTAGTGCTAATGCAATCCCTAACTCTAATGCTAATCCTATCCCTAACTCTAATGCTAATGCTATCCCTAACTCTAATGCTAATGCTATCCCTAACTCTAATGCTAATGCTATCCCTAACTCTAATGCTAATGCTATCACTAACTCTAATGCTAACCCTAACTCTAATGCTAATGCTATCCCTAACTCTAATACTAATCCTACCCCTAACTCTAGTGCTATCCCTAACTCTAATGCTAATGCTATCCCTAACTCTAATGCTAATGCTATTCCTAACTCTAATGCTAATGCTATCCCTAACTCTAATGCTAATGCTATCCCTAGCTCTAATGCTAATGCTATCCCTAACTCTAATGCTAATGCTATCAGTAACTCTAATGCTAATCCTACCCCTAACTCTAATGCTAATGCTATCCCTAACTCTAATGCTAATCCTATCCCTATCCCTATCCCTAACTCTACTGCTATCCCTAACTCTAATGCTAATGCTATCCTTAACTCTAATGCTAATGCAATCCCTAACTCTAATGCTAATGATATCCCTAACTCTAATGCTAATGCTATCCCTAACTCTAATGCTAATCCTACCCCTAACTCTAATGCTAATCCTACCCCTAACTCTAATGCTAATCCTACAACTAACTCTAATGCTAATGCTTTCCCTTTTCTAATGCTAATGCTATCCCTAACTCTAATGCTAATCCTACCCCTAACTCTAATGCTAATGCTATCCCTAACTCTAATGCTAATGCTACCCCTAACTCTAATGCTAATACTACCCCTAACTCTAATGCTAATGCTGTCCCTAACTCTAATGCTAATCCTACCCCTAACTCTAATGCTAATCCTACCCCTAACTCTAATGCTAATGCTATCCCTAACTCTAATGCTAATCCTACCCCTAACTCTAATGCTAATGCTATCCTTAACTCTAATGCTAATGCTATCCCTAACTCTAATGCCAATCCTACCCCTAACTCTAATGCTAATGCTATCCCTATCTCTAATGCTAATCCTACCCCTAACTCTAATGCTAATCATACCCCTAACTCTAATGCTAATGCTACCCTTAACTCTAATGCTAATCCTACCCCTAACTCTAATGCTAATCCTACCCCTAACTCTAATGCTAATCCTACCCCTAACTCTAATGCTAATGCTATCCCTAACTCTAATGCTAATGCTATCCCTAACTCTAAAGCTAGTCCTACCCCTAACTCTATTGCTAATCCTACCCCTAACTCTATTGCTTATGCTATCCCTATTCTAATGCTAATGCTATCCCTAACTCTAATGCTAATGCTATCACTAACTCTAATGCTAATGCTATCCCTACAATCTTATGCTAATGCTATCCCTAACTCTAATGCTAATGCTATCCATAACTCTAATACTAATCCTACCCCTAACTCTAGTGCTATCCCTAACTCTAATGCTAATGCTATCCCTAACTCTAATGCTAATGCTATCCCTAACTCTAATGCTAATGCTATCCCTAACTCTAATGCTAATGCTATCCCTTACTCTAATACTAATGCTATCCCTAGCTCTAATGCTAATACTATCCCTAACTCTAATGCTAATGCTATCAGTAACTCTAATGCTAATCCTACCTCTAACTGTAATGCTAATGTTATCCCTAACTCTAATGCTAATCCTACCCCTAACTCTAGTGCTATCCCTAACTCTAATGCTAATGCTATCCCTAACTCTAATGCTAATGCTATCCCTAACTCTAATGCTAATGCTATCCCTAACTCTAATGCTAATGCTATCCCTTACTCTAATACTAATGCTATCACTAACCCTAACTCTAATGCTATCCCTAACTCTAATGCTAATGCTATCCCTAACTCTAATGCTTATGCTATCCCTATTCTAATGCTAAAGCTATCCCTAACTCTAATGCTAATGCTATCACTAACTCTAATGCTAATGCTATCCCTACAATCTAATGCTAATGCTATCCCTAACTCTAATGCTAATGCTATCCCTAACTCTAATACTAATCCTACCCCTAACTCTAGTGCTATCCCTAACTCTAATGCTAATGCTATCCCTAACTCTAATGCTAATGCTACCCCTAACTCTAATGCTAATCCTACCCCTAACTCTAAAGCTAATGCTATCCCTAACTCTAATGCTATTCCTACCCCTAACTCTAATGCTAATCCTACCCCTAACTCTAATGCTAATGCTATCCCTAACTCTAATGCTAATGCTATCCCTAACTCTAATGCTAATGCTATCCCTAACTCTAATGCTAATCCTACCCCTAACTCTAATGCTAATGCTATCCCTAACTCTAATGCTAATCCTACCCCTAACTCTAATGCTAATGCTATCCTTAACTCTAATGCTAATGCTATCCCTAACTCTAATGCTTATCCTACCCCTAACTCTTATGCTAATCCTACCCCTAACTCTAATGCTAATCCTACAACTAACTCTAATGCTAATGCTATCCCTATTCTAATGCTAATGCTATCCCTAACTCTAATGCTAATCCTACCCCTAACTCTAATGCTAATGTTATCCCTAACTCTAATGCTAATCCTACCCCTAACTCAAATGCTAATCCTACCCCTAACTCTAATGCTAATGCTACCCTTAACTCTAATGCTAATCCTACCCCTATCTCTAATGCTAATCCTACCCCTAACTCTAATGCTAATGCTATCCCTAACTCTAATGCTAATCCTACCCCTAACTCTAATGCTAATTCTATCCCTAACTCTAATGCTAATGCAATCCCTAACTCTAATGCTAATCCTATCCCTAACTCTAATGCTAATGCTATCCCTAACTCTAATGCTAATGCTATCCCTAACTCTAATGCTAATGCTATCCCTAACTCTAATGCTAATGCTATCACTAACTCTAATGCTAACCCTAACTCTAATGCTAATGCTATCCCTAACTCTAATGCTAATCCTACCCCTAACTCTAATGCTAATGCTATCCTTAACTCTAATGCTAATGCTATCCCTAACTCTAATGCTTATCCTACCCCTAACTCTAATGCTAATCCTACCACTAACTCTAATGCTAATCCTACAACTAACTCTAATGCTAATGCTATCCCTATTCTAATGCTAATGCTATCCCTAACTCTAATGCTAATCCTACCCCTAACTCTAATGCTAATGTTATCCCTAACTCTAATGCTAATCCTACCCCTAACTCAAATGCTAATCCTACCCCTAACTCTAATGCTAATGCTATCCCTAACTCTAATGCTAATCCTACCCCTAACTCTAATGCTAATGCTATCCCTAACTCTAATGCTAATCCTACCCCTAACTCTAATGCTAATCCTACCCCTAACTCTAATGCTAATGCTATCCTTAACTCTAATGCTAATGCTATCCCTAACTCTAATGCTTATCCTACCCCTAACTCTAATGCTAATCCTACCCCTAACTCTAATGCTAATCCTACAACTAACTCTAATGCTAATGCTATCCCTATTCTAATGCTAATGCTATCCCTAACTATAATGCTAATCCTACCCCTAACTCTAATGCTAATGCTATCCCTAACTCTAATGCTTATCCTACCCCTAACTCTAATGCTAATCCTACCCCTAACTCTAATGCTAATCCTACAACTTACTCTAATGCTAATGCTATCCCTATTCTAATGCTAATGCTATCCCTAACTCTAATGCTAATCCTACCCCTAACTCTAATGCTAATGCTATCCCTAACTCTAATGCTAATGCTATCCCTAACTCTAATGCTAATCCTACCCCTAACTCTAATGCTAATGCTATCCCTAACTCTAATGCTAATGCTACCCCTAACTCTAATGCTAATCCTACCCCTAACTCTAAAGCTAATGCTATCCCTAACTCTAATGCTATTCCTACCCCTAACTCTAATGCTAATCCTACCCCTAACTCTAATGCTAATGCTATCCCTAACTCTAATGCTAATGCTATCCCTAACTCTAATGCTAATGCTATCCCTAACTCTAATGCTAATCCTACCCCTAACTCTAATGCTAATGCTATCCCTAACTCTAATGCTAATCCTACCCCTAACTCTAATGCTAATGCTATCCTTAACTCTAATGCTAATGCTATCCCTAACTCTAATGCTTATCCTACCCCTAACTCTAATGCTAATCCTACCCCTAACTCTAATGCTAATCCTACAACTAACTCTAATGCTAATGCTATCCCTATTCTAATGCTAATGCTATCCCTAACTCTAATGCTAATCCTACCCCTAACTCTAATGCTAATGTTATCCCTAACTCTAATGCTAATGCTATCCCTAACTCTAATGCTAATCCTACCCCTAACTCAAATGCTAATCCTACCCCTAACTCTAATGCTAATGCTACCCTTAACTCTAATGCTAATCCTACCCCTATCTCTAATGCTAATCCTACCCCTAACTCTAATGCTAATGCTATCCCTAACTCTAATGCTAATCCTACCCCTAACTCTAATGCTATTTCTATCCCTAACTCTAATGCTAATGCAATCCCTAACTCTAATGCTAATCCTATCCCTAACTCTAATGCTAATGCTATCCCTAACTCTAATGCTAATGCTATCCCTAACTCTAATGCTAATGCTATCCCTAACTCTAATGCTAATGCTATCACTAACTCTAATGCTAACCCTAACTCTAATGCTAATGCTATCCCTAACTCTAATACTAATCCTACCCCTAACTCTAGTGCTATCCCTAACTCTAATGCTAATGCTATCCCTAACTCTAATGCTAATGCTATCCCTAACTCTAATGCTAATGCTATCCCTAACTCTAATGCTAATGCTATCCCTAGCTCTAATGCTAATGCTATCCCTAACTCTAATGCTAATGCTATCAGTAACTCTAATGCTAATCCTACCCCTAACTCTAATGCTAATGCTATCCCTAACTCTAATGCTAATCCTATCCCTATCCCTAACTCTACTGCTATCCCTAACTCTAATGCTAATGCTATCCTTAACTCTAATGCTAATGCAATCCCTAACTCTAATGCTAATGATATCCCTAACTCTAATGCTAATGCTATCCCTAACTCTAATGCTAATCCTACCCCTAACTCTAATGCTAATCCTACCCCTAACTCTAATGCTAATCCTACAACTAACTCTAATGCTAATGCTTTCCCTTTTCTAATGCTAATGCTATCCCTAACTCTAATGCTAATCCTACCCCTAACTCTAATGCTAATGCTATCCCTAACTCTAATGCTAATGCTACCCCTAACTCTAATGCTAATACTACCCCTAACTCTAATGCTAATGCTGTCCCTAACTCTAATGCTAATCCTACCCCTAACTCTAATGCTAATCCTACCCCTAACTCTAATGCTAATGCTATCCCTAACTCTAATGCTAATCCTACCCCTAACTCTAATGCTAATGCTATCCTTAACTCTAATGCTAATGCTATCCCTAACTCTAATGCCAATCCTACCCCTAACTCTAATGCTAATGCTATCCCTATCTCTAATGCTAATCCTACCCCTAACTCTAATGCTAATCATACCCCTAACTCTAATGCTAATGCTACCCTTAACTCTAATGCTAATCCTACCCCTAACTCTAATGCTAATCCTACCCCTAACTCTAATGCTAATCCTACCCCTAACTCTAATGCTAATGCTATCCCTAACTCTAATGCTAATGCTATCCCTAACTCTAAAGCTAGTCCTACCCCTAACTCTATTGCTAATCCTACCCCTAACTCTATTGCTTATGCTATCCCTATTCTAATGCTAATGCTATCCCTAACTCTAATGCTAATGCTATCACTAACTCTAATGCTAATGCTATCCCTACAATCTTATGCTAATGCTATCCCTAACTCTAATGCTAATGCTATCCATAACTCTAATACTAATCCTACCCCTAACTCTAGTGCTATCCCTAACTCTAATGCTAATGCTATCCCTAACTCTAATGCTAATGCTATCCCTAACTCTAATGCTAATCCTACCCCTAACTCTAATGCTAATCCTACCCCTAACTCTAATGCTAATGCTATCCCTAACTCTAATGCTAATCCTACCCCTAACTCTAATGCTAATGCTATCCTTTACTCTAATGCTAATGCTATCCCTAACTCTAATGCTATCCCTAACTCTAATGCTAATCCTACCCCAACTCTAATGCTAATCCTACCCCTAACTCTAATGCTATCCCTAACTCTAATGCTAATGTTATCCCTAACTCTAATGCTAATGCTATCCCTAACTCTAATGCTAATCCTACCCCTAACTCTAGTGCTATCCCTAACTCTAATGCTAATGCTATCCCTAACTCTAATGCTAATGATATCCCTAACTCTAATGCTAATGCTATCCCTAACTCTAATGCTAATGCTATCACTAACTCTAATGCTAATGCTATCCCTAGCTCTAATGCTAATGCAATCCCTAACTCTAATGCTAATGCTATCAGTAACTCTAATGCTAATCCTACCCCTAACTCTAATGCTAATTCTATCCTTAACTCTAATGCTAATGCTATCCCTAACTCTAGTTGCTAATCCTACAACTAACTCTAATGCTAATGCTTTCTCTTTTCTAATGCTAATGCTATCCCTAACTCTAATGCTAATCCTACCCCTAACTCTAATGCTAATGCTATCCCTAACTCTAATGCTAATGCTACCCCTAACTCTAATGCTAATCCTACCCCTAACTCTAATGCTAATGCTATCCCTAACTCTAATGCTAATCCTACCCCTAACTCTAATGCTAATCCTACCCCTAACTCTAATGCTAATGCTATCCCTAACTCTAATGCTAATCCTACCCCTAACTCTAATGCTAATGCTATACTTAACTCTAATGCTAATGCTAGCCCTAACTCTAATGCTAATCCTACCCCTAACTCTAATGCTAATGCTATCCCTAACTCTAATGCTAATCCTACCCCTAACTCGAATGCTAATCCTACCCCTAACTCTAATGCTAATGCTACCCTTAACTCTAATGCTAATCCTACCCCTAACTCTAATGCTAATCCTACCCCTAACTCTAAAGCTAATGCTATCCCTAACTCTAATGCTAATCCTACCCCTAACTCTAATGCTAATGCTATCCCTAACTCTAATGCTAATGCTATCCCTAACTCTAATGCTAGTCCTACCCCTAACTCTAATGCTAGTCCTACCCCTAACTCTAATGCTTATGCTATCCCTATTCTAATGCTAATGCTATCCCTAACTCTAATGCTAATGCTATCACTAACTCTAATGCTAATGCTATCCCTACACTCTAATGCTAATGCTATCCCTAACTCTAATGCTAATCCTACCCCTAACTCTAATGCTAATCCTACCCCTAACTCTAATGCTAATCCTACCCCTAACTCTAATGCTAATCCTACAACTAACTCTAATGCTTATGCTATCCCTATTCTAATGCTAATGCTATCCCTAACTCTAATGCTAATGCTATCCCTAACTCTAATGCTAATGCTATCCCTAACTCTAATGCTAATCCTACCCCTAACTCTAATGCTAATCCTACCCCTAACTCTAATGCTAATGCTACCCCTAACTCTATTGCTAATCCTACCCCTAACTCTAATGCTAATCCTACCCCTAACTCTAATGCTAATGCTATCCCTAACTCTAATGCTAATCCTACCCCTAACTCTAATGCTAATCCTACCCCTAACTCTAATGCTAATCCTACCCCTAACTCTAATGCTAATGCTATCTCTAACCCTAATGCTAATGCTATCCCTAACTCTAATGCTATCCCTAACTCTAATGCTAATGCTATCCCTACTGCTACGCCTGATTCAGAGCTATTGTACAGCCACTGTGACTTTGTACGCTTTTGCTAATACGCCTTATGTGGCAAATGCTAATGTCGCAGTCGGCATCTTCTATAATTAGACGCCCCCTGCTGGCTTCACTGATCCACTGCAGCATTGGATCATCTGCGTGAATACCAGAAATTTGAGTAACACTCAGTACATTTAGGATGACCAGAGTTTTCACATTGCCGGGACCAGTGATACTTCATCAAAAGATGCAGGGACTGGCCTTGACACGCCTCGGAAACAAGGCCGACACGCCATCATTTTTTAGAACACTGACCGTTGCCACCATGTCCACTCCCCAAAGCGGCCACAGAACATCGATTGTGCTGCACAGTTTGGCTCTGTAAATTTGATGGCTTGGCAATAAAATGTGCTTATCAAGGATATGTGATTGTACTGGCGGCTGCCTTATTACTTCTGCACAACCAGTGTCATACTCATCAACTTCTTCAACACATGCAGCCCCTCTGTCATCTTAGTTATCTTTAGTATATGAAACACAAGTTGATCAATCAATTCATAGGCATAAACTGGTGCCTGTAGGGGGGGTTATCTAGACAAGGAAAAACACAAACATCTCTCACCAGCACACTGCAATAAGCCAATAATAAAAACAGCATGTAAAATGCAGAAGACAAGTTTATAATCTTTATTTTAGTGTTAGAGTGTCCTTTCTCTCCCCTTTTTTCACATTTATTAAAATTCTTCCTGGACTCTCTAAACTGGATTGTAATAAATACAGGGCCTGATTCCCTATGGAACGCAATTCTGCTTATACGCACGCAGCGCAGTTGCTAATATCAGCGGTGCTATTTAAATGTTTGCATTCACATTGCGATCGCATCCTGACATTAGGACGCCCACTTCCCCTTACTCACATCCGTATACTAGGGCAACATAGCGAAACAATCGGTAACATCGAGTAACATCGGACCCATACGCACACTAGCACAAGTCCTGACCTTACTCAGAAATTGCTAACAGCCATGCACGCTATCACTGCTTTGGCTGCTTATGGCCACTCACTGGCACGCCTGCGTTTGCCCGACCACCCCCTTGTCACCACCCACAAATGTCACCTCCTGTCAATCACTTGGCTCTGGGTCTGTGTAGCCTCTGCAATCGCAGTTCCCTTTGCAATTCTAGTTCGCGCATGCACACTGCAATGCATACGCATGAGCAATATGCAAACAAACGGCCGATTGTGTGCGTATAAGCAACTGCGTTCCATAGTGAATCAGGCCCTTAGTTACAGCTTAGACTATTACATACATGATAGAGACAGTAACAAATCCCAGGAGAGTTAAGACAGAATATATTTTCATGTCTGTTCTGCTGCATGTTACTTCCACTTTAACCTTGATGCTACCAGACTCAGAAGATCGCTTTCCTAAGTCACAATAACCTTTTGAGGCACAGCCACGGATAGCAACTTTGGTGGTCTGAAGTCCTTCTAAAAAGCGAAAAGAAAACACAAAGTGCATAGGTTTCTTATTATTATTTTTTTTATTATTATTATTATTATTATTACTATTATTATTATTATTATTATCATTTTATTTTTATTAACATTATTATTATTATTATTTTATTTTTATTATTATATTATTATTACGCAGACCCTGGTGTTTTGGTTTTCCTGTCGGTTTTGGATCTAATCACATTTTTCCTGTTTGGGATTTTGCAAACCACCATGAAGTGTTTTGGTTTTGGATCTGGATTAAAATGGTTTAAAACAGGTAAAATAAAGTTTTAAAGCTCTTTTTGTTATTATACGAGCATTTTCACAGTAGCATCTTCAATTGATGTGTCTTACCATAAAGCTTCAACATTCCTGTTCATCCTCAATTTCCCAAATGATTCCAAATTTTTGGAAGGAGGATTCTGTGTTCCAGTTGCAGATTCAGAGATGTCAGACTGATACATTATACTGATGGACCCTCTCCTCAGGATTCTGTGATAGCTCAATTAGTTCTTCTTCAGTTTCAGAGTTATATTTACTAGAGTGCATGTTTGTAGAAGTGCAGATGTTGCCCATAGTAACCAATCAGATTCTACCTATCATTTTTCAAGCACCTTCTAGAAGATAATAGCTAGAATTTGCTATGGGCAATATCTCCACTTCTAAAAACCTGCACTTTTGTAAATATACCCCTCATTGTCCTTTCAAAGAACTAATGTTGAAGTCTAGAAGGTAACATTACACTCAGAAGTGACAGAAGAACCATTACCGTATTGTGTTTAAATAAATATAATTAAGCACTGGTTAATCAAACAATAGATTATTTAGAAGTACAGAATTGAATCTCATGTATGATAATAAAATCACATATAAATATAAGAAATCACAATTAAAAGGAAATGATAGTAGCTCATAAAAAATATCCCTCTTGAGGACATATATGGAACAATATATACTAATTATGTTAGTAAACACATCAAAAATATACAGTGAGCACCAATAGATTGGCTGTTCTAGATCAAGTTGAACCCAAGGTAAAAATATCCTTTGGTTCCCCCTTCCCCTTCCCACCACCACCAAAAATGAACATATCTCAGGACAATGCTTTCAACATATCCCATGAGTATCAATCCATATATACTGTAGTTTCAGAATTTTAAAACTTTGGGTGATACGTTTTTCTTGATTTCCCCTAAGTCTGAATTGTAATTAAAGTGCTATGTTGGAGATCAAATTTCTGCTAAATGTTCGACTTTCAGAGGTAAATTTATTAAAGTTTGATATTGATTTCAGTGTGATTTCACATTAGATTTTCATTCGATTTTGCATTTGGAGATTTACTAAAGGTAAAATCGAATTAAAATCGAACATAAAACCGAATTTCAACTCAAAATCGAACATCGGAAAAACATTGGTACTTTTATATAGACCAACACACAAATCCCTTATTTACTATTGTTTGATTTGAAATTGAGCACAAAGGGTCCGATGCTGGTTGTGGAAACCACAAGGGAACCCTATGCATTTTTTCCCCTGTAATTCCAGGACCGGATCAGAGCCCGGAACTGGTTGTGCTAAGTACAGGGGAACCCTATGCAATTTTTTTCCCTGTACTTACACAACCAGGACCTCAGTCGCAGTGCTGGGATCGCAAATGCAGCAGGGGGTGTCATACACACTCTGCAATGTCCTCTAGACAAAGTAACATGTCCCAATGACTTTAAAGAAGAGGAACCTAGTCTTTGTAACCTGGGCTACTGTTGCTTTGAAGGTGCCCTTTAGATAGGGTTGGAAAGAAATTAAAGTATTTTCTTTTAAATATAACATTGTAACGCAGTTACTGTAAGTAAAATTAGCCCTCTTACATACAATTTCTTCTTCAAATATTTTATAGCTTGTGCAGACGCTACTTGCTTGGCACTAAGATAATACTAGATAGCGGATAGAAACAATATCCATAATATAAACGCTGCATGAAAATGGGTGAAAATATTGGATTTCTCTCACCAAGTAAAGCAAATTTTGATTAGTAGCTAGGCCTCCCAACTTTAGTCTCGGTCACTGGATCGATGCTGGTGAACTACAGGTCACAGTCTCCTTGCAACCTTGATATCGGCATTTCTCACTCTGGCACTACATTCAGGATATCTCATGGTCATCTTCTACATTGCCAGACATCTCATATTCAGACGCGAAGTGCCTACTGTTACAGTACATATTTACCAGACCTCTGAGCTGATGCAGGTCATGGGTTGTTATGGGGTGGAGATGGCTGTGCGCCTATTCAAGTCTGAAACCCCATTATAAATCTTACTCTTCACTAATTTACTTCATTTTAATTATCTAATCTGGGATGCACTATTAGCAGGGAATGCTCTCACTTCAGTGAAATACTCCCACTAGCTGGTGTAACCTATTGCCCCTCCACAAATACTGACATTTTGTCATTATTTAGTCTGCAAACCCATATACTGTGAAAATTGAGAAGTTTTTGTACAAAAGTAGTCACCAACCCATCAGCAATCAGAGCAGTGACTATTAGGAGGCTATTAAGATGCACATGAATGTTCTGTTTTATGTGCATGTGATGGTTGTGTTGTGGTCATGTTACTGAAGTAGTTGTGTAAACTCAGGCACTTAATTGCTGACATTGGAGACATTGACGAAGAATTAATGGAAATTGATAGAGAATCTGCAACAAGCATGGGACTAGCGCAAATGTAACCTGAGGTGGCCACTAAACATGATCAAAGTGAGTAACTCATCCTGATTCTTTAAGATGACTGCTTTTCAATGTTTTCTGACATTACTCCTGTGGCATACCTTACAAAGAAGAAATTATGGGGTCAATCCAATTAGGTGCGAATTGCGAGGTGCAAGTTGCTATTTTCTCTTCGAATTTGCGCAGAGAATTCATTTTGCTATCCAATTAGCAACTTGCACTATATCAGTCAGACTGAATTCGCAACTTTCCATTTGCACCTCCCTGAGGGTGAGAGATGTAGAGGAAAATCTTTATTTTAAGGTTAAAATTGTCGGGACACTGTGCTGAACCCCTTGGACCACCCCCCCCCTAGTGACTAATTAGGCAATTGGAAGTTTCCAATTAGCTTAATTAGTTCAATGTCATTTTTTGGGGTAAAAAAAAACCTGTCCTCAAATTACACCAAAATCAACTTTTTCGTTAGATTAGGCACCCCAAATATAATTTTGTTATATTTTTTTTTAAATTGAAAAATAATTGTTTTTGTCATTTGAACATGGACAATTCACCCTTAGGTTTAAAGCATGTATTCGTAGTGGTGTAGTCACTGAATTAGGATCAAAAACACAGTTATCCTACGCGTTTTGTCTCCTTGGAGACTTCTTCAGGGGTTAATCTCTGAAGCAGCACATTCACCTTCTTTCCTTATGGATTC
Organism: Taudactylus pleione; assembly: GCA_031769625.1. NCBI lineage: Eukaryota > Metazoa > Chordata > Amphibia > Anura > Myobatrachidae > Taudactylus > Taudactylus pleione. The sequence goes on from JAUIMM010000562.1 coordinate 1,188,909, forward strand.
AAAGTGGGAGACCACTATGAATCCATAAGGAAAGAAGGTGAATGTGCTGCTCTGCTTACCTAGGTGAACTTCAACTACCCAGTACTGATCATATACAGAATTTTGACTTTTTTGAAATATCTAAGGTGCCTGCCATATTTTACTGAGAACCAAGTGTTACCTAAGAATATCCATCATTCCAATATATTTGAGACCAACTGGAACTTTTAATATGTATTCCTTTATGTGAAGGCACAGAGATTAACCCCTGAAGAAGTCTCCAAGGAGACGAAATGCATAGGGTAACTGTATTTTAGATTCTAATCCCGTGATTACACCACTACGAATACATGCTTTAAACCTAAGGTTGAATTGTCCATGTTCAATTGTGGAACCTAATCACCACCGTCTAAAATTGTATTGGTACTGTACAAAAATTTTTTATTGTAATAAATTGTATTATGTTTTTATTAGGGTGTCAACAGCTTTTTTGTCCACAAAAACTACTAGGTTTTTATACGTTAATGTTTCTATACTTCAATAGTAGTATTTTGAAGTGTTTACCCAGAACAGCCTTATCTTAATTCTCCAGTAAAAACTGTAAAAGTAACTTAAGCGCCCCCTCACAGACCTATTTCTACCTCTATTATCCAGTCCCACTAACAGGGGACTCTGTATGAGTAGTTGCTAGTTTTAGTTATCTGTATAGGCGCAGGATAAGGGTGGATTGTATGTATGTATATATATATATATATACAGTCAGGTGCATAAATATTGGGACATCGACAGAATTTTCATATTTTGGCCTCTATTCACCACCACAATGGCTTTGAAATGGAACAAACAAGATGTGCTTTAACTGCAGACTTTCAGATTTAATTTGAGGGTAATTACATCCAAATCAGGTGAACGGTGTAGGAATTACAACGGTTTCTATATGTGATTCCCACTTTTTAAGGGGCCAAAAGTAATGGGACAAACTAAACAATCCTAAATCAGACTTTCACTTTTTAATACTTTGTTGCAAATCCTTTGCAGGCAATTACAGCCTGAAGTCTGGAATGCATAGACATCACCAGATGCTGGGTTTCATCCCTGGTGATGCTCTGCCAG